>VXAU01000787.1:311482-405279 GCA_013399695.1 Formicarius rufipectus
TTTTCATTGGTTTTGACACTTGAGATTTGCCAAAGTGCAAACCTTGAGTATATTTTACACTCTGCAATGGCCTTACCAGCCTGGGACCAGCTTAACAAAATAAAAGGTTTTTTCGTTTGGTTGTTTTTTTTGTTTTGGTTTTTGGTTTTGGTTTGGTTGGTTGTTTTTTTGTTTGGTTGGTTGTTTTGGTTTTTTTTCTTAATAGCTGACCACTTGTTCTGGGCTTATACATTTCAGAGCACACCAGCCTGACTAAACCAATCATTTTTAGAGTGCCTCTAACCAAACCCCTAAAATTTGGGAAATTATTACCCTTGCACAGATTATTTCTTCTGCTTTCAATTTCAACTTAAATAACAAGAATTTTTAACTAAATGGAAAAAAAATCAAATGTAAAAGGAGGTATAGAAAACAACAGGAAAAAAATCAGGAGGTTTTAGAGCAAATGAGGAGTGATTTTTAGACAAAACACAGCAATAATCTTAAAATACTTTATTCCTGCTAATCAATACAGCATTGCTATAAAATATTTAGGATTCTGCAATGCATCTATTTCTCCACTTTACAGCCAATTGTAATATTCATAATTCCAACAATCCCAACATTTGGTGAGTACGAGGCCACACACCCAGAATTTCCCTGTTTCAGTTCCCAGCACAGGGACCTTTGTGTTTTTGGGACTGGGATCAGGAAACAGGATTTTTCCAAAGGTTTGGAGGAGCAGGGCACTGATTCCATTGTCACTGCTGTGTGATGTCCCAACACACTCCGAGCATCCCGGGATGCCACACAGGTCCTGGGGGCCCGTGCCACCACTGCCATTCCTCTGCTCCTCTCTGGAGGACAACAGGCTAACCCAGCACTAGGGGAAACCACAATTTAATTTTTTTCCTCAATGAAAAAAGCTGAAAAAAAAAATTAAGAAAAGGATCTTGGTGCATTTTGTGACTCTGTTTCCAGCGGACGAAGAGTCGGTGGCTCCGCGCCCATCCCGGTGAGCGGGTTGGGTGTGAACTGCAGAACCCTCGTGGCTGCCAGAACCTTTGGCCACTGCACCACAGGGAGGGTTTCACCTTCTGTTGAGAGTGACCTGTTTCCCTTTTCATTTCTTTCCTATTCCTTTTTTTAATTAATATTTTTCTTAATTTTTTTCTTCATTTTCTGCTTCTTCTTAATTTTTCTTTCCTTTTTTAAATTTTCCTTTTAAATTTTTTATTGTATTTTTATTTTGCTTTATTTTTTTCCTTTTTTGTTGTCATTGTTTTTCTTTTTGGTTTTCCTTCCCATTTCCATTTTTTCCTCCATTCTGCATTTAAGCCTGCTTTGTCTTGTCTCCTGCCAGAACATTTATCGAAGGGCAGCCGCTCCCACACCAGTGGGGTTTTGTTGTTGTTGTTGGTATTTTCCTGATGCTTTGTTCCACCCAATGCCCTCCCCAGGGCCCACGGTGCCCACCGAGGGCTGTGGGTCGGGGTGCCTGAGATGGATTGGGAAACATAAAGCCCCAAGTAAGATACGGGGCTCTTGCTATCCTGCCTGTGCGCGAAAGAGTTAACCCATTAGAAATTCCGAGCCCTTCTTCCGATAGTTAAACCTGATTTGCATGCATTTGCATAATGAATGTCATTTGCATTCTTGGAGGTTGGCTACTTCTGTGGGAAAAGTCAAAGCGGGATTGCGGGGAGGGCGAAGGGGGGCTGGTGAAGAAAGAAGGGAAGGTTTTTCCCCGCACCCCACGCGCATCCCTGCCCCTCGCCAGCCTCGCCCAAATGCTCTTTCTTCCCCTTCTTTCCCCCCATTTTTCCCCCCTCGGTGCCTTCCTGCCTCTCTTTCCGCAGGACGCACAAAGCCAACCAACGGATGGGCCGTGTCGAGGTGAAGCGCATCCTTTCCCACTCCCCCCCTTCCCCTCCTTTAATTTCTCCCTCTAATTCCATCTTGGCTCCCGTTCCCGGCGCCCTCACACGCGGAGGGCCACGGCCTCTCTCCCTCCCCTCCCTGTGGATGCATGCGTGCTGGAATGGTGGCAGAAAGGGGAATAAAAAGGTGGGAGCCACCATTTTAGGCAGCTGACGTGTAAAATGGCTGATTCCCTTCCCCTGGTCCTCACCATGTGGTTGAGGCTGCATCCCGACCGCATCCCACGGACAGGGACGGATGCTGCCCGTGGTGCCCCGGGTACCACGTCCTCACCACGGGGCGTTCAGCTCCACGGGGCTCATCCCGGCCTCGCCTACGGGGATGTCCCTTTTCTCACTGGCAATGGGCGTCGCAGCCACGAAATCCCCTGGCCACACACGAGGCACCGACCCACACCCCAAAATCACTCTCCTTTTGTCCCACCTTCTGCAGTGGGGATCACACCAAAAGCAAGTGCACCATCTCTTTTTACCAGATTTTTTATCATTATGGTTTGAAATGCCCTCCACGCCTCCTGGGGACATTGTGAGCTTTGAGGCTCGGCTGCAGGATTTTCTCCTCGATGCAATGGATGACGCTTCATTCTTTGTGTACTATGATAGCATTAGCGAAACAGCTGTTTAATTATTTTTTTTTTCACCCCTCCTCCCTCTTTTGGACTAGAAAAATTCAACAGCCTTATTTTTTCTGTTGCTGAAACCATTTTGTGTCTCTTTAGGAAAGGGAGGGGGAAATCAGTGTGAAATGTGATCGACTCTATCCCCTCCTTGTGCACGATGGGCTGAGGCATGAGAGACTTCACCTGGTCCAGATGACCTGTGGGCACAAAGTTATTGTGCTCAGGTCAATACGAGAGAGGGGAAACATATCCTCATAGAACCTGGTGGAGTGTGAATGGATTAATTTTATTACAGCACTTGAAATATTTTTGGGGTGTTTTATCTGAAGACCTGTTGTGAGAGGCTTGTGGTTTAGGTGAAAATCTTGGTGTTCCATGAGGCCGCGTTTGTTGTTCTTTTTAATTTCTCCCCATCCCTCTGTTGCCATGAGACCTGGAAACTTAAAAGCCTAAATATGCTGAGTGAGTTTAACCCTGGTGTGACGGGAATTTTGAAAGCAGATTAAAACCAACTCAAAATTTATCCTTAGAAGAAGAAGAAATCACATTTCTTTTTGCCACCAGGCTGATGTGGGAGCCCCAAACATGCCTGGTTGCGGGTTGCCCTGCGAGGAAGTGTGGCTGGGCTCGTCTCAGTCCTCATCCCTGGTGGGGTCTGTGAGGTGGGAAGGGACTGGGGAAGGGGTGACTGTCATTGTTGTACCCCTTTAGCTCGAGCTGCCAAGGGTGTGTAGCCACGTGCTCTGCTCCGCCTGCCAAACGTGCTTAGTCAGGAATGGGAAATACTTCCCTAAAACTTGCAAAAATGTACTAAGGCTCTTAGCTCTTGGGCTAAGCTGTAGCTACTTAGCCCATTTCTCACTGCTTTTATTTATAAACTTCAGTCCGTGCTTGGGGATTTATTTTTTTTCTCCCTTTTTTCTCCTTTCCCTGGGATTGGGCACATTAATGGGTTGGAAATTGGGCTGGAAAAAGAGGACGGGCCTTGGCATCCCTGCTCTGCTCCCCCCAGTGCCTCTCAGGCTCCCCATCACTGGATTTCTACAGGTTCAGATTGTCTCTGATTTCTGTAGCATTATAAATGATTTATGGGACTAATGAATGGGAGAACAGGCTCTTTCTCTGGCCCAAGCCCTTCCTCTGTTAAACAAGCCACATCAGTTCTGCACTGGGTGTCTAAATTGATGTGTAGCCTGTGAGTAGCTGCAGCTGAAAGCAAAGTTTATACGGATGAAAAATATACAAAGTGAATGTTAATATATTATTAAAATATAAACCAATTCTATAGGGATGCTCCAAAGCAGCCTGGAGCAGGGGCTGGAAGCACAAGGGTCAGGGCTGCTCAGTTTTGTGATTTTCAGGCAGAGAAATGCAGTGCTGGGGCTCTCCTACATTTGGTTCCTACTGCATCAGCAAATGGGCAAATCCTGCAGAGCACAGAGCACATCCCACCAAGCTCCTCATTTCATCCAAGCCTCGGCTCCCACTGCTGATGGGTCTCCCCAGGCTTGGGAGTGACGTGCTCAGGGCAGTCAGGATAAATCCCTCAGAGTGGGGGCACAGGGTGCTCTGGGTTTGGTTTTCGGCCTTGGTGGTGCAGCCACTGCCCTGGGCAGAGAGGGACACCTGGAGAACACAGCTTCCCAGAAGGCAAAGAATAAATAAAGGTGTTTTTTGGACTTAGATTTGCAGGTTTTCATCCTGCCTTGTGATTCCTGAACTGACTTTGCCAACATGACTGCAGCAGGGTGCTGGCTGGCCCTGAGCTTGGTGGGGACAGGGAATGGTGTGACGAGAGCCTTTCCCTATTTCAAATCTCCCCAGAGCAGACCCCAACTCTCCTCGCTCCCTGCTGGGAGACACCCAGCGAGACACCCACTGGGGTGTCTCAGGTTCAGAAACGAGCCCCATTACAAGGATGCCGAGAGTTTTCCAACTTATTTCCTGTTCTCTTTTTCCCTTTCCCTGCCAGAAAAGTGGCTGTAATCTCGCTGTCCTGGTGTAATCCAGACAGAGAACATGGGGCTGACATTTGAAGTGTTCCCATCCTCTTTTCTTTCTCTTCCTGTCAGGGAGGACGTGGGTTCATCCTATGTGAAGCTCATTTTCTGGCTGATGATTCGCAGGTCTCTGGCTCCTATGAAAGTTCACAGGGAATATCCTGGTAAGTGGATTTTAAAAAAAAATTTAATTTTTTATAGGCTTCCCCTAAGCTCTTACACCAGGCTCTGGCACTGTCACACTGCTGAGATGAGCCAAGTGTCACTATGCCAAGTGTTTGGGGACTGGTGTGAGCCCATGGCGGCCACATGGTGGGGAGAAAGAGGGTCCAGAAGCCCCGTGGTCACCAACACCTTCCTTGCTGACCACTTGGCCCAAAGTCTCAACCATCCATGAATTTTGTTCTGTGTTTAACATCTGCTCTTGTGGGTTTGTTAGTTTGTTATTCCCAAACCCTGGGAGATGTGTCTGTACCACATGCAAGAACAAAGGGCTCTCTTGGGATCTCTGATGAGGTTTTGAGCCTTTTAAATGGAAAGGGGGTAATAAAGGTGTTTCTGTTGTGTTTCGTTTTATTTAGATTGGCTCGTTATCATATGAACCCAGGAGTGGGGGTTATATGGAAACCCCCACCCTCCAAAAGCTATGAGCCCCCGGCTATGGGGATCTGCCAGCAGGACCTGTCTTGTGGGACCCTCAGCAGGAGCCCCTCACCGTGACTGATCCCATGTGCACCCTCCTCCTCCTCTTCCTCCTCCTGCCAGCAGACCCTGGCGTGGAGCACGACGTAGATCATGATTCACACCAGTGTCCATCCAGGCTGACCAGGGCTGCTGACCAGCCTTGGTGTGGGGACACAGAACGGGATGGACGGGGTGGACAGGACACCGGGACATCCCCATCCCGCTGCTGCACATCACCACGTGGGCCGCTTGCTGGTGAGACTGGGGTGGGATGTGGGCACCTTTCCGGTGGGTGGCACTGGGGCACGGGGAAGCTGCATCCACTGAGGGATGGGGACTGCAGGTAGAGCCCACTCCGGTGGGCAGCTGGCCCCAGGAGGAGGTGATGGGCATGGGGAGAAGTGCTGGGAAGGGACAGTGCATTTATTATTGAGGCACAGCTGAAGCGGGTCCTTTGCCAGTGGTCAAGTCTGAATCACAAACTCCGCATTGTTTCCGAGTGGGTTCAGCACATTTCCCTTCTCCCCCTCCCTTCCCCTTTCCTCTCCTCTCGCCCTCGCACAAAGCTGTCATTGTGCTGGGGACTGGTGATGGCAGCGTTGTTATTTGGTAAAAAAAAAAAAAANGTGGGGAGGGGGGGACCCAACAAGGTGAAGAGGTTTAAATCAGCTTAGCCCAAATGCCAATTAAAAACCAAAGAGGATTAGGCTTGTGATCAGCAGAATAGACAGTCATTGTACCCGGACAAGGAGGTTTTCCCCCTCCCCAGGCCCAATGCAGTTGTGCTGCAGGTCTCCCCACGATCATCACTGCTCCTGGGCTGAGATGGAGCACAGAAGGGGCTGCCTTCGACCCCTGGGCCAGGCTGCCCACCTGCTGGAATGCTTGCCTGGGGCAGTGAAAGCCCCACAAGTTCCTGGTGCAAAAACCTTTTCTTGCATTTTTTAAGTGTACACAAGGACTCTTGTCTTGCCTTCAGTTCAACCAAGCAAGCAGAGTTCTTGATCTCTCTGCCAAAGGAAAGGCCTTCCCTGGAGCAGGCTCTAGGGCTGAGCACGTCCCTTGGCCAGGAGCTGGTGAAGGGTCCTTGGGGTGAGGTTCTGTCTGGGTGCCTGGGCAGACACTGTCCCCTCCTCTCTACACACCCACGTGCAGCCCAGGTGCTCGTGTTGGCTAAGGGCTCTCTCCAACAGCAGTTCTTGGCTGTAGGGGCCATTGGTCAGAAGCAACCAGGGCATCATCTTTGGTCCAAAGACTGAGGTGATGAGGAGCCAGCAGCATTGTATGGATTCTCCCCCAGCCAGTGGAGATCCAGAGACTTGGTACTTCTCCGCTCTATGGCCTGGAGATGCAATCTCAGTGCTCTATGTCTGTTTTAATCCTTTCTGTCAGCTGGCAGCTTCCTGCTTCTATGGTTGGAAGTCTAATGTAGCCAGAACTTGTTGTCTTTGTAGCCTTCGCACCTGTAGAGAGAAACCTGGGTTGCATGAGGTGTGTCTGGGTACATGGTTGGATGCCCACCCAGACTCATTCAGCTCACCCAGCTCTAAGTGTCTCCCCCAGTACATCAGGAAAGAGGTAAAAGCCCAGGAATCGCCGTGGCTGCTGTTAATGGGTACTGGAGTCTGCAGGTGCAGCTGTTTCATTCCTGACTCTCCTGACAGAGCAGTGAAGGTAAATCCCCTCCAGCCAAAATGGCTCTTCCAGGGTGAAAAGGGTGTTGCCAGAGCAAGGGTGTCCTGATGCCACACTGGCAACTCTAAACTCAGGTAGAAAGTGTAATTGTAGGTTCACTTTGAGCCTATTTGGGGAAGGAAAGGTGCCAAGCATAGGTGGGAACTGGGCCAAGCAGGGAGAGGTTTAAGGAATATCAGCAACAAATTCAGGTGGAGTTGGAGCACGTCTGTGTCTGAGTGCAGGTGGGTTCAGCCTGAGCCCTCCCTCTCTTTTAGCCTTATGCTGCCTGGCAATTGGGGGTGCAAAGGGACCCCCTGCACATCTGTCCTGCCTCTTCTTGGGGTCTCTGCAAGGTGAATCCTTTCTGCTAAGGGGGACCATCACCCATCTGAGGAGACCCTGGAATGTGGTGGATCCCACTGTCCTGCTTTGCACAGGAGCCCAGGGATGGCTGCGATGGAGTCTGTTCCAGCCCCAACCACCTCCTGGAAGACACTGAGCTGTCGGTTCTAGAAGCAAAATGCTCCTGGTTTTGAGCTAGGGAGAGGAAAAAGAAGCAAAAGGGCCTTTCCTCTGGATAGCAGAAGAAGGAGAAAGAATCCCACCTGTGGACCAGGAGCCACTTTTCTCCGATCTGGTGCATGGTCAACACTGGCTGAAGGACCACGGTCATGACGCAACAGCTGACGCCAAGGTTGAGGCAGTGGATGCTCAGGGAGCATTTTTGGGTAGAAAGCAGGAATGCTGCAGAGCATGCTTTGAGTGGACAGGGAAAGGGTGAAGGAGAGGTTGTGTGCTGAGAGGTGCATTGCCTCCACCTCCCTCCTTCAGAAACCCCTCGTGCTGCCACCGCCGCTGTGCCCAAGGATGCCCGCGGCACCCAGCGAGCGCTCAGGCTGTGGGAGCGGAGAAGGGGGCAGGATCCGTCGCCTTTTGTTGCTGCCGTGTAATTTATGATATGAGAGAGGGCCATTGTCTGGACCCATCCTGTATTTTTCCGAGGGCTTTGCCTCTCTTCCCAGCCCCCCGCTGTGCTCCTGCTACTGTACGGTTGCTATGAGCCGTGCTCCCCGCGCCGCGGCTATGCGGGGCAGTGCCGGGGAGGGCTGTCCACCGCCACCGGACCCATCTGGAGCCCCGAGCCCGCTGCCGGCAGCCCCGGCCCTCGGCGGCCCCGCTGACGTGCCGAGGGCCTGGGAATGGGGCTTTCGGCCCATCCAAGTTCACGGCCACCGGAGGCATTCAGCTGCCGGAGGGGCAGGGGGAGCAGCGGGATCTGGGCGCGTTTGGCTCCATTCTCCCTTCCCTTTCAGCGCCGGCAGTGTCCTCGGTGCATACAGATCCCCCGTCCCTTTCTCCTCCTGACAAGTGCGCACATAAATAAATTACCCCACCGGGCGAGTGTGGAACAATCTGTCCCCTAAATTCTATTCATCGCCAGACAGGACTCATTATTCCCCCGATTAAAGCCGCTGGAGTAGCTTGCAAGGGTTACAGTTACTCTGTCAAACTGTAAATAAGACACTAAAAATAAAGGGCGCTGGCGAGAGAAGGGGGAAAGGGAAGCCAGACTAATGCCTGCTGCTAGGGAAACCGAATGAATCCCTAATGACGCTGTGTACAAACTGCAAATAATGAAGGAAAAGTGACAAACAGACCTCGGCCAGGCTCTGGCGAGGTCCTCACTCGGCAGTGGCGGTGGGAACCGGCTCGTCTTTTCCTCCAGGGAGAGCCAGCAGGGAGTGGGACTCCCTTCCACACCCCTCTGAGCTGAGCCTTTAAGCCCTTGTCCTTCACTTAGGGGAAGGTTTAGGTCTTGTGGATATGTTTGGTTTTCAGACACAGAGCCCACCTTTGCTTGAGCCCACATTTTGAGGTTGCACAGGAAAAAGGTCCGTTGCCCGTGGCCTCAGGAGAGTGTGCAAAGCAGCAGCCCCCAAGCTTCAGTGTGTGCTCTGCTCTCAGGAGCACAGAGAGGAGCTCTGACCTAAGACAGGGCTAGAACCGGGAGCTTAAGTCCATCCCTCTGCCCAGAGCCCTGGGGGATGCAGCCAGGGCTCCTTCCCACCTACAGCAGGTCCCCAGCCGTGTGGCTGAGATGGTGCCCCAGGGCTCAGTCCTGGCTCTGGTGCACGGCTGCCTGTGCCATGATAGATGGCAGGGAAGGACATGTCCAGCCCTAGAAAGCCTCTTTGGACAAAATAAAATCACTTCCTTGCTGATCTTTTGCCAGCCAACAAAGACAGGGACATTTGCCTCACAGCAGATCCTTCTTTTTCTCCTTTGACACCTTAGAGCTGCAGAAGTGAGGCAAAATATTCAGCCGTAGGCTCATCGTGGGTGTTTCTCACCTCCAGAAGGATTGAGATGTGAGAGTTTTATTTCAGGTCCTCCTTGAACTATTCCCACCACCTGCAATGGGCAAAACACTGGAATTCTCTGTGTTGCTCAGGGAAATATTTTGATTCATGTCCCCCAGACATGTAAAAGCAGCGAAGAGAGCACCGAGCTGTGCTTCTCCACATGGATTCCTGCTCTCCAAAGGAAAAACCCAAGCAGGAAAAGTCCCCAGTGGGATCCTGCAGTCCTGGGGACCCAGAGCAAAAGCGTCACTGGGCTGGGAACTGAGCTCTCATCCCACAGATCTGTGTGGATGCCTCACTGCACACCCGTCCTCCCACAGCACCCAGCAGTGCTGGGGCCCTTCTGGGGCCTCATCTGCAAAAAACACCAAGGAAGGGCACAGCCAAGAGCAAGAGGAGCAGCAAGACGCCAATCCTTGCCCTGCAGATTCTGCTCTGCACAGCACCTGCCTGCTCTTTGCTCTGCCACTGACAGCACAATCATGAGGAGCCTCTTGCAAGTAGAGAGCTTTTAGAGATGTGTTCCTCTTGGGGCTTTCACAAAGCTCAGACATCTTAAAAGGGATTTCTCAGGCCAGCTGAACTAGTCTGGAGCCCAGTTGCGTTTCCCAGTCAGGTCAGACCTGAGTTTAGCAGATTTCTTCCCTTTCCATTTTAGGGAAAAAGCCACTTTTCACCCCCAGTTCCTGTCTGTGAAGCCTCATGACTCCACAGCAGCATTCCTGGGACATTCCTGATGCCAGTGGTATGTGCAGAATTTCAAACAGTGGCACATGGCTCCACATTTCCATGTGCTCCCCCAGCTGGACTCAGTTATTTGGGAGGAACTCCAGGATGGAGCAGATTTATTATTGCACTAGTAATGGTGATGCCTGTGCAGCTCCTGCAGCCCCAGGTGGGTGTGTGTAGGTGGTGATGAAGAAAAATGTACCTCCCCTGCAAAATGTACCAGCTTAGTTGGAAAAAGAGCACTTTGAAAAAAGCCTCAGAACCAGCCAGGCCTGAGCAAGAGAAACCCACACCTGGGTTCATCTGGTGTTTCCCAGCCATGGAAATGGGCAGCTCTTCACCAAATCTGCTCCCTGGAGGTTGCCTTTACATGAGTGATGGGCTTAAAGAGCCTCATTGCTTCCTGGGAGAAGGTTTTGGTTCCATGGGCTTTGCTCCCTTGCAAGGAATGGCTTTGCTTGAGGTCTGAGGTCCTGGGAACTGCATCAGTGCCAGGGATGCACTCAGGAACAGTCAGCTTCTCTTGAGACCTCACCAAGACTGGCAAAAAAAGAACTTGCTTGCCTTTCCCTTCCTGAATCTCTTGGGTCACATTTTCCAAGGTTTTTCTCAACCTCTAAAAATACAATTATTGCTGTTTTTTAATGGAAGCTGTGATTCCCCTCCACGTTAATCACCCCGTGCCAGAAACTTGAGCTTTACTGTGGTGGTTGATGAGGATGGGGGTTGTCAACCCTTGAGAAAAGCACATCCTGGTCAGTTTTGCCCTATGGTCACCTGGAGAGATAAGGAAAATCTGAGAGTCCTCAAATTTAAATATCTTTACCCCAGTTCTGAGAAGATCCTGTGCCTCCTTTCATTTCCTCAAGATACATGAATGTGTTTTTCCCCCTTTCTATGAATGTCATCTAGATGTGTTCATGAACCAGAAGCTGGCAGGTTGCTCTTGGACCTTCAAAGGCTTCTTGGCAAGGTTTGAATGGTTTATGGAGGCTGTGTTTCAGTCACACCACTGCCAGTCTCCTTCCCTTTTCAAGGATTAGGATGAGGGAAATACCTTCAGTTTGGTTTAATACTCAATACCTGATTCTGAAGGAGTTTGCTGGCACACAGATAGTGCCCACACATTTGCAGGAATAACCAGGTAACTCACAGGGCTAAACCACTCTGGTTCTTTTTTTTTTTATTATAACCTCCTTTTAAAGCACATTTAAATGCTTTCCCACAGGCTCGTGTGAGGGTTGTTAAAGGCTTCATTTGAATAAATAAGAGCACAGGTAGAGGAGGAACATCACCACAGCCCCTGGAAACCCAGTGCCAGTGATGGCAGCAAAGGGCTGGCAAGTGGGGAAGGGCCTCGACGTTATATATTCCATAAAGTAGAGTAATTAAGTATTACTAGTTTTGATGACTTCAAACAGAGTGACTCCAGGAAATAAGCCCCTTCTTTATAATTAGTGGGATTTCCTCTGCATCAAACGGAGAGATTGATTCTTTAATCTGCTCACATGCTTTTGATTTGGTCTTTCAGCTGCTTGTACCAACTGCTTCTACTCCCTGCTCTTGCTGATAAAACCTTGCAAAGGAGATTTTAGGAAGGCATGACCTGAGTTGAGGTCCAGGATTTTCTTTGTGTGTGGCTGTTTTGTGTATTCCTAATTTTCCAGAGATGATGATCACTATGATAGCAATAATCAAAAATAACATAGACATGGGTTTTAACATCCAGGTACATTTAGGTCAAATAATTGCAGTTTGGGGTTTTGGTTATTATTTTCTGTTCCCAACACACCTCTTAGCTCTGGCTCATGCTCTTTAAAACCTGAAAAGCTAATTTTGGCTCCCTGTCTGCAATAACCCTGAGCTGTCCCAGGTGGGGCTTACTGCAAAACGTTGCTTTTCTAAGAGAACACAGCACTAACCTCGGGGTCTGGGTGGGCTGGTGGCATTCCAAGAGCTCCATTGAAGTAAGGACTTGGTATTTGCAGTCTTTTTCGAGTATTTGATTGGTCCTGATTTAGGGCTAAACCCAGTAATTTTGGAAGCTTTGTCTGAAATAAAATGGACAGTGGCTGCCCCATCCCTGGAAGTGCTCAAGGTCAGGTTGGATGGGGCTTGGAGCAACCTGGTCCGGTGGAAGGTTTCCCATGGTAGGAGCAGTAGATGAGCTTTAAGGTCTCTTCCAATCCAAACCATTCCATGATTCTATGATTCCATGAAAATCCCTGCAAGTGTTGCTGCTTTCCAAATGAAAAATTCAGGAGGGAGCAGGAACTTTCCCTGTGCAAACTGAAAGAAGATGGTGGTGAGCAAGCAGCTCCTTCCTGGGCATCTCCACAGGGTCAGTGGCACTGTATCAGTCATACAGGAAATGTGGTCTGGGGTCTGTGTTAATTCCAGGCATGGACTGAACCTACCCTGTGCTACCCCCACCTCCAAATCAGATCAGACCTTGAATCATCCCAGCAAACGATCCCCAGCTGGATTTCTTTCTGGCATGTGAGGTTCTTCTGGGACCACTGAGGAGGGAAATTTTGAACTGTGCTGTTTTCCTTCCACCTTCTGGTCCTGTTGGAAATGTGCAGGATGGTCAAGAGAGAGGCTCGTGGTGCTGGTCCTTGGCTATGGGTAAAAATGCAGGGACTGGCATCCCACCCACTGTGGGGGCTGGCATTGCTTTCAGCACGTCACCCCCACAGAAGGTGAGGAGGGCTGTCTCCACTGCAGGGAGGAGCTGTGGGAAGGGGGTGGATCATCCTGGGCTCACCTGGAGCTGAAGCAGGCACGGGAACACCATGGAGCAGGGGTTGGTGTGCCCCACACAAGCCTCCCCACATCTGGAGTGGTGTCGAACACGGATCGTATAATTAGGGACCCGGTGAATATGTAACTGTACAATTATGCAAATAGTGATCAAAATCACTGTTTTCAGCAGAAATGCCTGAAGATCAAGACAGAAGCTTCACGCAACCTTAATTTAATCTGGTCCTGCAGGAGTGGGGAGGTCTGATGGATGACCCAACCTTGTGCCTGCCTGTGTTTAGCAAGGCTGGGGTGGGAGGCAGGGGAGAGGAGCGCCCGAGCATGCTAAGCAAGGGGAAAATGACACTGGAATCATGTCAGCAAACCAGGAAAAAATGGCAGAGAGTGCTGATGTTTATAGTGACTTTATTTTTATTTTAATTTCAGGTGAAGAACACAAGGCTGGAAGGAGAAAGAGAGAAGAAAAGAAACAAAAAGAATCTCCAACCCCAGGAAATCTGTGTTAATTGCTTATGAATGTCTCTGTCTAAAAAATTATCGAATTGATGTTGTCGTGCTTTTTTTGACAGCCTGTCTGTTACATTTTTTTAAAATATTCATGCACTGAAATCTAATTACTAGGCAAATTTAATGATAATGAAATGAAGGCACTTTAGCAGAAAGCACAGGGCCTTGTTAATGTTTTCTCAGCCTCTGTCTTGCTCATATTTTTAAAATTATTTTCTTTTACAACTGTCTTTCTTGCATATGAAAAAAAAAGATTGCTGAAAATAAAACTCGGATTGCCGATAATGTTTGTGGTGGCTCTGTTTGTAATGATGGGGAATTTGCAAGGTGATTAAAGGTGTTTTGCAAAAATCAAATGAGCCTAACCTAATCAGATAAGGCAGATGAAATATTATTATTAGAGAGGTAACATTAAGAGCACGCCTGGAGGCTTTAACGAAGATGAAGTCTCTAGTGTGCCGTGTAGGGGCAACAACACCCTTGCCATCCTCGGGGCCTCTCCAGCCCCTTTCCAGGGCATAAGACTTGTCTGTCCCCTCATTAAGCCAGGCCTGGATGGTTGGAGCACTCACATGGTAATTGGAGGACACATTTGATGGTTGGAACGCACACGTGATGGAACGTGCATGTGATGGCTGGAGCGTGGTTGTGATTAATGGAGAATGCAAGTGACGGTTGGAACATGTATGTGAGGCTGGAGGACACGTGATGGCTGGAGCATGCACATGATGGCAGGAGGACACACGTGATGGATGGAGCACACCTGTGACGGCTGAAGCATGCACTGTAGGACACATGATGGATGGAGCATGTGTGTGACAGCTGGAACACATATTTGATGGTCAGATCACGCACACGATGGTCAGATCATGCATCAAGCTACCATTGGCCCCAAGCTCCACCCGGTACAGGTCCCTCCTGCACCTCTGAGCAGCTGGGTGGTAGAAAAGAGCCATAGTCCACTCGCAGGCCTGAGGAGATGCCACCTGCAACCCAGGAGCCATCAGGGCAGGGACCAGTCGGATTGTCAGGCAGGCACGGAAAGGCTCTGGTTTCCTTCTGCTTTCAGCTCAGGCTCTGGCCGTGCTGCAGGCTGTGGTGGGCATCCACACCGTGGCCAGTCCTGCACCACAGCTCTCAGCTCTGCCTCTGCTCTTTGTGTGAGCTGGCAGCTCTGGCTGGTGCTGAGGATGATGTTAAAGGTTTTACCGAGGGTGCTGGTGACCCTGATCCTCTCTGCAGGATCTACTCTTCTGGAAGACCATTGTGAAATTGCTTTTGCAGTGGTTGGAGCACCTTAGTGAAGGTGGTTCAGGGGGGAAGGGTTGTGCAGCTGGGCTTGTTGGGTGCCAGCTGCTGCAGACCCCTCCTTATGGGGTGACTGGAGGCCAAGCTGACATGAAGGGTCTCATGCTCCTCAGGCATCCCCAGCAAGGCTCAGAGTGAGAAGCCTCTGTGGTCCTTGTTTCTGCAGGAATAAAGTACAATGGGAATTCAGGAGTTTGGAGACATGGCTGTGAACTAGAGTTGGCAGGAACTGCCTTTTTCTCCCCAGAAATGCTGCTCCTTGCATCCTGGGGGCACTACTGGCTGCTCAGTGCGTTTCCACAGTCACGGCAGGTAATGAGGGAGGACTATTACAGGCCAGGACACAATCTGGAACTCTTTTGACTTGCACATTCCGTGCTCCCTTAATGAGGGCAAGGATTCCTGCTGAGCCCTCCTTGTGCTGCAGACCAGCTTTCTGGTTGTGGCAAACCTCTTGGAAGTAGCTCCTGGACCACATTAATCTCCTTAATCCTTTCTGCAGCCATTCCCTGGTGGTGATCAGACACTGAAAGCCCTCCTTACACCATCTCTGAACTGCTGAAGTTGACAGCAGAGGGATCCCTGCTCCCCAGAAGTGATGGGACAACCAGTGGTCCCCCTTCGGGGGTTTCCACACATCCTGCTGCAAAGTCTTGGTCATTTGTCGGCCTCAGTGAGGACAGGGCGAGCTTCCTGCCTGCTCCTCAACCTGCAGCCACACAGATTTGGGCTTTGGATTTCCAGGCTTGCAGCAAGGAATGTTCCCTCTGCACCGCAAAAGACCAGGCTCCCTTCTCTCCCCTCCCTGTCAGAGGACCCATCCCACCATCAGAGCAGAGCTTCTACCTGCTCTGATGAGATGCTGTGGCAGGAGGAGTTCTGTGAAATGTCCCCAGACTCTGCTGTGGGGATCTCCAGTTCCAGGAACCCACAAGTGCATTCTCTAAAGGCTGTTCCATCCCTTTTCTGTGCTTCTCCTCCTGTGCCTCTCATCTCCTAAAGTGTTTCACATGATTTTTCCCTGACCAGCAAGAGCAGTCCCTGGGTTCACTACATAGAATCACAGGCTGTTTGGGGTTGAAAGGGACCTTTAATACCATCTCATTCCACCCTCTGTCACGAGCAGGGACACCTTCCACTAGACCAGGTTGCTCCAAGTCCTGTCCATCCTGGCCTTGAACACTTCCAGGAATGGGAGAGCTACAGCTGCTCTAAGGATCTCAACACCCTTATTGTTAAAACTTTCTTCCTGATATAAAATATAAACTTCTTCTGATGTGTGGGAAGCTGTTAGATGTTTGTCTCTGTCCTGAAAAAACCCCTTTCTGAGTGGACTCGGGAGCACTCGTAGACTTGCACACTCGTACACATCCCTGTTTGTGTTACAAAGCTCCTGAGCTGCATTTATCCTCCACAGTGACAGTTTTCTATTAGAGAGCTCCAGGCTGACACGATGATTATAATTGTCACTAATTTCTTTCTTTGGCAATCAGGTTTGCACCTTGGCACACCAGTATAAAATGAGGCAGATTCCATCCAGTCAGGGCAAGGTTCACACTAAAATTGTTTGTACTCTCTGATTTCTTTAGGGGAAGCTGGTGCTGCTCCATGGTGTCTCTGCAGAGATTTCAAGTTTGGGCTTTAAGTTAGGAAGGGACAATATTAACAATACCACGAGCCAGGGACTGGGAATGCCTCGTGCAAACCCCTTCTGAAGGGGCAGTCACCTTCCTGAGCAGGCAGATCCCAAACCCCCTCTAGAGAAGGCAGGATGCAGGCATGAGAGGCTCTCCCCTATCTTTGGTTCGGGCTGGAGTGTCCCAGGACAGGGCAGGGCTCTGTACTGATGCATTTCCCCTGGGCACCCAGGGCACAGCCTCCCACCAGTGTCCTCAGAGAAGGGAACCGCCTGCTTTGTTGGTCAGGCTTTTCCCACTAAATCCGTTTGATCAGTGCAAATGGGATGGAATGGCAGAAAGGCAGTGTGGGATGAGTGAAGAGAGTCTGTGGGGTTCATGAGGGTTCAGCGAGGGGGGAAAGATGTGCTTCTGGATTGCTGCTGCATTTTTACTGGGGTCACGAGAGGAAAATGTGGCCCTCTTATTTATTTATTTTTTTAGCTTAAGCCTCTGAAGACAATGTTGCAGAGATTCCCAGGGGGTATTGGCTGGCAGAAGTCCCATGATACCCTCAAAAATATCCCCCCAAACAGAAATAACTTGGTAAAACAAAGCAGTGGATTGTTCAGCCAACTAAAATTACCAGCATGTCAAATAAAATATGTACAGCATTAAAATAAAATTTGCATCGCAATAATGCTTTATTAAGCACATTAGGAGATTAAAAGAATCAACCCATTTGTTCCCATTCATGTTGCGTCAGGATTTGCATTTCTTTTTTCCCCACCTCCAGCTTGCCCCTCTCCCCTTGCTTGTTTGGCGAGTGATTTTCTCAACGAACCTTGCAAAGCTCTGCCCCAAAAGAAGGTGTGTGTGGATATGCTGAGGGGTTTTTAAATCAAAGCACTTGACTCGGTGGTGTTTGTCTGCATGAGTGTGCAGCAGAGGAGGGGTGGGATGGAGAAGAAAAGGTTTGTCTGCTTCCATTGCAGCTAAAATGGTTAATTAAGACAATAGAGGCTCTATAACAATTGGGGCCGGGGCTGTGAATGCTTGTCTAGACTCTATAGTTCAGCTGCAACTTCTCTGTCGGAATTTTAACTTGGCCCGGCTCATTTCCCCTCCCTCTTTCCCCGCCTCTCAGCTCATGTCCATAAGTTCTCTTTTCTCTTTTGTTTGTTTTTTTTTGTCCTTAATCAATCTTTTGAGAGATCGAGCCCAGATTGACAGCTCTGCCTGTCTGAGGGCTTGTGTTTGCCGTGGCTCTGCCTTCCCAGTCCTCAAATGGGAGGTGTTTTTGTTCATGGAGCCACTCCGCACCCAATGGGCCCAATCCTGGAACAGGGAGAGGGGCTGAGTCCAGCTCTTGGGGCTCAGTGGAGGGGGATGTGAGCATAAATGAGAGAGACTTTATTTTTAATGCTGAAAGCTTTGGAAAGTGCTGGAAAGGAAGTGGGGAGACACCCACACTCAGTGTTTCAGGGTCCTGACACAGCGGGTGCTCCAGGGGATCTGAATTGCTTTGCTCTGGCTTTTGCAATCCAGATTGTTCTGAGCTGGGGCCAATCCTCCTCTGTGGATCTCTGTGATCCTGCTCTGTGGGGCACGTGGGTGAGGCTGGATGGTGTGAAGCCAAGGGCTACCAGATGGCTCTGCTGGGCAAGGTGTCCTGGCCAGCAGAGTCATCTTGCTGTCCCTCATCTGGAGTGGAGGTTGGGTTTGTGGACATTGCAAGGAACTGATCTGCCCTCACTAATATCAACTGCCCCCGGTCAGGCTCACAGGTCTTCCTCAGGCTGTTAAACCAGCCCTGAGAGAACTCTAGGCTTTGAGGAAGAGCAACATGAGGAGGGAAAGGGTAGGGAGAGATCTCAAGTGGCACCTAGATTTTCCACTTCCAATGCTTTTAACCTGCAACTTTTGGATTTGCTTCAAAAATGTCCTCAAAGCACTGAAGAAGAGGCATTCCAGGGCTTCAGCTTGCAGCACAGGGATCTGGTAAAATACTTGGGCTCCATGTACTCGAGATCAACCCAAAGTCCTAGTCCCCAGAGAGGGACAGGGGGTGGTTACTGGAGCAGCTCCCCAGAGTTCAGGGATGCTCCCCACAGCTGAGGTGTGGGCACTGCTGTCGGGGTCCCACAGCTTGGAATGACCCCTGGCCATGCCACATTAGAGCTTGTCATTTTTATGACATACGGGGCCTCAAACCTCTCTTTCTCTTCCACAGGGAGAGGCTGGAGGAGGCTGGCTGGTGTCTAGGTGGCTTTAAAGGCAGCCTGAAGTGGCTGCACCAGGATAATGGCATGCACAGCGGGAGAGAACCTCTCTGGAGGAGTACACGGGGATGCAGCCACACGCTTGAAATATGGGCGAGATTATTCCAGCTGCATACATGCAAATGAGGCCCGTCTGCAGACAGGAGAGACAAAAGGTCATTAGCTTCCCATGTAGACCACTTCATGCGGGGCCTAATTTACTGTCTTCCTAACCCTCTTCTACAGATCTTGCATTTTTAGACTTAAAATGGTGATATTTTGGCAGGTTTGATGGGAGTTGAGCAACTCAGGGTTTATTAGGTATTGTAGTGAGTGCAGCGAGTTGGGAGGGACATGCAGGAGTTCAGCTTTTCCTCAAAAGCAGATGTTTGAGACTTGTTACGCACTGCAAGCTGGCTTGTAAATTAAGGTGTACTTCAGGACCTCCTGAAAGACAAGATCCTCCCAGTTATTCCCCAAAAGGTCAAATTTTTGCTTGTCCAAAAGCTTGCTCTTTCAGTCCCCTAGATGATATTTGATTTTTTAGATGAAGCTGAGAGTGGGTGGGGGAGAGAACTGGATGGATCCTCTGGACCTGAATGAGTGGGAAGCATCCTTGGGGCAACCAGTTGTCCCCACAGCACCCATCCCTCCTCTGGGCAAGTGGCACTGTCTGCCTGTTGTCACAGAAACACGTGGCTGAGCCTCACACACATCTAGAGCACCTGTGTGCTCAGGAGATCCTGCCCCAGGCTGGGGAGAGGTGACTGCCCTCGCTGTTCTTTCCCTGTGAAATTTGGGGAGAGTCCAATACTTTGGAAGGTCTTTCGTGAACCCCTCCAGAGGCTGAGGGCACCTTTGGCTGGATCCAACCCAGTCTGCTCCAACAGTGCTTGTGCAGGGATTGATGCTTTCGGTGTTGCTGCCTGAGTTTTGGGCATTGTAGTAACGAGAGAAACTCGGTATTTCCCTGTGTATCCTTAAAAGTTTAGTTTTGGCAGCTCTGCTCACCATCAAGGTCCTGTGGGCAGGCAGTAGAGGTGGGAAGGGGCTGGGGTCACCCCCAAGCACCGAGGTTCACAGGGCAGGGCAGTGGGTATGGTTTGGCTGGCAGAGGGGTGAGGGTGCTCTGAGTGGTGGGACCTGTGCCGGGGCTGCGATCCAGCACGGCTCCCGCCAGCCCTGCCTCCCCCAGCCCGGGATTGAGAGTTTATTCACGCACTAATCAAAGTGACATGATGGTCGTGGCAGACTAAAGCCATTCACTCCCCGAGCTGGCGAGGTCGGGAGGTCGCCCAAGTTCGCAAGAATGAAGCTTTTGTGATGCAGATCGGCAGAGAGCGGCCAGACGAGCGTGGCAGGGTCCCCCCACAGTGACGTCGAGCGGGGCTGATGTGCCGGTATGGGCGTGAGTGGGGGGCTCCCCCAGTCTCCAGGCAGCTGGGGACATGGTGGGGGACACCGGGGTCTGCCCTGAACCGGTTCATGGGGTGTGTTTGTGGGTGTGGGTGCTCCTGCAGCACAAGGAGGAGGTTAACAAACTGTCTGGGGGATGGGCATCCTGGCAGTGAGCCTGGGTCCTGGTGTGGGGGCACCTCAGAGCAGGCATCCGTCTCCCCCTGCCCTTGTGGGTCTGAAGGGAATGGCTTTGGGTCACTCTTCCCAGCACTGCTGCACCCGTGTCAGCTTGATCCAGGAGATTCCTGCAATCCTGGTCCTGCTCCTGGGACCTGTGGAGCTGTCAGGTATCTGTGGGCATCAACGGAGCTGCTGGAGGCAAGCAAACACCATGCTGTGCTCCTGAGGACTCCACCCAGGACCTGCTACACATGGTAAAGGAAAGGCAAATGTTGCTGGGCAGGAGGGACAAGGACAGAGAGCTCATTCCTGAGCTGAGAAACTGCCCTCTTGCACCAGCCTTTGAGCAATAATGTGTTCCCCTCCACCCGAACCCTCCCCTCCTTCTGCCTCATGCACCGCCCGTGCAGGGCCATTTGGTAACTTTACAGATGTGATGACAATTTTGCACCTCTAAAGCAAAGCAAACCCCCAACCCAATTTTTATAATTGGCTCTTGACCAAAATGAGAGTTTCTTTGAGGGTGTTTCGAACAAAGCGTGCTGATGGCAGGGGCACCTTGAGCCACAAAAGGGCCTGGCTTTGATCCTTTCTGCTTTTATTGTCGGTGGAGGTAAAATAAACGGTTTAAAAATTAAATTGGTGTGAGGATTTTTTTTAATTTCATCAATACTTTCATGGCAGATTTGAGGCAGTGGCTTTGCTCAGGCACCTCTGGGGGGGCTGGCACGAGCAGTAAGGAGTAAGGTTAGTTTAGGGTTGAGGATTGTTCTGGCTGAAAACAAAGTCCAATCAATTTGAGCAAAACGGATCCTTTTGGCTGAAATGGGAAACTTTGGGAGGAATTAACCAAAAAAACTAAATCCTTGGTGGGGGAAGGGTGGAACAGGACATGGCAATACTGAAGGAGAATTTGTCACAAACCCTGAGCAAATTCTGCCAGAAAGAGGGAAGTTTTCCCTTTCTGGAAGTGAAAACGCAGGTTATAACCCCAAGGCACTGGGTTTGGACTAACATAGTTGGACTTTTGACTTGTTGGTGTAAATCTGGAGTGTCCTGAGGCTCCTTTGGTCTTTGCTGTGGTGGGACAAGGACTCAGCTGTGCTCGGGTGCTGCTGGGGGACCTCCACCAGGGACCCTGATAGAGAGATACGGCCGGTGGCAGGGCATGAAATCTGCCTGAATTGGTGACTCCCAGCTCGCGCCGGCCGATGTGCCTGAAATGACTAAATTACCTCTTTACTGCCCCGTGGTCCCTCCTGGGCTGGTGAGGGTGGGAGAAGCTGCTCTTCACAGCTCAGGGAGGCTTGGAAGCCAAGTCCTTGTCTGTGTTGAGTGGATGAGCTCACTCAACAGTTGGGGAAAATCGGGTTTATTCCTCTTCAAATCGTGTCTCTCATGAAAGTTCATCTATATTTGAAATGTATTCCATTGCATTTTTGCTGCTGTTCAAGCTGAAAACCTCCTGTCTGTTCCCATTCTCTAAGGAAAGGGATGTGTATGCCCAAATAAGTCTCTGTGTCCCAGAAAACCCTGTTGAGACTGGTTGGCTGCAACTCCAGCTCTATCCCATGACTGTGTGCAGCGCTGGGGAGGAATGATGGAGTAGATCAGACTGGAGGAGTAAGGAGGGATTTACACCCCTATTTTGTCATATCTTCTTTTTTAAATTATTCTGTGGAGTCTTTTGGTGTTGCCTTGGTAGTGTTTGGGGAGATGGAGTGTGAGGAGGCCCAACAGCAAGTGTTGGTGGGGCACAGGGGTCCTTCCCAGGGCTGTGCCGTGCCTGGGGAGGGGGGATGCAACTGCAAGTACAAAACGAACCGGAGAGCGACCATCTCCCTCAGACAGAGAAAGCAAAGGCAGAGGCACAAAGGGGTGGGTTTTCTTCTCTCTCTCTTTTTCTGGGAGAATACAATGTGATGAATTCAGCGCGAGGGCCAGCACCACCCTTTAATATACTTTCAGCTGAACAGGGGTTTCTATGGCAGCCGGGAGAACCAGGCGAGCCCTGAAAAGCTGTTTGTGCAGAGCTGTGCCAATGGCATTTGTGGTGAGGGGCACCGGTGCCAGACGGTTAACACTGCACAGCCACTCATCACACACTGACAGTCCCCAGTCCCCCATCACGACCCCAACGTTTCTGGGGTTTTAATGCCCTCAGACAAAAGGGGTGGCAATGTTAGCCCGGGATGTGCCTGGCATCACCCCGGCACCATTGCCTGTGCCATTGTGGTGGCTAAAAATCTGCCACAGCAGAGCAGGAGGCAGCACTGCCCCCAGGCAGGTGCTGGAGAGTGAGATGGAGAGGAGGAGCAGGGCATTGTGTCTGCCAGGACTGGGCCATCCCTCCAGCTCTATCCTGTTTTATTCCCTATGGTTGGAAGTGTTTTCCAAAACCAGGACCAACTGTAAGGGTTGGTGTGGATTCTTCCTCCGGTTGCACGGCTTGTTCCAGGTCTGGCTGGTACTGAATGTGTGCAGAGTGGGCAGTAGGCAGGACCAAGGGCCTCCTTCTCCCCACTCTTTTCTCCTGGCAGGATGCGAGAAGGTGGTGATGGTGGCACTTAGCATGGAAGGGAGAGAGAGCACCAGCTCTGCCCTTGGGGATGCAGCAGCCTGAGCAGGGCTCCAGATCACCCACCCTGCCACAGTTTTTCCATAGAGCTCCAGCATCTCCTGACATCCTCCTTCAAGTGGAGTGGCTGGACCAGCCCCTGCTTGGCAACTCCATGTTGAGGTGCTGATTGACTTAATCCAGGAGCTCTTTGCTGCTGCGTTTCCTCCAGATGATTTCTTTTTCATGGAAAGACATTGAACTTGTTTTCTCCAGAACAAAGCTACCTATTCTGGCAGAAGGCCTGGAGTTGTGTTCTCCCTGGTGCAGTAAAGGACAGAAGAGCCAGTGCTGGGGTGAATCCTGGGCTGGTTTTGGTGAGATGATTCAGGGCTACTCCCACTGAAATGGCTGCAGGGGAGGGGGTTCGGTGCAGCCTCCACAGTCTTCAGCTGGTGCTGCTCCCTGTGATATTGTATGAGCTACAAGTTGTTCCAGATGGTCCCTTCCCCCATGCCGGGGGACCTTCTCATGCTCATCCTCATTGAAAGCTCCCTCTCCCGCACCAAAAAAAGTATTCTCCAACTTGCTCATTTCCCATGGTCATTTCCATTCGTAATCTTTTGTTGTTGTCGAGAAAACATTTTGAATGAGATTTTTCTTGAGCGAGGTTCCTATGAATCCAGGGCTGATCTCATTAAGACAGCCGGAAGGGGAAGAGGATGCTTTAAATTCATTGGCAATACTTGAGGTTTTTCTTCCCTTCTCCTTCCCGCTTTCTTCCACTTCTGAGGAAGTACAAGAGATGAAACTTCAGTGTTTTTCTCAGAGTGAAATTGCAAAGTAAATTACTTTAGACTCCGTAATGTGAAATATTAAAAAGTGATTTTTTTTCAAAAAGCTCGGTGTTCCTTCTTAAAAAGCCCAAAGCAAAATGTGTTGTTCTCATTTCAGTGCTTCTCCCCTCCCAGTTTCTCTTTCAAAAAAAACTCTTTGTAGAAAGGGACTGTGTTTAGGCATGACATCTTGCTTTTGATGAATTGTCATTTTCCATCAGGAAAATGTCCAGCCAGCTCCACCCACTAAGCCGTTCTCTGGTGATATCCCCAACAGCTTTAGTTTGTGCACAACTAGAGAGAGGAGCTCGTCAGTCCCAGTGAAAGATTGGAAGACTTATCCCACCCCTGTGCCCTTCCAGACTTGGATTCCTCAGTCAGCACCAGCAAAAGCCAAGATAGTGCTGGGGCTGCTCTTGGGTGATGAGGTTTGGGCAGTCTGGGGTGCTTGTGTGCAAGCCCAGACATTTTCACCCCTGAGATCCAGGCTGCCCCTTGCCACATTTCTTTTCCATCCCAGCAGAGCAGTCTGGGATGCCTGGCTTACCTCTGGGGTGCAGGATGTGGTGTTTCCCCACTGCCTCTAGCAAGCCTTCAGAAAAAGCTGAGCAGCTCCAGGCTCAAGGAAGCTTCACATTCCTGAAGGTTTTTGTCCTTATTTTCCAATGGGTAACTGAAATTACCTCTGTCCCCAGAACAGCCACTCTCTGTTGTTCCCAGTGTGGCCTGAGAGCCCCCTTGGGGTGAGCAATGCTGTAGGATTTGGGGTGAAAGGGCTGAGATGAGGCTGCTCCCATTTCCTGCCTGTTTTAGGCACCTCTGAGTACCCAAGGTATGGAGAGAAGACTCATTTACCTGCCCCAGCAGATGGCCTGGAGTGGTGTGTCCTCCCCTAGTCCACTAAAAGATTCCAAACCAAAACTGGGCATGGAGGAGGTAAAAGCTGCAAACAAATCACCTTCAGAAACCAAGGAGCAGCTCTCAGGAGGAAGGTCCTGCACCCTTTGAGCTCTTCTTGCTGAAGGCTTGACTCAGCACAGAGAAAGTTACTTTTTAAAAGCATAATTATCTGGCTTTTTCCACTGGAAAATCAGGTGGAAAACAGATGGAGCTGTGCCTTCCCCTGCCCTAATGTTTGAGCCCTTTAGTTGATGACAAGAGGTTTATGAAAAGAGAGAGGAACAGAGTAGAAGCGGTGGCTTTGCCTCACCGAGGAGGAGTTGGAGTTGGATGTTTGTCCAGTGCTAAACATCAGCCAATTCCCCCACCCTGTCTGACACTGGGCTCCCAGTGAACTCTTACTTCGGGAACCATGAAGGTGACAGAGCAAGGAGCACTTCGGGGTGTGGAAAGGTGATGGAGCTGCTGGGAGCAGCAGGCAGAGCTGGAGGTGGCTCCGGGCGCCTCTACCGGCCCTGGCCCTGGAACTGCAGTACAGCTCCACCTCCCCACTGAGAGGAGTTACAGAAAACGAGGGGGAAACCCCAAATTCCAGGAGAAAACAAATCCCCAAATGCCAGGCAGTGGTTCAGACTGGCAGGGATGAACAACCCAAGCTCAGATATAGGAGAAGATGGACAGAGATGCCCTCAGTGAAGACATGGGCTGGGACCCGACCCTGTCCTTGCTGGACCTGCTCTGCACTCACCAGCTCCAGGGCTGCAGAGGGGTGATGTGAGAGAATCTGAAGGGTTAAAATCATCAACAATGTAATGCTTAAGAGCTTGGTTAAATGGTTTAAAGCAGGATTTGCCTTTGGGTTGTGCTGTCTGAGTGGGCAATGGGGGTGTGCTGGCTCTGTAATGGGCATTGCCTGGGCAGGGGCTGCGGATCTTGTCCCTCCCTATCCCTGAGATTTCTGAAAAGCAGTGAAATCTCCTGAGCTGCTCCTTCCCTTCATCCCTGTGCTGGGCTGCTTTGGAGTTTCAGAGGGTTGGCTGTGCCACAGGGTTCTGACCTGGCTGAGAGACCCTCTGGCAGTCAATAAAGACTCAAACACTTTGAAATTTTTAATGGTTCGGCACATGATATGAAACATCTTTTCCAACTTCAACATTTCTATAAAATACATTTATTTTCCTTGTTCTGGTTACATCAGTGAGAAGGGAGCAGATACAGCTGTGGGAGGAATGGTTTGGGAATCTTGTTGGAATTGCTGAAATCATTCATTCTGAGTGGGGCAGGAGATCGCTGCCTTACCCTGTAAAAATTTTGGGGAAAATGTGCCATAAGGGAGGTACGTTCATTTTTATTTTTTTTTTAACAAAAACCTTTAAAACTTTTGTCAAGCAAAAATCTATAGTTTCTTGTGCTTAAACCAGAAAAACTCTGTGAGTAAACCAAATTCTTTTTAGGTCATGATATATCCAGATAGTCCTGGTTAATATTTGGCAAAAATTTTGCAAAAGCATCACCACAAAAAATTGATTAAGAATATTTTGACCAGGTCTAAATGCAGCCAATTGCTACGCAATTCCCTGTGCTCCTTAGGTAGGATAATGAAAAAAATTTAATGTTTAGATACAATGAAATATTAATAAACCTTTGAGTTAAGCCTGACAGAGTTCAGTTGCTCTCGAGGCTTAAAATTGTGGCACAGAGCAGCGATGCCTTGTCGTGATGGTCCCGACAATGGTACCTGCAGCCTGTGCTGCTGCTGCCACGGCTCTGATATTGAATGACCCCTCATGAATATCCTGTTCTGGTGCAAATGACAAAAAATATTTATTAAGGCAAAAATTACCCATCTCCCCTAAATGAGAACAAATCCCTTTCCAACTGTACAGGCATTTTTAAAGGGAATATTTGTCAGTGGCTCAATGTTGTATTAATGGGGTGAGGAGGGGGTGGGCAGAGAGGGAATGTAGCGATTCAGCTGTGAAGAGAGAGTTTATTTTCCATTTATTTTCTGGACGTTAATGGCACTAAAATGCAGGGCACTCCCATCACAGGGTTGGGAGACAAAGGGCTGTTGTGCAGCAGCAGGTATGTGGAGTCGGAATAGGAAAGGAATCCAGGGTTGGAACCATTCTGGGCATCACCCTACAGAGTAGGGTGTCCCTCCATAGGTGAAATCCTAAATCACACCCCACGGTCCCCAGGCCCCCACGCCAGGCTCATGGATCGATCAGCTGTGGTGAGAGACAGACACATATAAATAGATTTGGATTCCTCTTTTTGTAGGCTGTTTGTGTGTGGGGCTGTCTCACCCTGTGCCTGTTCCTTTCCCCCAGAACCTGTTCTGAGCGAGCACTTTGTTAATTGGAACAATCTAATTTAGAGGAAGATGAATTAGAAAAGAAAAAAACAAAACAAACCCAAAACTCAGTAGCCAGCTGCCCCCATTGACCCCCCCCCCCCAATAATTGTCATCACTCCGGAGCTGCCTGGCAGCTGCTGCCCTCTTTTCTCTGCGGTGTGTGCCAGGGTGCCGGCTTTCTGCTGGCACTGGGAAGCACTAGTGGGTCTTAGTGGGAAGAAAATGGTTTTGCTGGAGTTTCAGGGTGGTAGCTGCACCTGATTCCCCCCACTGGGCTTTTGGGGTTTTCGAAGTGTGATTAGTGAAGGCTGCCCTGTTGTATGTCTGGGACATGGAGGGGGTTTGCTCCAGGGATCCATGTCCGTGAGAGAAAGTGGATGCAGGGAAGGTCCCTGTGGTGCTGGTCCCCAGGAATGGGCACTCAGCTGCCTGCAAGGAGGGTTTGGCTCAGGGACATCCTCGGGAAGGTGACTCCCTGTCTCTGCCTGGTGGTGGCAGAGCCCAGAAAAAAGGAGTGTGGATGGGCCCTGGTGTTTGGGGATTACCATCCAACCGTCCATCCCACCCCATGACCCTGCTCTTATACTTCACTAAGTATAAGTATGAGTGTTGACACTTCCATGGGAATTCACATCCGTGTCCAGTCTGTGGACTGAGCAGATTTGGGGCAGATCGGTGGGGTGAGCATGGAAAAAGAGGGCTCCTTCCAAATTTACTGCCTGTGACATCCTCTCTCCTGAGGATGTGGGGTCATGGCTGTTGGACTGTCCACCTCTCCTCAGCCCTGCAGCCATTGGCATCACCCTGCCTGTTTGCAGAAGTTTAATAGGATCAGCGATCTTCGAAGCCCTTGTGTGTTTAATCCCATAACTGCTGCTGGAACAGGAGCACTACGGCGTGGGGGAGCCACTCAGAGAATGCTAAACTGATCCCTATGAAATATCCAGTTAAGCACCACCCCAGTCAGAGCTGTGTTTGGTATAAATGATCATTATTTTGGCTTTCTCCATTCCCCTGCTGAGGTTTTGGTGCTGCCTCCCACCAGTCCCGCAGAGCTGCTGCAGCCAGAGACATCAAATTCCTGGTCCTCACGTGGAGACCTCCCTACGATGCCATGGCAGAGTCAGGGCAGGTTTATGTATCCCAAATACCTCATTGCTTGATACCTAGTGCACCAAAAAGTTTTGTCTGGAAGGATCAGGTCTGGGCTGCTGTTCTGGCAGAAGGTGAAATGAAAATCTGTGACAGTGTTCTCAGAAATTGTTTATATATGATGAAATGATATGTGTGTGTGACGTTATCTTCCAAATGAGAATGGATTTTTATTTCCTTTCTAATGGGGGATTAGGTAGAAAGGGAGTCTGGCACATGTATAACGAGGGACAGCAGAGAAATAGTCACGTCTGCTCCCAAGGAGAACAATAACGTGGTGTTGGAATTTGTTGTGGTTTCAGAAGGAATAGATACTGGTTTGAGATTGTCCTTGTTGAATATGGGGGACTGCTCCCGAATCACTGTTTGCCTCCAGGTTCTTTTGGGATGCAGCACTTATAGAGAGGGAAAAGAGGGTTCAGGCTGAGCTGGGAGTGTTTCAGTCTGGGGTTTTCAAGAAGTTATTTTCAGGGGAAAATATGGGGCTTGCTTTAAAAGGGCAGCACTGACCCCTGAGATGAACTGAGCTCAGAGCAGTGACTTAGAAAGTAATTTTTGGTTGTTTTCAGTTTAAAAAAAATTCTACCTAAGGAAACATTAAACTCCATGTTTAAATTACTAGAGATTTTGGAAGTGTTGCCTTTCTAGTGCTCCCCTAAATGACAATTGCTAATTTTTTTGTTCCAGTGAGATCCTCTTATTTTGAAAACAAAGATTCCGTGTAAGTTATAAGGGCTGTAAGGTTACTGAAAGCCCTGTTAGGAGGGTGCACTCCCCATTCCAGATCTGGGAAACTCCTGGCAGTGCAGGACCTGAAATATCTAATTTATTAATTTTTTTGCCTCTCTAAAATCTGTGCATTGGAGACAACAGAAGGGGGGTTTAAGCCTCCAGCAGGGAGTGGGGAAAGAGGGCAAAAACCCTTTGCAGGCTTGCCTGGGCTCCTGGAGAGCCCGGGGGCACCGGTTGGCAGTGCCAGGGGGCTGGAGCAGCCAAGGAGCCAGGGCAATTCAGGAGGGAGCACCTCGTGTCCCTGCTGAGTGGGGGAGGTTTCTGTGATAAAACTTCTCTTTCTGCTGTTTTCAAGAGAAGAGTGAAAACATGAGGGTCCCGACTCTTCCTGGGGAAGCAGCAGCAATAATAACCAGCAGTTTATGTATGTAGGAAGATATTTCCTGCCTTGGAACACCTTGTTTTTTGGTTAAAGGTGAAAAGTTGTTCACACGTGGGGAATGGCACAAGTCAGGGATAAATATGAAATCTGACATGACTGTGGGGAGTGCAGGTGTCCACATCCACATCCAGGAGACAAAATCCTCTCACTTGCATCAGGAACTGTTATATTGTGGAGGAACAGCTTTTCTTCAAATATAATAATTCTTTATATGATATAAAATGTGCTAATTTGTGCTCTATTTACAATAAATCTCATGAAATAGTGACCAAATGTGTCAGCAGGTAAAAAGGACAAATCTGATTTTTTTGGTAAAAAAATTCCCCACAAACAATGTAGTTGCAGTGCTTTCTGACAGAACTGCCCTGTAAATAATAATAATTATTATAACAGTATTATTCATAATTTTATTTTTATTGATAACAGCCATATTAATAACCTCGATATTTAATCCCTGTGATTATAAATATAGAACCTGCCTTTAGGAATGCAAAAAAAAAAATAAAAATCATTAAAATCAATTACATTTATATTAGAGGATCGAAGGGAAAGCTCAAACTACATAAATCATTAATTATTTCCCAGGATTTCCATCTGTAACTTGAAAAACTGATGGTTCACAACGTGAATGCGTTTTGTTTAATTATTTTATTATTATATTCCAAGTTTTCTGGGGGGGCTGCAGCTCGAACACAGCCTCTTGCGTGATGGATGGAGCTGGGGCAGGGAGGACCTGCCGGGACACTGCAATGCTCCGGCTCCGGGGGCAGCGGGGACAGCTCGGGGAGCTGCGGGTTTGGGGGCACTTTTGAAGCTGCTGCTGCTTCCACGCTGTGCTCCCTGTGCAGGTGTCCTTTGGGAAATCCGCTAAAATCCGTGGGTTTGTGGGTTTTATAAAGAAAAAAAAAAAAAATACACTTTCCATCTCCCCGACCTTCAAACTTTNACTTTCCATCTCCCAGACCTTCAAACTTTTTTTTTTTTTATTTTTTTTTTTTATTCCGTGGTGTTTTTCTTGCTGTTTCCCAGCACTTCTGTCCGCAGAAGTGATGGGGACGCAGAGTAGGGGAATATGTGGGGCCCCTCCACGCAGGGATTTCTCCAAGAATTGCCCCAATCCAGCCCTGTTCCCGGTTTTACTCGGTGCAAACCAAACAAAAAAACCCCTCCGTTCTCGCTGTGGATATTTGCAATTTATTTACGATTAGCCCCAAATTTACCAGAGATGACAGGCTGAAAGAGGGGGGAAAGCAATTCAATTAATTTGTAATCTTGCATTTCATTAGAAAATGTAAGAATAATGATCGCGTCCAGCAGGCAAGGGGAAAAAAATCATAAATGGAGATTTCCCCCTCCCAAATCAGATTATAAAATAAGCTTTTTTTTAATTAAATTAGTTGATGCGCAGTTGATCAGAGTAACCTCAGATTATGGGCGAGGTAAACACAACAAATAGAACTAACAAAGGACACAAAAGTTGACTGCTCTCCCCTTTTTCGGTGCAGCCTCCGGGGCTGTTGCTGGTGGGGTCCCGAAGGGAGTCAGAGCTGGGCATGGGGTGCAGGGGTGCAGCCGGCTCGCAACAGAGCAAATAATTCGTTTGCAAACAGAGTTCTGTCGTCAGCGAAAATACCCGTAATGAACTCGCAGGAGCTGAATTGTTTTAAGCCGGGTTAAACCCAAAATCTGCAGAAAAGGGGCATTTGAGGCGGGGGCAGTGCCGGACCTGGAGCTCAAAGCGCGGAGCCCGATCGCCCCGGCACGGCCCGCCGTCTCTCCTTTTCAAAAATTCATTGTCATGTCTTTTTTCATCTTTAAAAAAAAAAAAATAATAATAATTATTTCTCACGGAGGAAACTCCCCGCGCTGTCCCGGGTGGGATTCACTCCCTCTGAGCCCCTCCAGCGCAGGGCAAGACTGAGCGCTGCCGCCCGCGGGTGGGGGCGTGGGAAAGTCCCCCAAACACCTCAATTCGCCCCAATCCTTTCCCGCCAAACTTCAGCTTCGTTTTCTGCCTTTTCTCCTCTCAATTTTTCATCCCGGCAAGTCGGCAAAAAAAACCTCTTTAAATTGATTCAATTCGTATTTGAATTTTTTCCCCTCTAAAAATCGTTGAAGTCGAATTATCTCCTCTAAAGCCCAGGAGGTGAAGTTTGGGGGAATATCGTATGTTTCTGGGTCTGCTCCCAGCTCTGTGTCGGAGGAAGTGTGAAATCTCGCCTGCCACACGCTCAGACAAAGCCGTCTTGTTACCCGGGATTTGTCGGGTCAAGCAGGATCCCGTTTTAAGCCAGTTACTAAATGTAATTCTCCCACTTTGCCTCTTAATTTAGCAAACGAAAAAAACCCCCAACTTTTCCGCTCGGGGCATAAATCGCAATGATCATTTGCCCTCAGAAGTTTTTTTTAAAAAAAGGTATTCTAGTCACATTATTAGTCTTCTAATGTTTGTTCATTTATAGAATTAATAATATTCGAGAAATATTTGAATGCCCTAAAAAGTCCACATTTAATTAGAAATTATTTGGATAAAATACTATATTTCAAATTACAATTTTAAATGTCCATATAAAAAAAAATTTCTTAACAAGGCTTTTAAACGGTCTTGAGCTGGTGGGAACCAATTTAATTCCTTTGTGTAGCATCATCCCTGGGTATTTCCTATTATTCTTAGGAATTTGGATGGATTCTTTATTGTGAACTAAACATTTTCTTAGTGCTCCTGTTCCTTCTTTTGGAAAAAAAAGAAAAAAATGAATGCTTAATGAAAAAGCATAAAAATAAGAGTTTATGTTTTGGGAGCTATTCCACGTGTACACAGAAATAACAGATCTCAGGTGTGTGGCTGAACAAGTGTTTTTCAGCATGGGTCAGTCCTGCCCAAAACTAGTTTTAATTGCAAAACAATCCTTGAGATTATCTGGTACAAAAGCGTAAACAGTTCTGAAGCTGGTTGAACATTTCAGGCTGTGAATTAAGCAAAAGAATAACAAGTGCAGGGAGTTTTCGCTTTTAAAAAATAGTTTCTTTTACTGTCCTACTCAGCAGCATCCAATGTCTTGTGCAGCAAAGATACTCCAGCAGTGGAACCATAAATCCCAAATACTTTTGTCTCTCATTAAGACAAGAGGGGGGGAAATAAATAAATAAATAAATAAATAAATAAATAAATAAATAAATAAAAAGGGGTTTGAGACATCTTTAAAAAAATGCAAATATTCCTAGAGATTTGGCAGGGTCCTTGCTTCAGCTGCAAAGCTGCCCAGAACAAGAAAAATACATGGGGTTTTTTTATCACCCATCGAGCACCCTGGAGGCCTTCCAGGGGACTTTGGAAGGGCCAGGTGACTTTGGAGGGGCCAGGTGTGCAAGACAAGGCATGGGGGTGGGCAGAGAGGCTGCACCCCCTCCAGAGCAGAGCTCAGCTCTGACCCAGAGGCATTTTAGCCGCATTTCAGGCCATTCTTCTGATGTTTCACAGCTTGTTGGATTTTGCCATTGCAAAGGGTTATAAAAACTTCAGCAGGCTTTGCTCAAAGGGTGGTGCCCTCCAGTTGTCTCTGGATACCTGTTTCACCTGGCACAGAGGGCTCCCATGTCAGCTTGTGGCAGTGGGATGGCACCGACACCGTTATTGGCGGTGTCGAGGATGATGAGGGTGTTGGTATAAATCTCCCTGTATAGGTGAAAGCAACCCTGCCCTGCACAACAACGAGGCTGAAGGGTCAGGAATGTATTTATTTATTTTATTTTTTTTTACGTGGAAGGCAGAGGTGTCCTTAAAAGCCACCCTGCTCCCCCGTGCCTGCCTCGATCCCCCACCCTTGCGCGTGGTACCGGCGCCCAGCATTGTGCGCGGCTCTCCAGCCCCGCTCGGCCTTTTGTCAGCCCCCTTTTCTGTGTCAATCAGATGCCTTTTGTCAGGTCCCAGACATGTTGTGTCCACACGCACACAAATATCCCCGCGCAGAGCGTGGGGAACGCGGCGCACATTCCGACCGTGCTCCGCACCCTCCCGTGCCCGGGCACACACACATGAACGGGGGGCACGTGTGTGTTAAACAGTCACCGTGTCCCCCGGGCGGGGTCAGAATTGGGATGTGGGAGCAGGAATGGTGAGGGTGCCCTTTCCTCAGTGCCTTTGGGCATCCCTGCAGGATGGGACCGGGGGCTGCTGGCACTTCCCTCCCTCGCTACGAGTTTTTCTCCCCTGCTGCTTTTCTCCATCCCTTGCTTTGAGCTGGTCTTTTTCCAGTTTGCCACCCATGTTTCTCCAGCATATGGTGACGTTCAGTCAATTCCTCAGGTCGTTCCTAGAAAACGTCCAGTTTGCAGCTCTGTGTGCTGTTTTTTGTGAGACCTGGAGCAATTAGCAGCACTGGGCGACAGAGAAACCACAGCTGAGGCTGGGGGTGGGAGGACGCCCCGAGCAGCCCCCCTGTGCCCCTTCCCCAAGCCCTGGCTCCTCTCCATCCTCAGCTGCCCCCCATCCCAGAGGGACATCAGGAGGTGCCGTGGGGACACCGACTTGCTGCGACTCCGAGGCCAATTTTGGGCTAAAAGCCAGCGCTTTGGAGACTCTGACAACACCGGGCTGGGGGTCTGCACAAAGGGGTGGCAGGCCTGTTCCTCAGCTGCTGGAAGGAACCCGGTTTCCATCTGGCCCCTCATCGCCCACCCCAGCGCAGAGGAGGGTTCGGCGCTGCCATAACCACAGGCCAGAGCGAGCCTGGCTGTCCTCAACCTCTCGGGCCTCGATGGCACCCGCAGCCACCTCCAGTCCGCCCTGTCCTGGCAGGGGCACCGAGGGCTGTCAGGGATGTCCCAGCACGGGCCGGGCTCGGGCTCTGCCCGCGGAGGAGCCGCCGCCTTTCCCCGCGCATCGACAAAATGGCGTCAGGGGCTCCCAAATGGCGGCGAGGAAGGCGCCGGCGCGGTGCCAGGGCCGCGCCGAGGGCACAATGACTGGCACGATGACTGGCACATAACGGCCCCTCGCCGCGGCTGCCCCTCGCCGTGGCGGTGCCAGCTGTGGCCCCCCTCCCTCCGCCTTGGCACGGGCAGGCGGCCCCGCCATGGCCGCCTCTGAGGAGGATTAAGGCCGCAGTTGTGTCTCCCTCTTTCTTTCCCCCTCAGTGGCTGAGAACAGGAAACGTGAACCTATCTGAGACTAATTGACTTGCAAATTAATCGTTTGTCCCTGTGCCTGATAATTAGTGCAAACGATTTTTACACACTACCCCCCCCAACCCTTTTGCTCTCTCCTCCTCCTCTTCATTTTAAAGGGGGCTGTTTTCCTTTTCTTCTCTTTTCCCCCCTCTCCTCTTTTTATCCACCCCCGCCCCAGCTCTTCCCTTCGCATCCCCAGCTGCCCCCGCCGTGGGGTGGGGATGGCACTGGGTTTGGGGCGAAGGGGCAGCTGCTGGTTTGCGTCCCACGCCTCGGTGCCAACGCCCAGGGATAATGGATGGGGTTGGAAGAAAGGGGCCAGGACTTTGGGGAGCTGCAGAGGAGCTGAGAAGTGGGCAAGCGGTGCTTTGGGACGTGGCATCCCTTTGGAGGTGGTTGCAGCTGAACCCGCGTTCCCGAATTTCCCAAATACCTAGGAAATGGGCTCAAATAATTAAAAAAAAAAAATTAAAAATTGCTTCTAAAGTAAGCAAAGGTTTGGGGGTAGTGTTCTCCAGCCTTCCCTCTTCCTTTGCCTTTATTCCAGGGTTCTAGCTCATTTTTATGATTCAGAAGAGGTGCTTCTCCTGGAGGAAGGCAGCTCAACGTGAATATTGGAGGCTGAGGATTGAACTCACTGGCATCGTGGCTTTGTCCAGAAGCCTCACCTGAAGCCAGGGGTGCTTCAGGGCATGGGCAGCGCTGCAGCTGGAGCATGCAAGTTAATGTGGGAGAAGGGGGGAAAGCAAGTTTGTGGTCATTTTTGTGGTCAGAGGCTTCTGGGTGCAGCTCAGTGGGGCTGGTCTGTGCCACAGCCCGGGAGCAGCTCAGGGCTGGCAGAAGAGGACACGTTCAGTTCATTGGTGATATGTCAACAGCAAAAGGTGGTTTTGTTGAAGTTGTTGTACTTTACAGGAATATTTCCCTGTCAGCAGCAGAACAACCCCACTATTATGTTATTCCAAAGTGTTTATTGAGAGCTGGTAACATAACATATCATAAAGTACCTTAGCTGTTTCATTTCAGCAAACTTCTGTTGCGTATTGTATCTCCGGTGAGATTGTGCTGTGCAAATAATTGAAAATTCTGCGTGTAATTGTTGTGTTTCGATGTAATTCAAATCGAAACACTTTGATGCTCCTACACCGGAATTTTTGAGAAATTCCACATGGCAATTTAATTTTTTCTTTTATTCCATGTTTATAAAGAGGAAAAGATGCTATTTGAGGGGGATGCATTGGGGTGGAGGGGGACCCTTTGTGGCACTGAGCTTCCCTTTTTCCCCTGGCTGGGTGTGATTTGCATCCTCTTAGTGCCAGGCGAGGCAGGAGGTAAATCAGACCCTCTGTGCCCATGCTCAGGACCCCGACCAGCCCCTGGCCTCTGGCAGAGACAGGGTTTGCCCGCCCTGCCTGTTCCCAACTCCTAGTCAGGCTGCTGGCAGGGTCCCGGTGTCCAGCCGACCCACCACTCCCCTCCATCCACGAGAGGCTTCTTCCTCTGGTGCCCAACCGTTGATAATTAAAGAGATCCTTTCCTTTGCAGCTCTCCTCCCCAAATGCTCCTGGTGCCTGACACCATTTGTCAGCCATACCCCTGCTGTAATCCTATTTTTGCCCCCCTCCCTGCCCTGCTTTGTGTCCAGGGCTCTCTTCGCCTCTCGTTCCGCAGCTCCTGCTGCTCAGGCGCTGCTGGTCTCCCTTCCCCTGGAGCAGGGAGTCTATAAAGCACTCCCAGGCTCCGTGCTCATGAACTCACTCTGTTTGGTTTGACCAGAGTTAATTGCACACAAACTCGGGCCTGTCAGCACACAGGGGCTCTTTGTTCCCACAAGAATCACTCGCCCTCCGAGGTCGCTGTGGCCACGACCTGCTGTCCCCGAGGGTCGCCCCACCGACGGGCACTGTCAGTTTGATCCCTGCACCGTGGCCAGGGTGGGGTGGTGCAGGTTGCTGTGGGGAAGAAGCCAGAACAGGGAGCAGAGGCATTGGTAGAGACTTTTGGGTCAGGCTTATTGAAATGATGTGATGATTAGCAAGGATTGCTGAGTTTTATGGCTGGGGAGGGGGAGAGAGGGTAAAAGAGACATTCAGGGGTGGATTAACGCCCTTCAGGCCTGTACAAGAGGTTTCCCAGATTAAACACAAGTTCAGTGGTCTGTAAATGTTCCCCTTTGGCCAGGCAGCCTCACCAGAGCTGCTCTGGAGTTGAGTTCTGCAGCGTGTGTTCTGGACTGGACTTCCACAGCATCTGAATTCCTGCTCTTGCTCTGGGGTCCACACCCTTTTACTCTTCTGAATGTGTGCTTAGACCCTAGTGTCCTCAGAGACTTGAGCCCCCAGGTTCCAGGTTAACCTCAGCACTTGGTTCCCATTAACCTTCCAAAGTTCTCAGAAACATCCAATGAACTTTTATTGGGTTTATGGTCTCTCCAAGAGGTTTTGGGTGTTATTCCCATCTGTATGTTGCTGCCTATAGAGTGCTGGCGGAGGGGAGAATCTGCACCAGATGTGGCTGTGATGTGTCCAGCACTGCAGGACAGCACAGAATCCTGGGTGGAATTGCGTGCTGCTCAGAGCCAAGTGCATCATCCAGGGACAAGACACTTCACTCTCTTGCTGGTTGGGCTCTGCAGCGAGTCAGGGGTGTTTGCTGGTGGGTGCTGGCAGGTACCAGCACCAGGAGCACTGATCCTGGTGCGGGCTGAGATGGCACTGAGGGCTCAGTGCCCCCTGGGCAAGACCAGCTTTCCTGAAAACCCCATCTGACCTGCTTCCCCACCCAGACATAGCCTTCAGTGCTGCTGCTGGGGAAGCAGTCTCTTCCCTTCCCTTTTCAGCATCCTTCATGGTCCATCTGAGTGAATCTAAGAGATGAGTTATAGCTGGTTTCAGAGGATGAGGGGGCTGATAACTGACAGCAGCAGTGAAAATTGTGCCCTCCAAAGCTCTCCAGAGTGGCAGAGGGCCCTGGGTGCTCACTAGTGCTGGAGGGGATGTTGCCATTGACCATCTCACCCTCAGGCAGGTGGGAACTGTCCCAGAGGTGGACAGCCCTGTGCAGACCCCTCAGTGCTGGGGAGACGCTGCCTCGAGGCAGTTTCCCAATCCTGCGCACCTGGTACTCTGTCAATGCAGCCACTTGGCTAAATGTGGGTCATTGTAGGAGGGTGCAGCCACTCGAGCAAACAAGCCTCAATTGCCCACTGATTGGGGTGGCTGAGAGCACCATCACTGAAATTTCTGAGGGGGGAGGCATTAATAATCCCCATTCTGTCTCTGCAGCCCTTGCCCCCTTGTTATTTCTCTCTTTGTGTCTTAATTTGGCCCATTATTATTATTTTATAAAAGGGCCTTTTCTCCACCCCCTCCCTCTTGAAGACACTCCTTAGACCGATGGGAAAATGGCAAGGAATAATTATGAAAAACATCAGTGGAGAGAGGGCCATCTGAGAGGGATTAAAGGATTACAATTAAAACTCATTTTAGGGAGGTGATGTGACATTAGCGTTTTCATTCTTCCCCCCACACACACCCCCCTTCCCCAAACACCCTCCAGGATATCTGGGTCTAAGTTGATTAAATGACAAACTCCATCTCAGAGGGAAACAACAACAAATTAAAAACTGAGTAAAATTAAAAACAACAACCCAAAAATGATTTACAAAATTAAGTGAAAATGAGGTCACTGAGAATTACTGAGTCTGGCAGCAGCTGGAAATGGGGTGGACAAAGCACCTGCCACTAATAGCAGGTTTCTGGTGGTGCGAGCATCTCCCTGCTGCCTGTTCCAGCAGCAGGTGAAGATGTCTGAGGTGTCTCCTCCAGAATATGAGTTCAGTGTTAACTGGGCTGTGGCAATGGCTGCTGCTGCTCCCTGCTGGGTTTGCCAGCCCTGTGCTCCAGGAGGGGCTTTGCTTTGGGAGCTGGGTGTGGACACGGTGTTTGCTGAGCTCTCCCTCCATCAGCCTGCAGAGGATTTACAGCTGGAGAGCCCGTCCCAGGAGGTGCCCTTGTGCCAAGGTGGTGCCAGGGCAGCAGGGCCCTTGTGTCAGCCTCAGCGTGCCCACTCCTGGTGTGGCTCCGTGGTCCATTTTCTCATCTCTTTTTGCAGCTCCTACTAGTGGCTGGAGCCAGTCAGCCCCTGCCCTCTGCAGCTTTGAGCCCTGGGCTGTGCTCCAACTCTCCCTGAGCAAAGGTAAGTAGCGGGTGATGCCTGTGGCACAGACACCTTCCCTCTCTTATCCTCACTCATTGGGATGCCCATCTGACTCTGCCACAGAGAATCCTGACAGAGCTCCTGAGAATGGGAGCTGCTTATGGCAGTGTTGAAATTCCATATCGTTGTAAATGAGGGTTGTTGGGAAAGGCAGTTCCTTGGAACAGGAGCTGTGGGGAGCGGAAGGGAAACACACAGCAAGCTGGAACGGTATTTCGTTGAGGAAAGCAAATTCTAGGATGATTACTGGCCATTTCAGTGAGCAGTTATGCTGAAATGTGGGATTTCTCTTTATAAAACAAAAATGTCTGTAATGCAAATGATTCAGATGATATCTACACCCAAACCAATGCTGCCAGCCCTGTTTGAAGGGGGGATGACATGAAGACGTGGAGGCAGATGTGTGGCTCGGGCTCTGCAGGTCATTGTGCTTAGGAAGTTCTGACTGCTGGCAGCTGATCTGTGGGGCCGACAGCCACAGTGGGACTGAGCCCACATCCTGCCCCAAAAGCACAGGTTTCACTGCATAAACTCAGCCACCAAAGCTTGCAAGCACGAGGCCTGGGAACGCTTTCCCTCCGTGTATGTATTTTGGCTGTGCATGCAGCTTTGGGTGTGCAGGCTGGGAGCAGAGAGCAGGTTTTCGCTTCTGTATCCTCCTCTTTCTGCTGCCAAAGGGGTCAGGCGCAAACCCAGCCTCTCGCCTTTCGCCTCCATCCTGCAGTCTGGCATAGCTGGGCATCTCATCACGTGGCTGCGCACGTGGGCGCAAGGCTTGTCATGTGAGGTGCCATATCGTGTCTCATATTGGGAGGCAGGGAGAGCTGAAAAAGCTTAACGGAAGGGAAACTCCCCCTCCTCCCCGCCCAGATCCAGCCTATTTTCTTTCCTCTCCTTTTGTTTCTGATTTCCGGAACTATGCGGCGAAGCAAAGCGTGGGGAGAAGAAAGAGGCTGAAGAGAGCTGGCATCTGGCAGGGAAAAGAACAAAATAGCAGAGCAGGGCTTTGCTAGGCAGGAGCAGTGAAGGAAGGCAGATCGCAGTGTCCTCATCGGCAGCGTCTGCTTGGGAGCTGGGCGAGCCCCGAGGGAATTCAGGGTCGAAACAGGGAGCTGGTCCCACCGCGTTCAAACTGGCAGAGATCTTGCTGGTAACAGCAGCCGAGGGGTCAGCCCAGAGGCTTTAATTATAGTCTGCTCATGGACATCTTTGATCTCCCTCCTGCCACAAGCTCCATCCCCACGAGCATCCCCAGGTGCCTGTCCCAGCAGTGAGTTCTCCAAGGCCATGCAATGCAACTCCTGCGCAGTGTCAAGAGGTCAGTGTGGGCTGACATGGGCCCAAAAGAGAGGAGGCCAAGGCAGAGGCCATTCTTCTGTAGCCTTTTCTCTGAGGCTGAAATGATCAGCACAGTGCAGTTCATCTTGTGATGTCCCTTTTACAGTCGGGACTGGGAGATGTCTGAATATATTCCTGTTTTTTCCTCTGTCCTGGTCAGTATAGAAAGAGGTCTTTGCATACAGACCCAGTGTTAATTAGGTAAATTAATTAGGACCAAGATGCAGTGTTTTCCCCCTGAGGAGGAAATACAGTAAACTCCATTTTTGTGAGTTGTTTATTCAGCCAGGGGGGTCGAAGGAGAATAGCCGTGTCAAAGAAGCTGCCATTTTCAAGGTCCTTGTGTCCCTTCTGCACCGCCCTAGAAAGGGAACAAAACTCTGTTGACAGCAAAATCTCAGCAGGAGCCCCTGGGCTGAGGGGCACAGGGAAGCGAAATGGAAAGGGTGCCAGGTTTCCGAGTGCCTGGAGGGAACAGGCTTTGGTCTCCAGCGTTTCAATGGGCCGGGGAAAGCAAATCAGCCCATTCAAGGCCAATCATGCTGTTCTCGAAGGTACACACTGGTGACAATGTGCTGTTGGCAGCGGGGCAGCAGGAAAGGGACTGGGTGGCCATGGCAAGGGTGAGGGCAGGAGAGCTACCGGAGGCCAAGAGCTGGCAACTGCACTCCTGCTTCATCCATCCCACCTCCTCAGAGCCCTGGGAGAGGTGCTGGGATGCACTGGCACATCAGAAACAGCTCAAGGAGGCTGTTGGAACGGGGAGATGAAGCACCCATGGGTGTTTGTTTTGTGCTGTCTCCTCTCCACCAGCCTGGTCATGGCTTGTGTGTTGAAGGAGTGTGGAAGCACTGTGCAGCTCCCTGACCCTCCTCCCACCCCAGCCTGTGGTTTCATAGCTTTTAGTTCATTCCACCCTGAATGCCTGTGGCCAGGAGAGCCTGATCCCAGCCCATGTGCTTGCTCCAGCGCCTTTCCTGGACACAGTGTGTTTATGAGTGGATCAATGTCCCCGAGATGTGCCATGGGGTGGGCGGGTTTGTGGTTGCAGTTGGGGTGTTTTCATGCCGGGTGCTGCCGTGTCTCCTGGAGAGGAGCAGAGCTGGGTTTGTCAGCTCCTTGGCAGCTTCTCACAGCCCAGAGCTCTGCCCACAGCACCATCTCCCGTCAGCATCGCTCTGGCTTGCAGGGGAAGTGCATCCTGGGAATTTCCTTCCCCAGTGCCAGAATACCTTTACCACAAGTCCAATCGTGCAGATGATCTTCCATCATCATATTTAACCCCCCTCCCATCCCTGGCCAAAGCCAGGATGAAAGCAGTGGGGTTTTTTTCCTCTTTCTTTTTTTCTTTCTTTTTTTTTTTTTTAAATGGCGTTTCATTAGCCTCCAAATCAGACAGGCAAAACAATGGTGTTCTGTCAGTGATGGGCTTTCGTGCTGATTTCATCTCCTCTCTCATCCGTATGCAAACCAGCCTCCAGCAGGCTTTGGTCATGCCATGGAAACCGAGGTGCAGGCCCGGAATGGGGGTTCTCGGAGTGAGAAATCTCCTGTTCGCTTTTTCCCATTTGCATAATGCAACTTTTCTTCCCCCAGACACTGAGGCGCTTTGTTTATAGAGAGCCGAGAGAAAGGGGGATGCTGGGGACAGAGGAGGGACCGCGGGGAGGGGGGAAGCGCCCGGTGGGAGTGGGGAAGAGGAGGGCAGCGCTCGCAAAAGAAGAACATGCAGAGAAAAGCATGGGGCGACTGGAAGGGAATATATATGAGGATGGGGACTGGGAAATGGGGCTGGGCCAGTTCCCCGTGATCCTGGGACCTGTGCGCTCCTTTGGCCTCTCTGTGCCAGCCGAAGGGTGTCAGGGGGACTTGGCGTGGCTGAGGATCCAGCTGGGAACCTGGATCTGCACTGAATTAAAGCCGGTTGTCATGATAATGCCCCCCAGAGGAAGCAGGAGCCTTTTCAAGCCCTGCATGAAAAACCTCAAAGGGTTTTGTGCAAGAAGCCTCTGAGATCCTCAACTGGTGGAAACTGAAGGTTGTTTGGGGGAATAGTGACCCACAGGGCGCATGGGAAGGAGGTGGCTAAGTGACAGCCAGCAGAGCGTGAGGGCGCGGTTGTCCTGGGAAGTGGGGAGAGAAACTAAGGGGAGAGAAAATCATCCTGGATTTATTCACAGGGATGTGTGAGGCTGGGAGGGAAGAAGGTTAACAGCACAAAGTTGTGATCCATTTCTCTCCTTTGAAATGTGGCAAACTCCAAGGTGGCACGGGGAGGTAGGAGGGTGAAGGGGTCAGATAGTCCAGTCCCCACCAGTGCCCCCAGTTTTTTGGAGTCATTGAAAGCAAGTTACTCCCCACCTTGTACCTCTATTTTTGCAAACTGGCAATCTGCTGCTCTTTCCAAACCAGTTTGAGATCTACTAATGGCAAGGGCAAGGGGCTGCTCTTATGAGTCTCTTCATCTCTGATGGTTACATCTCCTAAAAACAAACCTGATTCTTGTTGGCTCCTTCCTGGGTGACAACATTTGATTTGTGAATTGGATGGATGCAAGATTAATAGTAATAATAACAATAATGGCAATGAAATGTATTAATCAGTGACGGATGACAGACATGAAACCTGCAATTAGAAGTATTTTAGGATATGTAAAAATCCGTGCAAATGATTTGCAAATGAGGTGCAGACAGTAAAGCAGGCAGTAATGGGGATATTTTTGGGGTTTGCCTCAAAGTAGGGCTGCTTTGTTTTTAAGGTGCTTCAGTGCAAGTTGAATGTACAGACATGTGCTCCTGAAGAAAGGTTTCCTATTGGTATTATAAAACATTTGATTGATGTTCCAAAGTGTGGGATGCTTCTCCACGCCCAGTAAAGTCTCACAGGGCAGGGCCAGCAAAACTACAGGCAGAAGCCTGTGATTCACGGGCTCCTGCTTGCACATGGAAATCACTCAGATTTCAGTGGGAATTGTACAAGCCTCACTTGTGCTATTTGCACTTCGGGGCTCTGGTTGCACATGTGACCAGACATTACCACATCCCTGTTAAAGAGCAGCTGGGCTTCATCTTGGATGAACTACAGAATGTGAAATACTGAATCTCTACCTGTGGGCAGGAAAACTCTGCAGTTTAATCCCGGCGTCTGGTATTCTGGAACAGGAGCAAGAGGGGAGGGAAAATATCCATGCTTTGGAGGATTCTGATGCAACTCCACAGAGCCCTTTTAGCCAGCAGGAATACCCACCTGGAGATCCCTCTCAGGTTCACTGGCACCTCGGTGTAGCAGTTCTGCATTGCTGATGTGCCACATGGAGCAGCTTGGATGCTGTTAATACTCTGTAAAAGGAATGGTGATTTGGAGGCAGCTGATCTGGGGCTTTTTTAAAATTTGGGTTAGTCTGGTTTCTGCAGAAAATGAGATTCCTGCCATCACAGGGTGTGTCTGTTGATTCTCACCTCTCTTCCAGGAACTTGTGAAATAGGACAATTTCACCTCCATTTGGCTCAGTGTCAGTTTTTGAACCCCAGTTCGTGGGAACTGCTTTGGGGCTTCAATTGTATGTATTTTTCAGAAGCTCAATTCTATTATTGGTTCCAAAAAGCAGTTTTAACTTCAAGACAAGACTGGAGAAGGGCTGTGACCCTTCTCTATGGACCGGGGTCTGTGTGGTAGGGGCATGCCAGGGTGCAAACTGCAAATGCCTCGACCTAACGAGCTCTGTGGTTAATGAAGCATCAGAGCATTCCAGCCCAAGGGGACTTCAGCTCAGAGTTTCTGAAGGAGCCTCACACATCTCTGCTCCTGCCCTTGTTGAGGCAGAGCTGCTTGTGGAGTCAGGCAGTTGCCTGTCCAAAGCCCATCATGATGGCCTTTGGGCAGTGACACGGGAGCAGAGGAAGGAGCAGGCTGTGATTAAAATATGACTTGGGTGTAAACTTCTTTGAAGGTGGCTTATGCCAGGACAGGAAGGGGCAGCGGGTCAGTCGCCGCTGGAGCAGGGAGGGGACCTACCAGCATCACTTCCACGCTCACCCTCCCACCCTCTGGCCTGCTGGTCATGCCAATTTGTCACCAAGCTGGGATTTCAATTAAACCCCAAAAGAAAGGGTCAGGGGTTATGCAAACACGTTGGTAAAGGCCGCTTGCCTGGAGGGCTCTCCCGGGGCTGCTGGTGCCGGCCCCTCTCTTTACACAGTCGCGATTGACCCTGGCTGAGGCCGGCTTTGTTCCCTGTGCTCCATTCAAGAGGCAGTTTGTCAATAAAATTGACCTCTTGGCTCCTGGGGATGCTGCCACCTCCTCTTCCTCCCTTTCCTAACAGTTTGGCCGTGGCAGAGCTAATGGTCCCTCTGTGGATTTCGTGCCCCTGGACATGCCAAGGGTGAGGGCAGGGATGGAAGCACATGCTGCAGGCACAACAGCAATCACAGCAGCTTCTTCTCCCCATGGAGGCTTTCATTACCAGTCTCTACCCTTTGGGCTTTTGCACCTAAGGGATGTTTCCAACTGGACTCTTTGGAAACATGGGGTTCTCTTCATCCTCTCCAGACCTCGTGGTCCTTTCAGGGCCATCATTCTCACAGCCAGCTCCACGAGCCTTGTGTGATGGTTTTCTGCTCCTCACCACACAGGCTGGGTTGATGCAGGGACCTGGAGGTCTCCTCCCGAAGTACTGAGCTCTGTTTTCCCTCTCTGTTATACAACCAACACCAATGCCCCACTCAGGACAGCACCTCTCCCTTCCAAGCTGTGTGCCCACCAGCACATCTTCCCATTGCAGGCATGATCCCACTTTTCAGGGAGGTGTGAGGCTTCCCAGTGGGTTTAGGTGGTGGGACTGCATCAGCCTCTGCGCTGGAGCACTAATTGCACTGGGCAGCATTGCAAACGAGCAGTGCTTGAACCCACAAGCCTAAGGAGGCCATTTCAGCTGCGTGATAAATGGATATCACAGAGCAAGTGGCAATTAGCGTGGGTAAAGAGCCCCTTAGTGACTGTCCCTTACATAACACCTTTGTTCTGGGCCCTTCACTTCATATTCAGTTTGTAAATAAACTTGACTCCCAGTTTTACTGGGGCTTTTATTCCCTCTTTATTTTATTTTATCATTCTTTGAACCTGGTGAAGAACGAGTCGATTGTTCGCCCCAGAGAGATGTGCAGTTCTCTGAGGCACTGCCTGGCCTGGCAGTGCCCACTCACCCCAAAATGGGCACTGGCAGCAGCCCACGCCAGAGCCACCCACGCAACTGCCTTGCCAGCAATTTTAATTGCTTTGCCCCCACCGATGGTGCCCGGAGGCTCATTATGCTCCTGGTGATGAATGGGGGCCTCAAAACGTGACTCTATAACTGCTGTGGGCTGAAGGTGGTGGGGGCTTTCATTGGGGGATGACTTGGCAGAGGGGCAGAGCTCTGCCCCTGGAGTTTGGGGTTGGGGACTGAATCTGGGGGGTTCTGTATCAGTCCCAATGCACAGACCTGTCTCTAAGCCACGTCCTCCATGTCACCATCTAAAGTGAGGGTCTGGGGAGGCTTTGCCTGCACCCCTGGTGCCACTGCCAGGCTGGCAGGGAAAGGAGTCTCCAAGGCACAGGGCGATGTGCCTCAGTGGATTTGAAGTGCCTGATCCCAGGCTTGGGGTATGCTGTGGTGAGCAGAGCCTGATGGTTCTCCTGCCTTTAACCTGTATGCTCCAGCCTTTGCCAGATCCTTTTCCAAATGGCAGGAGCTGCTTATGGAATCATTGGTGTGTTTAGTACCACAAGCAATGGCACTTCCTCCACTTCTGCTGCTGCCTGGGCTCTGCCCTTGCTGCTGGTCTCCCAGATGGATGCTGGTGGTGCTGGGACACCATCAGGCACTGCTCTTTGTTAGGTGCAGGGATGGTCGGGCCCCTGGTCCTCTTCTGAGCCTTCCCTCTCCCATATGGTGCCCATTATTACATGTGTGCACCAGTCTCGTCTGACAAGGAGCTTTACAGGTGTCGCTGGGATAACGATTCACACTCTAAGGAAGGTGGGAAAGATGATTAGCTGGCTTTCTATCAAACAGCACTCGGCATCAGCTGCTCTGGGGGGTGGGGAGGTGGTGGGGGCTGTGGATGTGTAAGGACATGTACGGCAAGAGCTCAGGGAGCCCAGGCTTTGTCCTGCTTCTAATTCCAATGGACTTCCGGGCACCTCTTTGTGTGTCTTAGTTTCTCCAGCTGTAACAGAGGGATGTTGTTATTGCTTTGACTTGTAAAACACCCTTTGAGCAGCTGATCGAGCTCCTACGTTAGCAGGAGGTGAATTAGGCAGGTCTCTTGGCAGCTGGGCTGCCGTGGAGAGGGCAGGGGAGCTGTCACAGCCGAGGCTCTCAGGGGACAGGTCTGGAGGTGGGGAAACATGAATTAAGTCAACCCCCTGGATGCAGGCATGCGGTGCCTGGAGCATGTCCTGAAGGCTGTGAGAGCCCCGTGGTGTGGGGAAGGGTCCCTGGTGCCAGTGTGGCATAGGCAGGGGGGCAAGGCCTGCTCCATGTAGATGTGTCCATGCCCTGCCCTGCCTGCATTGTGTCTGTGGGGTCTTGGGCTTTTAAAATGTATTTGAAATAAAGATTCATTTAGCAGGCAGGTCCTAGCATCCCTGAATCTGACCCAGGCACACCGCACACCCAAACCCTGTGAGCTGTTGGAATTCCTTCAGTTCTTTCCCCATCGTGAATGTTATTCAAGAGAGAGACGAAGTAGGAAAATAAGAATAAAATGAGTTTTCATATGCTGTGTTTTGCTCTGGTGCAGGGAAAGCTGTGCTATCTCACATTACATCCCTCCACGTCAGGCTGGGGGTGAGCCCTGCCTTGAGAAGTGATGGAGCAGAGACCTCCCCGCAGGACGGGGGAAACTGAGGCACGAGCGGCGTCTGGCACCCAAACCACCCTCGAAGCAGAAGAGGTGTGAAGGTGGGGTGCTCGCCCAAGCTCCTCGAGTCCCGTTGGGGTGCGATCATCACCCAGACACTGCTGTGACCCGCCTGTCCCGGGACGGGCCCCCGGCGCTGTGGGCAGAGCCTCTCCCCGAGCTGACGGGGCCGGCGGGATTATCTGCTTAGCTACACCATCTGTTCCTCAAACTGCCATCATTATGTTCAACTTGGGAGGAAAACGGCCCCTACAGAGAAGCAATTTGTTCGCTGACTAAAGCTTTCAGGCTCTCGCCGTCGCGGCTCCCCTCGCCGCTGCACGGCGAGCTCGGCGCTTGCGGCCGCCGCGCTTAAACAACCTGCGCTGGTAAAGGGGCTGGGGAGGGCGCAGGGCTCCCCTAATCCGATTACAGAACATAACAGCCTTTCAGAGGGGCCGGGGGCCGGGCGACGAGAGGAGGAGGGAGGTCCATTTCACACCCGACCCCGACGTCTGGGGGTCTCGCAATGATCTCACTGGAGGGGCTTTTCTTCCAGTCGCAGTGGGTTGCTTTTGAAAAGTGCTGCGAGGAGATCAAAAAGGAGAAAGGGGCTGCCTGGGAAAGGGGAGGGCTGGGAAGGAGGTGAGGTGGGAGGGGGTGGCGCGGGGCTGGGGTGAGCCCTGCACCCCAGGCTGCAGGTGAGGACAGGAGCCGACACCCCTTTGCTGAGCATCAGCCCTCCTGCCGCTTCTCCCTCTCACACCCCACCCCTGCGACGTGTCACAGGGACATGGGCCCGGGGACGTGCAGCCCCTGCAGGGCTCTGGTCCCTGCAGAAACCCTCAATGCCTGCAGTGGCAGCAGAAACGGAGCCGGGTGACCCACTTCCCTGTGTTCTGTCCTGGAATTTCCATGGCACCAACACATTTAATGTGCTGATTTCACCAGTTTTCTGTAACGAGCCACAAAAGTGGAAAAAAGTTGAAGTGATGCTTTGACTCATATCAAAGCAAGTTTTGATTTTCTTCTGTTTTAAAGTGGTGTTTTATTATCACCTGCAAACAAATGCTTTTTGCTATTTCTTTTGCATCTTTGGTGCCGTCAGTTAAAGAAATCCTATGTGCTGCAACAGCATCAGATACCAGGACAAGATGGTCCCACCTGTGGCCACTTTGGTTGGGTAGCAAAGCACTTACCCCAAACTTCATTGTGCTGGCCCTGCACTCCTGCCCCTCTGCATGGGGTGGGGCTGTCACCCCCTCCACAGAGACGGTGCTGGCAGCTGGGGACACCTGTGCCTGCGGGAATCCCACATGGTGAGTGCTAGAGTCTAGCACAGGAGGTGTGAAAGTGTCTGGCAGCCGCCCCAGGCTTGTGGGAGGTGGGACACCAAGGTCTCCGCCCAGCAGGGCCCCTTGGTACAACCACCATCATCCCTCTGGGCATCCTCTGGGGCTGTGCCCATGCTTCAGGTGCTGCGGGACCCTCCGTGGGCTTGCTCGGGTTGCCATAGTCCCAGAGTGCTCCAACCTGCTCCCAGGCAGGTTTGGGGGCTGCTGCCCACACCTGGGGCAGGCAGGTGGGGCAAAAGCCTCTCTGTGGGGACATGTGAGGATGATGTGCTGGAGGACCTGGTGTTGCAGTGGCCAGTAGAGCATCTCTTTCCCAGTGGGGCTGAGTTCTTGCTTTGAGGAGGGGGCTCTTCCTTGGTCCCAGCCCCTGGTGCAAGGTGATGAGTGACCAGGAGAAGGCAGTGATCACCCCTGTGTTGAGGACCCTGGTGTCACCCAGCTCTTACCCCTGGGTGCTGGCTGCTCTGCCTGTCCCACCCTCCAGCAGTCATGGCACCCCCCGGGGTGGGTGGGACAACCCATGAAACCCACCACGTGGGCATCAGCCTTTTAGGGTGCAGGGGGACTGAGGGGCTTTTCTTTCCCCTCTGGAATAACAACTGAAGGAAACAGCCATCAAAAGTGCCAAGGGAATTCACTGTCAAATCCCAAAGCTACAAAAGATAGGAGACTTTTAATTGTTGTGTGCAGAAGTGCCCATAGAAAGTCTTTGCAGCTCTCTGTGCAGCCTCCTGTACCCCTTCCCCAATCTAGCCTTCCTCCCCCTGCCCCCTTCGCCTTCATCCTTTCAGAGAGCAACAGATGGGGAAACTGAGGCACAGAGATGAGAGGGGAAGCAGCTGAACCAAGCCTGGACACCCTGAGGTGTCCCTGGAGGAAGCCTGATTGCTCCTACAGAAACATCTAAATCACTGCAGCATCTCTCACCCTGCAAAGGCCCGTGGTCACCCAGCTTCCCCCAAAACATTTGGGACCAGGAGCTGGCTCCCACATGGGGATAAAATGGCTGTTTCCAGAGCAGGCTGCTGGGAAATTCAGGCTGCCAGAAGTCACCTGGCCCAGGCAAGGGCAGAGAGTTGAAGCTGGACCTCACCGGGGATTTGGGGTCATTATACCAAGGTGCTGATGCCTGGCTCCTTTCTGCTTGCCCTGGGCTCGCATCTTTCCTTGTCCACCTGCACCGAGACAAAGATATGGAATGGGCCCTACTCAGGGCAGATGAGGGTTGGATGGGGACAGGAGGAAATGACCTCGATTTGCAGAGAAGTTTTAGATTGGATATTGGGGGAAATTCCTCATGGAAAATTCCTCATGTCCAGCCCAGTCTGCCCAGGGCAGTGGTGGGGTCACAATCCCTGAAAGGATTTAACAGACATGTGGCTATGGCACCTGGAGACATGGTTTGGTGATGGCCTTGACAGTGCCGAGATAACGATGGACTTGATTATTTTAGAGGGCTTTTCCAACCTAAAGCCAGTCAGTGATTCTGTCAGTGATTCTATGATTCCATGACCAGGGGCGTTTACTGCAGCTCCCCTGTCCAAAATGCTGCTGCAAGATGAGGGAGGGTATCGGCTGCCCGAGCCCTGCAAACCCCCTTTTTAGCAGAACCCCTCCCAGTTTTACCTCCAAGAGGACAGTGTTTTCCGGGTTTTCCTTGTCCGGGGGAGACCTCAGCGCCTTGATTTTCAGGACGGCTCCTGAGGATGCCGAAAGCCGGGCGAGGGCGTCTGAGAGCGGGACGGCCGCTGCCCGGGCTTCCCCTGACATCTAGCGGCAGCGCCGGGCTGGGCGGCGGGGACCCCCGGCCCTGGGGGCAACCCTGGCCCTGGGGGGACCCCCGGACCCGGGGGAAGCACCGGACCCGGGGGGAACAAGTCCCTATGGATAGCCCCGACCCCATGGAAAGCCCCGACGCCAGGGCGGAAACTTGGTTCCGAGGGGAGCACGGTCCCGAGGGCAGAACGGCACCGAGGGAAGCGCCGACGCTGTGGATAGCACCGACCCCCGCAGGAGCCCGGTCCTGGGGAGTGCCTCAACCCCGAGGGAAGCACGGCCTCGTGGGAGCCCTGGCCCCGTGGGGAGCCCCGGCCACGGCAAGTGCCCGATCTCCAGTATAACCCTGTCCCCGGCAGGTTTGCGCAGCTCCGAGCACCGCTGGGCTCTGCCCCTCCCGTCTGACGGGGATGCTTCGCTTTGGGGCTGCTCCTGCCTTCTCCCCCGAGCTCTATCAATTGCCCTAACCCTCACACCCTCCAGACCGTCGCTCTAGAGTCAAAACTCACCCGTAAGGCAGCCCCCGATCATGGCGAGCAGCAGGGTGAGGGGCAGGGCACAAAGCTGGAGGAACGCCTGGTCAGCAGCTGTCCGGCTGCCCTGGGCCACCAGTGGGAACACAAACTCCAGCCTGCAAGTCAGAGACAGGACGGGTTTTTGGGGAGCTTGGTCTACCAGCCTTGCAGTTCTAAGGGGGTGCTGTAACAGAGGGGGTGTGGAGCATCCCTGGTCTCAGGGGTAGTGGTGGCCACATCGTGATACATCAAGTCACTGGGACCCCTGATTCTGGCTTTTCTCACCTCTCACCGTAAGTGTCTGCAGTGGCCAACAGCGTCAGCAGCGTCCCCAGCAAGGCTCCCAGTACCCCTGGAATCCCATGGACATTGTGAACCCCACATGTGTCCTGGATTTTCAACCTGGAGCGCAGGACAGGCTGGGGAGAGCATTCGGAAGAGCTGGTGTTGGGATACACTTGTGTTTGCAGGCTTGGGAGCTGCAGGCTGGCAATGCAGCTGCCCCCAAAAGTCCCCTGGACTGGTGTCCTCAGCTGTCCTGAGGTGACTCACCGTGAAGAATCTGAAGCCAAGCAGGGAGATCAGGCCGGCCAGAAACCCCGCGATGAGTGCCCCAAAGGGGGTGACCAGCATCTCCCCAGCCATACCCATCACAGCAGCGCCAGCCAGGGTGGCATCCTGGATCTGAACCTGATGGAGCAGGACATGGTCAGGGTAATTGGCTCCGTGGAGACATCAGCATGGGGCTGGGGAGGTTTGTCTTCCTCAAGGAACCTATGAAAGCCTAACAGGCCTCCCCTTTAGCCCTGGGTGTGTTCATGCTAACTGTCCTTGTAGGACAGGACATGGACTGTGTGTCAGACTTGGGTTTGTGCCAGTAAAGAACCTACCATCCGTGGGATCCTCTCCTCGTAGAGGACAGGAGAGAGGATGAAGGTGGCAACGGTGCTTGCCACCAGTGACAAGTAGGTGTTGAGCGCTGCCCAGGGCTCAGCATTATCATGGACAGTGGTGGCAGAGGTAAAGCTGGGCCAGAAGATCCACAGGTAGATGGTTCCTGCAGGGAAGTGTAACAGGTAGGTTTTGACTCCAGGGTTGATCTCTCATGGGAAAGAAACTTCTTGCTAGTGCCAAGTGATGCAAGTGGCCACAGCAAGGGAGGTTCAGGTTGGGGAAAAGCTTTTTCTGGGAGAGGGCAGTGCAGCCTCAGGACAAGTTTCTGGGGAGGAGAAAGACCTCTGTTCTTGACGGTTTGCAGGAATCTCCTGGTCAAAGCCACAGCCTCACTGTCCTGATGTTGGTGATGACCCTTCCACCACCAACTCTGTGACTCTGGTGTTGTAGGAGTCAATCTCCGTACCAACCACAGCAAAAACATCCAGATGCCCTGTGTCCTGCTGGTTCTCCCTCTTCCTCTTGTCCATATGGGGCTGGTGCAAGATTCGTGAAACCATCAAGCCAAAATAGGCCCCAAAGATGTGGACAGTCAAGGAGCGCCCGCTGTCGCTTACCTGGTAAGTAGAGAAAAGCACTGTGCAGGCACTGGGCATTGGGGATTTGTCCCTACAGACAAGTTAGAACATGACACAAGGAGCCTAAACCCAAGGACACCCCCTTCCTGGTGCCCAGCCCCTCAGTTGGTGACTCACCCCCATGAGACTGAGCAGGATGTATTCATTGAGGGTGGAGAGGATGACTTCCAGCAGGGCCAGCAGTAGCATCTGGACAGGGTTTACCCTGCCCAGAACTGCTCCAGTGGAGATCAGAATGGCTGCAGTGCAAAAGTCAGCACCCACCATGCTGGGAAGGAGAAGAAAGGTGTGGGGCAGGACCCAGCACTGCCAGGGGTTGAGCACAGGAGCTGGAGGGAGCAGGCATGGGTGGGACAGGAGCAGAGCCCAAAGCCTGGACCATGCGTCCCACCACCCTGCAAGCTGGACTGGCAGCCTGAGCCTTGCAATGTTGGTGACAAGGGACAGCTGAGCTGGAGGCAGGTGGGGGCCAGAGTGCCCCCTAAGTGCCTGGCTCTAGCCTTGGCAGCACCTACATGGACTTCACTAGTGTGGTACTCAAACAACCCAGAGACCTGGTCTTAGTTGTCTTCAAACTCCTGCTCCAAAGCAGAGCTGTGAGTTTTACAGAGGAGGGAGCCAGTGTGCCAGGGCTGGGCTGGGATGAGAGTGTCTGGACAGCACCTCCCTCCTGCCTTACCTCAGAGCTCCCATGTAAATTTTGCCATTGTGAAAGAAGTACAAAAAGCCCTGGATCAGTACGGCCCACTGGATGGCAAAGGACACGATGAGGATGCTGATGACCACACCGCCTGGCCCATAGCGGCCAAGGAAGGCCACCAGAAGCCCAAAGCCAAGGAGCACTTGGAGAGGGACATCTCGAAAACCTGGTGAAGGAGAGACAGAAGATGGGACTGGAGGTGTTGAGGGCAGGCAGCCACCCTCCTGCCTGCTGGTCCCCAAGGGGACTAAGACACCCCTTGCTCTAACAGGTTTTGGGGAGCTGAAGGCTTCAGCTTATATAAATCAGCTTCACTCCACTGATGTGTCTCTGGAACCATGGTGAATCAGGTCTTGGATCTCCCTTGGAGATCTGCATTGGAGAGTGTGAGCAGCTGTGGCTTGTGCTGGTGACAGGTAAGGCTGTCCCTGCCTGAGGTGGCCCAGTCACCCCTTGCAGTGGCTACTGGCCACCCGGTCTGCAACCATCCAGGTAGCTCAGTACACTCACATGGCTCATCCCACAGCCCAGAGAGCTGCTGGGGTGGCTGAGAGCTGTCTGCACCCACTACACCAGTCTGAAGGTGAGTCTGAGGTGTCAGCCCCCTGCAGGACCTTGCTGCTCCCCAATAAAACATCATGTCCCACTTCATGGGATGAGAAGAGAGGAAGGATGAACAGAAAAATAGGACCAGCCTGGTACTGTTTGGTGGCACACCAGAGGATGGGGGACTTGATTCGTGCTTGGGCTAAATGCCCTTTGTACCCCTTGCATCAACAGCTGTGTCTCTTCCTTCCCCATGAGTCACTGCCTGGGTGGGGTTATGTGGGCCAGTGAAACCGGGAGAACCTGCCCAATGTCAGCTCCCTGCCCATCAGCTCAGCTTGGCTCCCCTCCCTTGGCCAGGCCACTCTGGGGACTCCTTCCACATCTCCCATCAGAAAGCCAAGGTCAGCCCCCCATCCCTCAGGTAGGATGAGTCCTGCAGCAATGCCCAGTGTGCAGGAGGATGCTCCCAGCAGGGCAGACCCCCCAGCCTCATGTTGGCAGCACCAAGGGAGCTGAATCTTCTGTGGAAGGAGCTTGGTGCAAATCCTTCTGCACCGCAAAACCCAGTAGGTTGGAGGGAAGTCTGCAGACCCCACGGCAACAAGGAGCAGCTGCTGTGATACCCACAAGATACGGGAGCATGATCCCAGGTTTATCCCTGCACTCAGTGATCTCTTCTGAGCTCCACTTGGGGAAACGCATGTTCTGGACCCAATTATCCCTGTTTTGAGGTTAGCTCCGTCCAAGCATGTGGCAAATCTTTGCAGAACATCTGCTTTCCACCTGCTGCCCCCTCCTCGGTGGGATGCACCGGTACCCCAGCCCTGTGGTGTGATGTTCCCCCTCTGTTTAACTTTGGATTCTGGTCCAGAGCTGGACACTGTGACAGGTCTGCAGCCTGGACTGAGCATGGTGACACCCCGTGCCATCCCCTGAGCAGCGCCTGGGGATCACAGAGTCACTCTGCACTCACGAGCACGGCGGTACTCACGGGCGTGCTGGAAACCCGAGTCTTGGTTTCTCCGGCTGCAGTTCAACTGTGGGGAACAGAGGCTGGAGCTGCTTTCTGGGCTGTACCGGACAAAGACAGCAAAGAGGAGGATGTTGAGGGTTTGGAGGAGGAAGCACATCCCGGAGAGCCGGAGCCTCGAGGCAGAGTTGTGCTCAGGCATGTCCCGGGGGCAGGCAGAGCAGGGAACCCCTGCGAATAGGGGGACACGAGGAGAGCCACTCTGGGGCTGCAAACTCCGCCTGCCAGAGCCGCTGCCAGCGCCTCCCAAGCTTCCCACGGTTGGAGGAGACTGCCGGGAGCGGGACAGCCCTGCCAACACGGAAAGTCCGGGCTGGATGCCACGGCACGCCTCCGCTCCTGGCTTTGCCACACCAGGTGGCTCAGGCTACCGTGCTGGGAAGTTCATGGGGCTCGTGGTGTCTGTGTCCCTCCCTGCTGGGTGCAAAAGGGTCGGAGGAGGACTTGGGGGCAGCAGGAGCTTTGCTGGGAGGATGCCCGAGGTTTCAGGCTCTCTGGAGGATAAGCACTGAAGGAACGTGGTGATTTGGGAGGACTGGGTCAGAGAGAGGAGGTGGGACTTACTCACTGCAGAGATTCTGGGTTTGACAGAGCACCCCCAAGCCAGGCTCAAACTCCCTAGCCAACAAAAAAGCAAAACAAAACAAAACAAAAGACAGAAAACAAACAAACAAAAAAAATAAACGGCTGGTTCAGGGGGGCTTTGGGGAGGAGGTTCCCTGTAAGGCTGGAAGGGGAGGAGAAGAATCTGACCCTTGAGAAACAAGGGCAAGAAGCAGAGTCAGAGGCTGCTGATAGAACCTGAACTAGGAGCTGGGGGAGCTGAGCACAAGGTTTTCCTTCAGTTTTCTGTATCTGCTTCTGCTTTTGCAGAGGTGTTTGTGATGCACCGAGAGCGGGTGCAGATCCCAAAAAGGGAGAGGAAGAAAGAAGGGGCCAGTAAGTAAAATTGTATGTTTGGGAAGTGACTTGGGTAACTCATTTCCACAGTGTTGGGCCAAACTATGATCTCAGATAAGTAGTGTTGAGCTGGGGTCATGCCCTGACGCCAACTGGATGGGAAAGGGAGATGAGTCACTTTTGCAGGCCCCTGCAAGTGTCCTGCTCTGGGCTGTGGTTTTGTGAGAGCCAAGGGCTGTAGCTGTTGCCTTCACTTGGGAAAAATACGGGAAACAAGCAGCTCATTTGTGGTACTGCAAAGCTGGGAATCGGCATCCTCAAGCCAAGGAGCCTGGGCTGCAGCTGGGAGGGATTGGCATCTTCTTCTGCAGCCATGGGCATGGGAAGTGAGATGGAGGGAAATCATGGGCTCTCTGAAGAGACACAGAGACACCATATAACTGTGGGGAACCGCAGGAGAGGAACTTCCAGTGCTGCTGTGGTTTAACTTCCCGCTGCCCAGAGGAGCAAAACCAGGGCCACCTTCTGCTCACCAAAATGAGCAAAAGCTCTGACCATTCTGAACTGGGAGAACCTTGGAGCCCTCAGTGGATTCCCCTCCTTGAAGAGGGGCTGGAAGCTGTGGGGAGCAGGCAGGGGGCAAGGGCCCAGGGACCCAGTACACTCCCTGGTGCCTCTCCCCGGGTAGAGTTGTTTGCTGAGCCGTGCATGCCACAGCCAAGCCCAGATCACTGTGCCCTTTGGTGCCAGAGACAGTTGCTGCTTGTCTTGTGTTTCCTTTGAGAAGAGTTTCCTCCACCCTTGGAGATGGACCCTGGGGGAGGGAGAATATGTGGGAGCCCAGAACACAGTCCCATTGTGTGCCCGTGTTTTGGTCCCAGCAGCATCCCAGCCAAAGGTGGCAATGGAGAAACCTCTCTGATGCCTTTTCATAGGGCAGGATAAGGCCAGAGCAATGTGAGAGTGGTGAGACTGCCCTTTACAAAGCCTGTGAGACCTCCAAGGGGTGGGAACTTCATCTCCCCCCCCCGCCCCCGCACTGGGGATTGTCATGGGTGTCAAATTAACCACTGTCCTGGTGTCTGTGGGATCAGAGAGCACCATCCCAGCACCGGGGGCTGATGCTGAGCAGAGGCTTTGCTGGCCCAAGAGCTGCTGGAGCCCGGTGCAGAGATGTATTTTTCCCCGAATTCCCAACGCTGTGGCCTGCAGATAAAGGGATGTTTGTTAGCTGGGCATGCTGTGTTTTGCAGAGCAGAACAATAAAGAGAAAGACACTCACAATGGGAAATTGTGCTTCCTCCTCCCTGTGCGTTCCTCAGGGAGGTGTTGTAGGAAAAAAAAAAAATAAAAGAAGGAGGAGAGAGCGGGAAGAGACAGCGACAGGGCAGGGAGTGTGGGCACGACCGGCACCATGGGAGCAGGCACCAAGAGCCTGCGGGGCCATGGGGCTGCAGGGACGCTGCCTGTCCCAGGACAGTGACAGGGCAGGGGCTGGCTGGGAGCACCCATTCACCGCCTCCCACGTCCCCGTGTCACCTCTTCTACACAGGGTCAACCTTCCCAGAGCCCTCAGCCCCTCCGTGGGCTGTACATGACGGAGACGCGACGCAGGAGAAGCTGGGGCAGAACGTGGGCTGGGAGCGTTGGATGGGAACTGTGGCTCCCCAAAGGACACGCCTGGGGACGGTAAGAGAGGGGGCAGAGGGTGCTGGGAAGGAGGGTTGTCACAGTCTGTGGGCTCAGTGTCCTGCAAGGGGATGTCCCCTTTGCACAGTAAATGTCAGTGAGCCTGTCATGGAGGGGCCACCTCCTCTGGTCCCCACCAAAGCTGGGGGCTGTCCCACTGCACATCCCTGACCCCTGTGCTCCTCAACAGGCGCTGTCCTGCCCCCAGCTCTAAGAATGCACAGGCTGCTCCTACTCGGCTGTCTCTGGCTCCTGACAGCACCCCCAGTGTCCAGCATCTTCCAGAGGCCGACTGGGAGCCCAGGTAGGGAGCAGGACCTGGGGGAAAGACAGGACACTGCTGTTTGGGGTCGGTGCTGGGGGGTGGAGATGATGCCGAGGGAGTCCAGCCGGGAGGCTGAGCTGGAAGAGGAGCAGGACACAAACCATCAAATGTTCCTGAGGGTTGAGGGGTTCTTGAGGAGGTGCTGAAGGGGTGGTGGGGCCACAACAATGCTTGGTGGTGAGCCTGTGCTGAGGCTGTCCGGGGCTGCTGCAGCCCCTCCACGCCTGCAGTACCTGCTGGAGCCCCTCCACTCCACGGTGCACACGCAGCGCGGGGCCACGGCCACTCTGCCCTGCGTCCTGCGCGCCCTGCCCCGCAACTACCGGGTGAAGTGGAGCAAAGTGGAGCCAGCCAACTACGGGGAGAACATCATCATCATCACCAATGGGCTGTACCACAAGAACTATGGGCCGCTGAGCCCACGGGTGCACCTGCGGCACAGCCACCGCTACGACGCCTCGCTCACCATCTCCGACGTGGCTCTGGAGGACGAGGGGCGCTACCGCTGCCAGCTGGTCAACGGGCTGGAGGATGAGAGCGTGTCGCTCACCCTGCACCTTGAAGGTGAGGTTGGGCTCCCTCCATGCTCCCCCACATCCCTGGAGGATGCAGCAAGAGACTGAGACCCAGTCCAGTGAGGGACTCTGGGCTGGACTGGAGGTCTTGTGGGTTCAATCCCTGTAATTGGGCATTTGTGTAAGAGTGGGACTCAATGATGCTTGTGGGTCCTTTCAAACTCAGAATATTCTGTAACTCCTGTCTGCTGTAACTCCTGTCTGTGTCTGGCTGCCTTCACTCCTCCCTGCACTGCCCCAGCCTTATCTTCAGCACTGAATCCCCAGGGAGAGCATCCCCCTCACCCTTTCCCTGCCCCTCCAGGTGTTGTCTTCCCTTACCAACCCAGCAACGGGCGTTATAAATTCAACTACCATGAAGCCAAGAGAGCCTGCGAGCAGCAAGACTCCCGCCTCGCCACCTACCAGCAGCTGTACAAAGGTGAAACACTCAAAAGAAGGTCCCTCTTCAGCACAAAAACACACCTAGCTGGGCATGGGGAGGAGGGAAGTGTCAGTGCTGAGCTGCCTTTTGCCCCACAGCCTGGACGGAGGGTCTGGACTGGTGCAATGCTGGCTGGATCCTCGATGGGACCGTCCACTACCCCATCATCAATTCACGGGAGCCGTGCGGTGGCCGCCTCCTCCTGCCCGGTGTCCGGACCTACGGCACCAGGGACAAGCAGAAGGACCGATTCGATGCTTTCTGCTTTACCTCTGCTCTTCAAGGTAGTACTGGGGTCCCCTCTCCCTCCCACAGAACCCTGATGCCCACCCAAATTTGCATCAAGGCTGGGGCTGCTCCCAGGATGTCACGGTGGCTGCTAACCTGTGATGTCCTCATCAATCCCCAGGCCAGGTCTACTTCATCCGGGGCCACCTGAACTTCAAGGAGGCTGGGCAGGCGTGTCGCAACCATGGGGCTGCCATTGCCAAAGTGGGGCAGCTCTACTCTGCCTGGAAGTTCTCCCAGCTGGACCGCTGCGATGGGGGCTGGCTGGCGGACGGCAGTGTGAGGTACCCCATCACCACCCCCCGCCAGCGCTGCGGGGGGCTGCCGGACCCCGGCGTCCGCAGCTTCGGCTTCCCCAGCAAGGAGCTGAGGGCCTATGGCACCTACTGCTTCGTGGGGAAGTAGGAACGCTGGGAGGAGAAGTGGGCCGAGCAGAGGGGATGGTGGTGGGACACCAGTCCTCATTACCAAGACAGAGAGTTTGAGGTGGGGTATGAGGGGGTGGTCTCCCAGCGATTTTGGGTGGTCCATGCATTTTCAGGTGAAGCAATAGAGCTGGATTCGGGTGCTCAGTGCGTGCTCTGATGGAGCTGCTCCCCATGCCCCAGCCTGCTACAGGACCTGTGGGCTATTCAAGGCTTGCTGGAGAAGCCAGACCTGTTGCTGGGCCAGGAAGGGAGTCTAATCCAGCCCTCCCAGCAAGCAGCACAGACTCCCCATTCCCCAGTCCCAGTGAATCCCTCACCCCATCCTTGTTCCCTACAGCCATGAGGACTCTCTCTAGTGTGAACACAGAGGATTTGGGCTGGGCATTAACGAGCGTGACTAATGGCATGTCACCTTTTCAATTAATAAAGCAAAGGCAAAGCCACATGCCAGCTTGGCTCCTTCCCATGGGACCATCTTACCTCTCCACAAGGGGAATTTGACAGGGACTTTCCACCCCGATGCCATGTCCAGGGGTTATCTGTGCTCCAGTCACCCTGCTCTGGGGGTTTCCGCATGTTCCTGTTTGAGAGCCCAAGAGACCTATAAAAAGCTGTGGAACTGGCACAGTGCAGGGGGATTAACATCATGGGGAGATGCTGGCACACCCTGGCACCTTTGATGTGCTCTCCTAGTCCGATGTGTTTCCTGGGAACAGTGTCACAGTCCAAGCCCTGACCAGTGCCCAGTGTGGGGGGGCACTTTGGGCAGTGTCTCTCTGTTTCTGTGGTCCCCAGGGACATATCTGTGCCCAGGCTCTTGGTCTTCATGGTGCTGCTGGTGAAAACACGGTTCCCGTTTTGGGGCTGTACAGCCCTGCCTGTGCCACCCTTGTGCCAGATGCCCACACCAAATGACCAGGCCACCACTCTGCACCATCTGTTTACTGGTTTTAATACCCACAGAAACACAGAGAGGGGGTTTGGGCAACACGTACGCAACTCCAAGCCTGTGGCAGTGGCTTCTGCTTTCCTGAGAAGTGCAGAAGTCCCCCCACATCCCAGGACAGTGCTGAGCTTCAGCAGAGCTTGGATGTCCCCATGTCACCCCACACCAGGGTGTCACAGGATGAGGATCCTTGGGGCAGAAGTGGGAGAAAGCAGCTGAAGGTGACACTGGCGTGTCATTTCCATCTCCTGCCCACAACATCCCGCTTGATTTCAACTCTGTTGCGACTCCAGGAACAAAATTCCCGTTGTGCTGTGTTTCAGGTTGCTGTCTGTTCCTTTTGAGAGGGTCTTTAGTTATTAGGATTTCTTTGTACAGATATAAAACAAACAAGGAGGCAGACACCCAACAGTGAGGTTTCATCCCACACCAGGGTCCATGCCAGTGTCCCAGTGCCGTCCCCATCCACACCAGCTCCAGGACCTGGGCAGGTCGTGGCTGCTGCCCCAGGGACTCGCTCAGTTGTCGTGGGGCTGAGCCAGGCCTGGGGGGACACGAGAAGGCTCAGGTGAAGGGAAAGCCATGTGGACAGATGCTGAGGGAAGTCGGGGGGAGCCTGGCACTCACCAGGGCGACAGGCCAGCTGAGGCAGCTCCCACGTCCCATCCTCCTGGCAGCGGATGACGGGCGAGCGGCGCGGGACGAAGCCGTGGCGGCACTGGTACCGCGCGATGGAGCCGATCTCGTAGCGCTGCTTTGGTTTGCCAAAGGCACGGGCATTGCTGAGGGCAGGGGGGGCCCCACACTGCACTGCAAGGGGGGGTCGGGGTCATCACAGCCAGTGTGGAATGACCCCCCCCCAGTCTGGTGCAAACTACTGCCCCATAAACCCCAAACAGGCCAAGTATCCTGTACACAGGACCCGTTTCTTGGCTGTGGGGATGGTGAGGAACTCCCTCGTTGGGGTCTCAGGGGGGTGCAGCCCCAGCCCCCCAGCCTGGGGGAGGCACGGCTTACCCAGCCCCATTTTGCAGGTGTAGGAGAGGTGGTAGTTGCAGGGCACATCGCTCCACTGGCCCCCATCGTGCCACACGATGACCACGCAGTTCTCACCAGAGAGAAAGTAGCTGTCGGGCTGCCCAGGGTGCCAGTTCTCATAGAGCTGGGGGGGCAGGTGTGATGGGGTGCACGGGGTACCCCAGCACACCCTTTAAGTGTGTGGGGGTGCCCGCACCAGCACACACCCATCTGCAGCCTCCTGGCTGTGGCATCCCCATTAGGAATGAGGTGCCACCTTCAATCCCCTTGGCATGGCCTTGGCACCCCAGATTCTGAGATCTAGCTCTCCTGAGGATGCTCAGTCCTCCTGGGGGGTTTCCAGTCTTAGCCCCAGGGCTGGACCCCAGCATTGGAGAAGGACGACAAGGTGCCAAGCAGGGTGGTCTCCCCCTGGGTGGGCACACGACAACTGACAGTCCAACTTACCAAGGGGCTCCCGTCAGACCACTGGAAATCCCCCTCGATGGTCCGGTCGTTCAAGCCGATCCACTGGTATTCCCTGTACTGATCTGGGGGACAGGAGGTGTGTTGGAGGCAGGGGCACATCCAGGCAGCCCAACACCACCTGACAGAAGAAGGCTGCATTTGGGGAGATTTGGGGTCTGGGGATGAGTGCAGGGAGGTGGAGGTGTCCCTCACCCTGCGGCGGGAGGGTGATGGGAGATTTGGCAACAAGGGAAGCCCCGAAAGGGACACAGCGGGACCGTCCCGGTCCGCACTCCGGAGCGGTGGGACTGGGCTGGCCGGGAGAGGGCGGCAGAGCCCCGGGACCCCGCCGGTCCCCTCCTGTCCCCGCCGGTCCCCTCCTGTCCCTGCCGGGCCCCACCTGCCTCTGCCGGTCCCTGTCCTGTCCCTACCTGTTCCTGCAGGTCCCCACCGATCCCTGCCTGTCTCCACCTGTCCCTGGTTCTGCCTGGCCCTGCCCATTCCCACCTGTCTCTGCCTGTCACCACACGTCCCTACTGCTCCCTGCCTGTCCCTGCCAGTCCCCACCTGGTTCTGCTGGTCCCTTTACTGGTCTGGACGGTCCCTGCCTGTCCTCACATGTCCCTGCTGCTCCCTCCCTGTCCTGGCCTGTCCCTTCCAGTCCCCAGCTGGTTCTGCTGGTCCCCTAACTGGTCTGGCCAGTCCCTGCCTGGCCCTGCAGGTCCCTGCCTCTTCTTACCTGTCCCCACCTGTCTCTTCCTGCCTCTCTCCTCCTTCACCCTCAAGTCCCTCCAGGCCTCTTTGCTCTCTGTCCCATTCCCACTGCTCTTTTCCCTGCTTTGTTCCCCCCTGCCTTCCCTCCTGTCCCTCCACGACTTTCAGGCAGGTTATTGCTTTGCCTTCAGATTTACTTGCACATGTCCAACCCTCTGCTGGTTTGTCCATTTGTCACTGGATCATGGAATTGTTTAGGTTGGAAAAGCTCTCCAAGACCACTAAGTCCAACCATTCCCCCAGCACTGCCAAGGCCACCACTAATCCATGTCCCCAAGTCTCACATACACACATCTGCTAAATCCCTCCAGGGATGGGGACTCCACCACTGCCCTGGGGAAGCCTGTGCAAGTGCCCGCCACCCTTTCCACCAAGAAGTTTTCCCAACATCCAGTCTAAACCTCTCCTGGTGCAATTTGAGGCTGTTTCCTCTGCGCCTATCACTTGTTAACCTGGAAGAAGAGCCTGAGTCCCATCTGGCTCCACCCTCCTGTGAAGGGAATTGGAGGGAGCAAGGAGGTCCCCCTTGAACCTCCTTTTCTTCAGGCTGAGCCTCGAGAGCTCCTTCAGCCTCTCCTGGTGCTCCAGACCCTTCCCCAACTCCGTTCCCTTTTCTGGTCACATTCCACCCCCTCAATGTCTTTCTTGTCATGAGAGGCCCAAGACAGAACCTGTCTGCTCCCATGTTTCTCCATGTATCTACCTTCTTCCATGTCCATCCATGTGTCTATCTACCTGCCCATCCACCCATCCATCGGCCAGGCAGGGCCAGGCTCTGCCTCAGCTCTTGGCTACTTTCTTGGCTTAAGGTTTAAAACTTGCAGCCCGGCACTGAGGGTCACTGGGTATAGTCCCAGGGGGATGCAGCAGAGTCTGGGGTGGCATCACATACCATTGATGAAGTCCTGCTCTTCAGGGGTCAGGATAGTGGCCAGGTGTCCCCCGTAATGTCTGCACTGGGTCTCTGCATCCTCCCAGCTCCTCCGGGTGGAGAAGTGCTTGTAACAGGCTCCCTGGAAGCTGTCCCAGCCTGGGCTGCACTTCCTCAGAGCTGAGCCACAGCAGGGAACAAGGAGGGAAAGAGGAGAGGGTCAGGGTGATGGAACCCAACTCACCCCAAACTTGATTTCCCCATATTTCTGTCTCCTGAGCTGCTGGTTCAGCAGCAGAGATGGCAGCAGGACCTGGGCAGGGGCAATCCAGTGTGGCCATAGTGGCACCTGGGGAACTCACGTCTTTCACAACTGCTGCCTCCATAGCCGGGCAGGCACAGGCAGGTGAGGTGGGTGTCGTCCTCCGTGCAGGTCCCTCCGTTCAGGCAGGGGTTGGGGACACAGCCACCTGTAAGGCACATGCAGCTGCCCTCACTCAGGAGCTCAGGGACCCTGTCAGCACCCAGCATCGCCAGAGCCTCAACCCTGCAGTGTCCCACAGCAACCAGGTGGCCCCTGGGGCCACCAAGTCTGGAGCAGGTGAAGGACTCAGGTGCATGGTGATGTGCCTGGAGCTGTCCCATGCACTCTGTCCATGGGATGCTCCTGGGTCAGCCACCCCGGCCCAGAGCTGGCTGAACCTGGGGCCTTGGCCTCCCCTCAGGGCATGGGGACATGAGCTGGATGCTCTCATCCTTCATTTCAGTGGACTGGCTGCTGTGCCAGCCCCCAGCCTGCTCCCGCTGCCCAGGCACAGCTCCTGATTTCCCCTGGAGTGATGCAGCAATTGTGTTTTGGAAGGGGAACACGCAAAGTATAAACCCCTTCAGCACATCCCGGCTGCATGTCCTCAGCCTGGCAGCAAGCTGAGCCACATGTCTGTCCCTCTGGTGTCACCTTCAGCCTGGCCAGGGTTGATAACTCAGCCGGCGCTGTCCCCAGCAGCCCGTTACGGTCATTAATGCTCCCAGAGGACACTGTGTGCTCCCAGCCCAGCTCAAGAGTGTGATGAAGGGCTGCCACCAGCACAGGCAGAACATAGACTGAAAGTTCTTGACCTCCTCCACCCTAATGACGCCCCATTTCATGGTCCTTGGCTCGGTGGAGCCGTGACAAGGGTGATGCTGTCACCCTCACCCATCACAAGGCACCATCACCTCTCCACAAGGTGCCAGCAGCTCACTCAGGATCTCCATCCCCAGCAGACCGAGGAATGAAGAGGGATGGGCAATTTAGGGCCCTAATGTCACATGTCTGGCTCTTCCTGAGCATCTGTCCTTGCCAGGGCAAGGGCATTCACCCCACAAGGTCTGGCCACTCTCCACAGAGACTCCTCCGTGCCACGGGACCAGGCAGGGCCCTGCCAGACCATGAGGGCAGGGACCTCACATGGGCCCCTCCAGTGCAGCTGCCCTTGCAGGGAGCAGAGGGGAAGAGGGGCAGAGCCTTGGTTGCTGTGTGCAGCATCTGAGCTGGAAGCATCCCGGGGGTGGGCCAGAGGGTAAGTCTGGGTGGCTGACACCCACCTGCAGCAGTTCATGCACCCACCACTCATCCCTCCTGTGCGGAGACCAGGGCTGGGGTGGAGGGGAAACTGTGCTCCCTGAGGGGAACTGCAGCGATTTTGGGGAGCTTGGCCACCAAATGCTGCACAAGACAGGGTGCTCTCAGTGGGATTCTGCACCTGATGACCCATCAGTTTCCCGTCATGTCTTCCCCTGCTCATGCCATGCAGTGTCCAGCCCTCGCCTCTCCTCCCGGGGCAGTGTGGGGTGATCCAGCCCAAGGGGGCCACATGGAGCATGCAGAGCAGCTGTACCCACCCCAGACCTCACAGGAGAGCCCATCCACCCCAGTCCCAGGGACTTACGGGGCCAGAGGATGGGGGATTAGTTCGTCAGTGGGAGAGGCGTGTGGGCAGCAGGCGCAAGGACGAAGGGAAGAGCTCGCCAAGATGCTTGTTCTAGAAAGCTTTTAATTCCCTTTATTAGTACCACGGTTAGTCAGAGCAGGGGCTGGGGCCACCTTTTGCTTATTGGGCTTTTTCATGGAAACAGTCATTAAAACACTTCACAGAAGTAGAAGAGATTTAAGTGCATGCAGAGCTCAGACCAATTTGTTTGACAAATATGTGCTTCTCTGGACCTGTAACCTTCCCTTACCCAGCTGAGGAGGAGAGAGAGGAGAGACGGACAGACGGACAGACAGAGGGAAGCACAGCGTGAAGGAAAGGTGTTAGCTTTCTCTATTGCCACAGAGCAGCCAAGAGGGCTGCCCCGAGGGCGAGGGCGGCACGGTGGGGAGCCCCGGCCACGCTGGCGCCTGCCCCGACACTGGCCCGCTCCGTGGGAAGGGCAGGCAAGGGCACAGCCGTGCTGGGGGCCGGGTCCTCCACTGGGGTCCCGGCCAGGGTCACCCCAGAACTGTCAGGACGGGGAGAGGTGAGGCCATCCCTGCGGGTCCCACCTGGTTCTCCAGGAATAGCTGCAAGGAAACCCTCCACGGTTGTAACGGAGGGAGCAGGTTGCTCGTCCTCCTCCTCCTCGGAAGCTGCAGAAGGCACCGCTGTTGCCTCCGCTGCGGGGACGGTGCTCCCGTACCCCGGTGCCGCAGGAGAGGGAAACCACAGGGCGCCCGACTGCTCCTCTCCCTCCTCCTGGGGCTGCGAGGGCGCGGGGGGCAGCGGGGAAGCCCCAGGGCTTTCGACCACATCTCCGGAGAGCTCGGCGTCTTCAGCGGCAGGGACGGGGCTGCTCGTCCCGTCGGGCTTGTGGCCGCGCCGCGGGGTCCCGCCGGGCTCTCGGCGCTCTGTCGAGGTGGCAGAAGCGGCACTGGTTGGCGAAATCCCACGGTGCCCAGGTGCCCCAGGGCTGGCAGTGTGGGCCGGCCGCCCCATGGACTCCCGCGGGCGGCTGGGGCGGTGTGTGGGGTCGGCAGGGCTGGGCGGCCGGGGAAAGCCCTCAGGAGGCTCCGAGTCACCTGCAGGGGCACCGGTAGGTCCCTCCGCCCCCAGCCGCGGGGCCAAGGAGAGTGTCTGCGTGCCGGTGGCTCCATTCGGCTCCATGGGCTGGCTGTGGTCTCGCCCTCCGCCCGGGCTCTCTGCCGATGTGCTGCCAGGGCCCCTGCCCGGCGCTGCTCCCCGTTCTTCCTCTGCAAAGGGCAAGGCAGAAAGGCAGTGAGACGCCGGCGCCGGGAGCCAGCCAGACCACGGGGCCGCGGGCACCGGCACCGCCAGAGCTGCCGATCCTGCCCGCGGTGGGCAGAGCCGGGGGGGACGATGCCAGCACAAAGGTGCGCGGGGAGATGGAAGTGGCCCCGAGCCCGTGTGACGCTGTCCCCTCTGAACCAGCACAGATGACTGAACTCTGGTTTGGCCACTGTCGAGCCCAGCCCTGGCTTCCCTGTGGTGGAGGCCACGCTCAGCTATGCCTGGCCGCCTTTCCCTCCAGCCGCCAGCACTCTTCTCCAGCTCCTTGCGCTGCTAAACTACAGTCCAGCACCGACCCTGTTCACTGGACCCTGGCTGAGGGAGGGACACACGAATGTCCCCGTGACAGTGCACAGCCCTACATGATGACATGGGTGCACAGGCCATGGGGGCTCCCTCCACGGGAGAGACAGGGACAGCAGGGGTGACCTGGGCACCCACAGGTGCCTCCAACCTCTCCTTGCAATCCTGGTGCCTCTGTGGTTCATCTCTCTGTCCCAGCCCTGGCACCGCTGCAGCAGCTGCTCGACCTACCAGTGCAGGACAATCTGTGCCTGGCCACGGTGGCTGCCCCACTGTCCCTGTCCCCCCATCCTCCTCCACAGGGAACAGGCTCCCCAGCTTTGCACCACAGCTAAGTGGGACGCCTGCCTTGAGGTCAGCTGGGGCCATGGGGAAAGGAGAGGTGGGGGGGGGTGACCTGAGGACACGGAGGTATCTAGTGGGGGCTGCCAGGCCCCTGGCCCTGGTGTGTCTTCGGGGGACGGGCTCGGCTTTTCCAGCTCAGCGTCCTCAAAGAAAGGGACGGCGTAAATAGCCCCTCGCGACTCAAGCTCCACTGGTGCTCTGGGCAGCTGCAGCTCCTCCAGCTTTTCTGCCACTGTGACAATCTCCTGGAGGAGATTCTCCTCTGGCTCTTGGGCTTGGTATTTTCCTGCAGCCTCAGGGAAAGAGTTTGTCCCTTCTGTGGGCAAAAAGAAAGTGGGATATTACTACCCTGTCCTGACCCCAGGGCAGGTAGAGATGCCCTTGCCCCAGCGTGGGGCTGGAGCCCTGACACACCAACAGGGACCCAGTTCTCCTCGACCTCCCCTTCCCCACCTAAAGAGGATCAAAATGGGGCAGGATCAGGCCCTCCCAGCTGCTGTTGAAACCAGCAGAGCCAACAACCCCAGTGGGAGCTGTGGAGCTTGGCAGCACGTGATGGGGCCAGATCCTGAACCCTGCCTCTCCCTCCTGGGGACAGTCCTTCTCCACACCCCCATCCCCATCCCAGGGAGAGCAGGCATGCATGGGGAGTTAGTGGGTTACAGGGGATGTATATTCATGGGACAAGTCCATCCTGCCTAACCCTGCCGAGAGGTGGGGAAACTGAGGCACAGAGATGCACAGCATCCGGTTGATCCAGGAGCAGTGTCCCCATACTATGAGCCCTCATGGCCCTGAGGGAATTCACAGAGATGTGGCATCGGGTAGGAGGAGTGGAGGAGGAGCTCCTCCTCCCTCCATGTCCATTATGCCTACCAGCCTCTGTCCCAGCTCATCACCTGCAGGCCTCCCCATGGCATCCCTGCCCACGGGTCTCCTCCTGCCCACCGAGGGAGGTATGGCCCCAAACCACAGCCCCCTGGACCTGGCATCGCCCCCCAGGCCAGCAGCCCCTGGGGATGAACCCTCCAGAGCTGTGCTCACAGAGCTCACACAGACGGACAGTGCCACGCAGAACGTCCCTGCTCTGTCACGATATAATGGCACGCAGCATTGAGGACATGCAGGGCATCCCTACTTCCCTACTCTGTCGCAATACATCAGCATGCACTGTTGAGACCATGCAGAGCATCCCTCCTCTATCAAGAGGTGTCATCAGCATGCAGTATCAGGAACAAGCAGGTTATCCCTTCTCTGTCACGACATGCAGTATGGAGACCATGCAAGGCACCCCTGTCCTACCACGGTAACTTGAGATGGCACAAAACACCCCTGCTCTATCGCAATAGCACAGCACGTGGCACAGACAACATGCAGGGATCCTGACGCGATCCCGGCCCTGCAGGACATCCCGGCTCTGCTGCACGCTGTGCACTCGGGGTGGGGCTGGAGGTGGCACCTCGCACCCACCGGGCACCTGCACCCCTGCCAGAGGCTTCCCGAGGCCTCCCGCTGGTCCCTGCCGAGGAACACCCGCGGGACGGGGCGGTCTCCCTCTTTACCTCGGAAGCAGTACGCATCGTATCTGCTCTGGGCATCGGGGAATCCCGTCTGGTTTCGGAAGAGGAAGATGGTTTTGACACCGGGCAGGGCTCCGCCGCAGCGCTCCCGCGGGGTGACGATGGGGTAGCGGACGCTGCCGTCGGCCAACCAGCCGGGGCTGCAGGCGTCCAGCCCCGCGTTCCAGGCTGCGTAGAGCTGCCCCGGGCTCGCCAGCTCCGCGCCCAGCGCCCGGCAGCGCTCCACTGCCTCCTCCAGAGTGAACCTGGCTGGGGCCGTCTCCAAAAAGAGCTCCCCTGCAAAGAGAGGAAGGAGACGGGCGTCAGAGCTGGGGAGGCGGGCATGGGCTGCGGGAGCCCCCTCACCTCCTCCGCTCTCCGCACAACCCCAGGAGCTGGCATGGACATGGCACTCCGGTGTGTGGAGGCACACCAGGGGCTGGAGGAGCCTGCCTTCCACCTTGCATGCATTCCTGCCTGTATTTCCACCTACTTCCCTGTCTTCCTCCCTGCCTGCTCCCTGTCTCCTGAGCACACAGAGCAACCACAGTGCAGGAATGGCTGGAGCTCTCGTGCCACGTGGAATTCCTACCTTTGCAAGCAGAGTTGAGACTTTGAAGCATCCATAAACCATGAGTGGGACTGCGGAGGAGCAGGTCCACACCCTGCACAGCACAATCCACGTTTAGGACATTTCTAAGGGAGCCTGCAAGCCTAGTGGATGCTATGGTGGGGCATCACACTGAAAGGTCTGGGCACTGCAACCCTAAGGATCATCCTGTGCATGAGCAACCTGTCCCTGCCACCTGCCTGGCATCACCCCAACTGACCCCACAGCAGCTGTTGCCACCAGTGGGGAGTCCCATGAGGGCCCAAAGGAGGGACCAGCCACAACTACACACACACAGCTGGGTGGGATCTGCAGCCCTGCAGCACATGCAAAGCATGGTATGAACACAACCAAATCCCAAACCACCTCACAGTGTTACCCACAGTCTGCTGTCAAGGGCAGATCATCATAGGCACACTCCAGCCTGGGCACTGCCTGCGGTGAGGGAGAGAGCTCCCTGTCCCGCCAAATTGAACAAGAATGCTTTAGGAAGCACCACAGCAAGTTCCCACACCTCTGAGCCAAGAGCTTGCTGTTCAGGGCAGCTTTTTCCTTGAGTTTACAACAGGTTATGGGGGCGAGTTAGTGTGGGAGCAAAAGCAGGGAAGGGCAAGAGAGGGCTGGCAGCACAACAGGCACCTGGGAGGTCCTCGGCATAGCAGTACACGTCGTACATGTCCTCTGGGTCCACCACCCCGTAGTTCCTGACCCCAGGAAAGCCATTCATGTCTCCATAACAGGCCTCACGGGGTGTCTGGATGGGGTACCTGGGGCAGGAAAAGCGCAGGGAAGGATTGGTGACTCACAGAGGGGTGATGGGGTGACACAATGGGCGCAGTGCCCAGGCAGCTGTGGTGCCCACCTGACGGTCTGGTCAGCGATCCAGCCAGCGTCACACTGCTCGTAGCCTCCCAGGTAGGCAGCGTAGAGCTGCTCGGGGGTGGCAATGCTGGCACCGATCCGGGCACAAGCCTCCTGCGCCTCAGCAAAGGTGTAGGCGTAGCGCATGGAGCCCTCCCGGTAGTGAAACACCACCCCTGGGAAGGGACACAGGCATGGGCAAGGGACTTCACGGCAGCCTCCACCTACGTGGATGCAGGTGCACCCAGGGAGGAATTTGCTGAGCCAGGAGAGGACCCGAACCTGCCCCAAACCCCACTGTTCCCCACCTTGAAGTACCTTTGACTTTGACATGGAGGATGTCGTGGCCGTCCTCGATGCCGTGCTGCACATCACAGCGGTAGATGCCGGAGTCGTTGGGCCGCAGCTCAGTGAGCAGGAGGGAGGCGTTGGTGTAGCGCTGGTGGAAGATGGGCAAGGAGGCACGCAGGCGATAGTCCTCACTCACCTTTACCCTGTCCCCCCGAGCTACCAAGATCTCCACCTCCCTGCCCTCAGAGATGAAGGTCCACTTGACCCGGGGTGTTCCCAGGACTGCCCGGCGGCCGCCCGTGCCTGCAGTGGGCTGGGGGCCAAGGTAGGTGATGAGGCAGGGGATGGTGATGTCGCCTGCCAGCACAGCGTCGAGGGCTGGGTGGCGTGGGATGGAGACCTGCAGAGCCTTGAGGTCCTCTGGGTGGGAGAAGAGAGGAGCTGTGAACAGGATCAGGGTGGGGCCCCACTAAAGTCCCCACTACAGGGCACCGACAGGGCAGGGAGTGACGCAGAGGTGGCTGATGATGCCAAGTTACCTGTGCCATCTCCGGGACCAAACACCTGTGGAACCACTGTGGGGGTGAACACCCAGAGCAGCAGCAGCAGGAGGGCTGGGGCCATGCTCTGCCCTGCAAAGGGGGAGCAAAAACCACCAGCTTTGCTTAGAATCCAAAATAGCATCAAAAATAGCCCATCTCTGGATGAGTGGGAGAGGTCAGGGAGAGCCCTCAGCCCGTCTGTGCAGGGATGGGATGATGCATGTGGTGTTGGGGCACAGAGGGAGAGGCCAGCACTGGAACGGCTGCAGGGTACATGGAGTCTTAGACGGTGGAAAGGGAAGAGAAGGAAATGTGCCCTGGTTAACAGGAGGAAGGAGACAACATGAGGTACCAGGACTATTGGCTGGGAGCCACTGGGTGCCATCCAGCCCCACCAGCCTTCCCTGGGAGCCGGGTCCCCTGGGGACAGCTGAGTCCAGCCTGGCACCAGTGGCACAGAAGGTCTGAGTCCAAATGCTGGCCACAGTGTGCAGGGAGGCGATGCCAGCACCGGGGCCAAGTGCCCGCGGTTCCACTGTGGGAAACCTCAGGAAGTGTTTTAACAGTGGGTGAGGAAAGAGGTGGTGAGGGTGGAGAGTGAGCAAGCAGGGCACACATGTGTGGTTGTGCTGCCCCATGCGTGTTGTGGCGCACACACGTGCGGGTGTGCACACACGTGTGCGTGCGCTCGTGCATGTGTGCACTACGGTGGGGAGTTGTTCGTGGAGGGGTTGAGGTCAGTGAGCTGCTGGGACGGCAGGGGGACAACCCAGAGCACACAAAGCACGGGGCAGAGGGGGAGGGAAGGAGCAGGACGGCTTCTTTGCCATTCAGCTCACGCTGGAGGTTCCCTACGCGCAGGCTGGGAAAATCAGGGCTGACCAAAGCAGCCATTATGTCCCAGGCCTCTCTCAGGCTGCCTGGCACAAAGGGCTCTCACTGGAGGGCTGGGGACCAGTGCTGAAAGCAGAGCCCAGTGGCCAACACCACCATCACCAGCCCCCAGCCCACCGCGGGGAGCAGTTCAGGGGATGCCAGGCATGTCACGAAGGGGCTCCTGCTGCCCACAGCCTCTGACAGCCCTCCGTGAGGAGGCTGATGCTGGGGATGTGGGGAGATGCCCCTGCATGATGCACAGCCCCGATGCCCCCTCAGCCCTCTACAGAGGCTCCTCAGAGGGCTGGGGGTTCCTCAGTCCCCCATGCCAGGTTTGTATCACCTAATTCCTTGGAAACAGAGCACCCTGAGACTCAGAGCTGCTTTAAGAGCTCTTTATGCTGCACTGATTTCAGCAGCCACAGTCGTGGCTTAGGCAGCTCCATGGCAGATCGCTGGCTGCCAGGGCCAGCCTGATGGGAGGCTGTCCTGTTCATCTGCATCCCTCTGCAAACTGAGCTCCTGGAGTGTGCCTGGGGCAACACTGCTCCAGACAGAAGGTGTGAATACAGCCCCCAGAACCAAGCACTGTGCACACACAAACCAACATCATGCAGCTGGGGATGCCCAACCCCTGGCACCACCCACTATGGACATACAGCCACTGGCACCACATACCATGGATGTACAGCCCCTGGGACCACACAACCATGGACATACAACCCTGGCACCGTGCACCATATGTGCACAGCCCCTTACACCAAGGATAATGCATGCACTGCTCCTAGCACCAAGCTCCATGGACTTAAAGCTCCTGGCATCCCACATCATGGATGCACACTCCTGGCACCACACACTATGGGCATACAGCCCCTGGAACCACACACAATGGGTGTACATCCCCTGACACCAAGCATCGTGCATGCACAGCTCCTGGCTAGTCCAAGCTCCACGGACTTACAGCTCCTGGCACTGCACGTCATTGATGCACACAGCTGGCATCACACCACATGGACATACAGCCCCTGGAACCACACACCAAGGTTGTACAGCCCCTGGCATCACACACTGTGGATGTACAACCCCTGGAACCATCCACCCCGGACACACAATACCTAGTACCATGCATCATGGACATCAACCATCAAGTGCAGACCACAAACCTTCCCTTCCCAGGAGGAAATCCGAGGGGCAGCCGAAGCTTGATTGCCCAGGACCTGGTCAGTGGTGTCAGGGCCAAGCCAGGGGCTTTCTCTGCTCTGGATGAATAATTTGAATGCAGCCCCACGGCTCTGGAATGAGGGACAAAACCCTCCTGCGTGGCAGCCGTGGCCGGGCTCCAGTGCGGGGGTTGGCTGCCACCCCCCAGGCAGCCAAGCGAGGAAGGCTTTTGTCGTGGGCACCTTTTCTTCCCATCCCCAAGGCGCCACAGTGGCGCGGGCAGCAGCCACGAAGCCCCAGGGAGCAAATCCAAGTGATAAAGCCCTGCAGGAATGGGGAAAGCTGGGGTGAGCGGGTGTCTGCTCCCTTCCTGTGCCTATCCCTGGCTGGACCAGCGTGCTGACGCTGGGAATGGGATGTGGAGGAAGTTAAATCTTGATTCACCCTGCCCATGGGTGAAGTCCTGAGGTCCTGGAGTTCCATGATGGCAGGGGACTCTCAGATGTCCAATCTGGGGTTTGGGGTTGGATTTTTGGGTTAGGTTTTTTCCCTGTTTTCCACAGATGGAAAATCTTTTGACCCACACGTCATGAAGGAAAAGCAGGGAGCAGAACTAGGGAAGGGCAGTCAGAAAGGTTGAGGAGTGAGAATGGCAGTGGTTTGTGAGGCTCAATCGTCTTCAAGACCTCAGAGCTCAGGATATGGCAGGGATGGATGGAGACACAGGCACACATGCACGTGGCAGGGCCGGCTAACCTCCATCTCTGTGGAAAACCAGGTGGAAAATGGAGCTGAAGTCTATTTTGGGATAGGAGTGATCTTTCTTTCTCCCCTGGGCTTGGCCCTCCTTTCAGAGGCTGCTCCTTGAACGTGGAGCTGGCAGGGTTTGGAACTGCAGCACCTGATCCAGGGCTAAGACAGGAGATGCTGCCAGGGGACAGCCAGAGTTGGAGGGGTCTCTTCTCATCTCTAAAGAGGGGTTTTCTGCTCCGCAGCCCCTTGTCCCCTTCACGTGACGGTTACTCATCCCGGCTCCCAAGGTGCCCTGCCAGCCCGCAGCGAGCCGGAGGAGGGGGAGCAGAGCGGTGGCTTTCCAGGGATGCTCAGCTGCAGAATGAGTCAGCAGCCGCCGGCACAGTCTGGCCTCGCTCCAGACCCATCACTACCAGCAAAGGGCTCCGGACACCCCGCTGCCGCCCCGGCTGCCGGCACGGTTCGCATGTGGCTGCGCCGTGTCCGTCCCCCGTGGTGCTGCAGACTGGCACTGCGTCCAGGATTCGTCCCCACCCCCAGGGGTGGGTGGGGTGCGGCCATCCGAGGGGTCCCCGGAGCGTGGCAGTGCCAGGCACATGCCAGCTCAGGGTATGCAGTGAGAAGCACCCGGCAGACTCTTGGCAGAAGCTGCTGGCAGAGCTTAAAGGGCCGGAAGCAGGTGGGGAGAACGGGGCGGGTAGGGGTCCCTCCAGCTGCCAGAAGCCCACGCCCCCTTATCCCAGCAGGGAGAAAGGGGCTCCTTGTTGCAAGGCTGGACTGTGGGAAGTGATCCCATCCCCCAGCAGTGGGTCCGGGGAAACCCAGGGAGAGTCCCTGGGGAGATACAGTCCCTCAAGGAGTGGTGGGGACGGGAGCAGAACCCCCAGAGACCCGTGAGAGTGTGCACCCTGGGTAAGTGTGTCACACACGCACGTGTAGGTTTGCACACCCATCCCCGTCTTCCCCGGCTGTGGGGCTCTGGTGGGGAACCTGAGGCACGAGGTGGGACAGGAGTGTGGAGTGATAAATGAGGGTCCCGGACTCCGGTGCTGCTGCTCAGGTGGGACCCAGCCCCGCTGCCGCTCACCAACGAACATGCATCTCCCCGCTCCCAGCACAACATCACCCGATCTCCCAGTTTCCCCAGTTTAAATCCATTCCCTGAAAAGCAGTCCTAAGGTATCCTGGTCACCCTATCTCTGTGCCCAGAAGCTGGAAAAGGCTCCATGTTGGGGCAGAGGGAGTTTCTCCCACCCTCCAGCAACCAAAAGGAAGAGCAACAGGTTCTGGGTTGGGCTGAGAAGGGAGAAGTCGGTGTGACGGGAGCAGCGGTCCCTGGCAGGGATGCTCAAGGGCAGCCCCTTCGTCCCGGGGACGAAATGCTGTGACTGAGGGAGGGGAAGGGGATTGCAGCAAACGGCCCCCACCCGGGGCACCCCTCGGAGGACCTGGGATTCACACTGAGGCTGCTTGGTTGGGAAGAGCCGTGAAAATCCTGAAAAAATTTTCCACGGTGCCTCCTGTCCCACTCACTGGGACACCGACAGAGCCAGAGAATGGAGCCGAGAGAGCTGGGGGAGGACAGAGCGACCTACAGCCACCATAAGCCCTGGACTCGGCCCCAGCCGACGTGGCAGCTTTGCCCCTGAACACCCCCCGCCCCCACAGAGAATAGCGACACGTTCGGGCAGGAGCAGCGGGAGCCGGACCCCTGCCCAGATCCGTGCCTCAGTTTCCCTTTCCACTGTCACCCCGACTGCAGCCTCCCTGAGACAAGGACCCGACCAGAGAGTCTGCAGGACAGAGGGGAAGGGATCCCCCGTGACGGGACACTCCAGATCCATTCTGAATCCCTGGACCCACTCCCAAAACGAGGGTCCCGTGAGATCAGCTGCTTAAACAGCCCGGAAAATCCCCCTTATCTCCAACACCTTCGCGCCCCGCTGCGGGACGGGCTGGGCTCCAGGCTGCAGCAGCCGGGCAGTACCAAAGTCCTTTCTCCTTCCAACTTCCCAAGAGCCCCCCCAAATCCCTCTCTGCCTCCGGCGTTGCGGAGCCGCTACAAGCTGGTCCCTTAGAAAAAGAAAACTTGCGGCACGATGCTGTGGTCGGGGGCATCCGTGACAAGGACAAACCTCCCCGGAGCGGCACCGTGGGGACCCGCAGCTCCAAGCATCTCCCTGCTGCAGGGCAGGAGGATACCCTGTGCCCCCCGCGACTGCATCCCGCGGGGAAAAGCACGGGGAAAGCACTCGGCATCCCCACGCCGGCTCAGCTCTGGTCTCACTTTCCGCCCGTGCGGAGGTGAAACGCGATACTGAAATGAAAAGCGCACTACGGCAGCGCCCGGGGACACCGCAGCGCCCGGGGCACCTCCGGCCCCGCAACACCGGGAGCATCCCTGGCCCCACGCGCTCCTCGAATCCCACCTGGCTCTGTGCGTGGCCGCAGCCCCGCGGCGGGGGTCCCTCCGAGCAGCGGGGGGAACGGCAGCGCCGGTGGGGGCTCCCCTTGCCCGGGGTCCCGCGGTGGGGCTGAGCTGCGGCTCCTCCGGGGCAGCGCGGGCAGCGGACGGCAGCAGGTTGGCAGGACGGCTGGGAAAGAGCTGCACCAGGCATAAGTGCAGGCACCGAGAAAAGAGGCTTCTGTGTGTGTCCGTGTCCTCCACTCTTTTTTTTCTTTTTTTTTTTTCCTTCCCCTTTCCCTCCTCCTTTTATATTTATTCCTTCCCCTAATTAAGGAGGAAAAAAAAAATATATTACCGTGTTGGCAGGCACCTCGTCCCTCCCCGTCCCTCCCTCCTGGCAGCTGGCAAACCCAGCACGAGAGGAGGATGCTCAGCCCGGGCACGGTGTTAACCCAATGCAGCAGAAGTGGGGGAGCAGCCGGCATTGGCTCCCCCGAGCCCTGCCGAAGGTGAGGGATCCGCCTACCACAGACCCTGTCGTGGCACGGGAATACCCTTGGGATGGTTATTCCTAGTATTTGGCAGCTTCAACTGGACGGAGAGGGGACCACGGGCGGGGGTCCCAGTACCCAACGGAGGCTTTGTCATGCAAAAGCCGTTTTGCTGCGAGGCCAGAGTGGGTGGAGGCACCATCCGGGGGCTGGAGAGAACCTTCGACAGCCCCAAAAGTGTGTTGGGGGCAGGCAGACCCGACCTCCTGGAACAGCATTCACAGCCAACCTTGGTCCAGCAGAGATATGCCGTGCCTCAGTTTACCCACCTGCATCCGTGTCAGGGCCAGGATAATTTGTGCATCTTTGAGTATGAATGCTTGTTCCTGAAGGGATATGTGGGGACCTGGGCACCCAGTGGAGTGTTGGGGCCATCTGGGGCCCCTCATCTGCAGACCCAAGCCCCTTGGCAGGAGGGCAGCTCTGCCTTTGGTGCTTTTTTTAACCAGATCTGTCTCAAACTTTCCCTGGCACAGAGCACCCCCTGCCCGGGGCGGGGGGGCTGGTGCGGAGCCTGCCAGGGAATTGCTCGGGTGAGTTTGCAGAAAGCCACAGCTCCTGAGCAGAATTAATCATTCGTCGCCCTGGGAAATAATTGCAGGCGGCAGAGACGGTCTCGTTAGCGGAGCAGTTGGGCGGGGGATGCGTGTCCAGCGGGTGATGCTCCTCCGGTGGGGACACACACCCCGCAGTGCTCTGCCCTCCAGGCAGCTGCCTCGTGGTGCAGGGCTGCGATGGGCACCGGGACGGGCAGGGGTGAAACCCGCAGGCTGCCCCAGCCCCTGCTGCCCAAAACCCAACCCATGAGGTCACATCCTGCACCAGGAGCTTTTGTGGGAAAGGGCTCGAGGCCGGGGGAACCGCAAAGTGCCTGCTCAGCAAGGAGCATCCCCCCTCCTAATTGGGAACAAATGTTCCCGGCATGGCTGGAGTTTCCTTGCTGGGTCAGAGCAAATCTTCCAGGGATGCTGCTCTGCCAGCTCCTTCCCAGGGCAACTCCTGGTCCCTCCTGGCAATTGGAATCAATGGGGCAAAGTTCTTGAGAACATCCAGCTCCAGGAAGAGGCAGGGGAGAAAGGAGAGGAGCAAGACAGCAGCAGGGCACAACCCCTGTTAGACACCAGAGAATCCCCAGCTCCAGAGATGCAGGGGGCCTTGCAGCCCTTCCTATGGCCCCAGGCCCAACCCCAGCAGCCAAAGAAAAAGGTCCAGCTCCACGGCACCCCCACAAACCCAGTTCCCCAATACTCAGCTGTGGCCAGGCTGGAAGGGCCTCAGTACCCAGCTGTGCTTCCTCCTCCTCCTCCAGCCCTGCTTGAAGTCACGTACCAGCCACTGCCACACACCCTGTGCCAAGCTCGACAGCACCCACCAGCCCCCACTCTGGGGCAGCAGGGCCGAGGCAGCCTCACATCTGCCACCCCCACAAACCCCTGCTGCTGAATGGCCACACCCAAGCACCCCACGGGGGCGGGGGGGTACAGACACCAGGGGAACCCAAGCACCCCTCATAGACACAGACACCCCCATTGAGGAGGTCCTGACCCTGAGGATTCCCAAGGGACACAGACACCCCCAAACATTCCCCAGAGATATGGACACGCCCCTTCTGAGAGGCTCCTGACTCTGAGCATCCTCCACGGACACAGATGTCCCCATCTCATGTGGCTTCTGACCCCGAGCATCCCCCAGGAACACAGACCCCATCCCAAGTCACTCCCAAACCTGAGCACCCAGCAGAAGGAAGGGATGCACCTCATGGTGCCCCCCAGCTCTGCCCCAGGCAGAGAGGTGCCAGACCTCCTCAACACCCCTGGGAACTCTGAGTCCTCCCTGGGCTTCAGGATTTGATCTGTCCCACTGAGCCCCAGTGCTGGCTGAGGGAGAGGGGCCTGGGCACAATGGACAACCCCAAAGTAAAGACATGAGGAGGAAGACAGAAGCAAGGCCAGGGAGGAAGGAAACACTCCCTCCCAGGGCACATCCCAATGTAGCCACATGCACTGGTGGCTGCCTTGCAGCACACACCAATACTGGGGGCACCCAGACACCCCAGGAGCACCCGGGCACCTCGTGGTCTTCTGGACATCACAGGAGGAGGAAAGTGGGAGCAGACAAACAGTGGAGATGGCCAGCTCTGGAGCAGATGTGCAGTGGAAACAAAGAGGAGGAGAAGGATGAAGACACATAGCAAGGCTCCATCCCCCCGCTGCCTGGGGCTCCGGGGACCCCAGATGAATTATTCGACCCCAGCACTCTCTGTGCTACTTAATGGCATTTCAATCTTGGCTGTGAGAAGCAAACCAGAGCCTGAGCCAGAGAGCCAGACAGGATGTCTGGCCGGAGATGAGCAAGAAAGGCAATGCCTTTGGGGACCCCTGAGGTGGGTAATCCCCCCTTTCCCCAGTATCCAGGCACCAAGAAAAAACCCTCTCCCTCCGAGAGAGTGCTGGGACCCCCGTTACTTCTCCTCCAGATGTGGGCAGTGTCAGGGCCCCCCCGCCCCCAGCTCCCTGATGGTTCGAGGCTGGAAGAAGCACGAAGACGGCTCTGGGTGGCTCTGGACGTCCTTTGCCAGCAGAGGGGACTGTTGCTTGTCTCTCCAGAAGCGCTCGCCTGAAGCCTCCCCTGTGGGACAGCTCGGGAGGGGACATTCCTGTTCTGCTTGCCATGGTGAGGACATAGCAGAGACCCTCCCGTGGGAAAAAAAACACCGTCTCTCGGGAGAGGAAGGACCGGGAGAAAGCTGGCAACAAGTCTCTCCCCAAGTGATGTTTTCCTGCCTCTTTTGTTCACAGAAACCTTCCGAGTTAGAATTTTTAACTCTCCGCCCCTTACCAGCATGCTACTCTTCCCCCAGATAAATCGGCTGGGGAATATAGAAAATCCAAAATCCTAATCCCCAAATGCTCCCCGTGAAGCGATTCATATCCCGACCGTGACGGTTTGACCGCGCTGGTGGAAGCTGTGAAGGAAATCAAACGTTGAGCTGGCCCTTGTCAAGTTTCAGGGGCTGCCGGCAAAGCAGCTCCCGTTGGGCTCCCGGCTGCGCTCGGCACGTCCCACCACGAACATCTGGGAAAAAAGGGGGATTGCAGCTGCGCACAGCTGGATGGAGTACCCCAGGGGAGGGATTTGGCCAGGATGACACCCTGTGCCTAACCACAGTCCCCCGAGGCGGTTCTCCCTCTCTTAGCTCGGATGGATCCAGAGAACTGGATCTGCCGTTGTTACTTCTGAGCCGAAAAGAGTCCTCGATGCAGAGCGGCACCGGTGTCCCCGGTGCAGCCATCACCTCCCCCGGACTGTGAGACCCTCGGTGGGCTCCCCTGCACCCGGGTTTCAGAGCACAGGGCCTGCCAGATACTGTGGAGGGAGGGATGCTGCAGCCAGCCCTCCAGGATAGGCATCTGCCAACTGTCCTTGGACACCTCCCAAGCTCCACGCCGAGCCCCACGGCAGCCCTCCAACTCCCTGGCATCACACTCAGGCTTTGGGGAGGGCATTCCCAGCCGAGCCACGCCGGGGGAGGATCCAACCCCTCAAGCCACCCTCCAAAAGTGTAAAGGAACACCTTGCCCTTCCCCAGGGCCGGGAGACCACGGTGGTGGAGCAGAGCTCAGCCTCGAGCCCACGTGGACCGCAGACCGCCTGGCTCTGCAAGAGTTAAATCCGGCTGCTCGCCCGGGTCTCGGGGGCCTCCCACTCGTCCTCACAGAGTATGAATAGCTGCGCTCCCCTCTGCACTCAGCTACTCACTTCCCTCCCTGCCCTCCCTCTCCTCCAGAGCCTCGGCATCCTCCCCGGCATCCTCCTCCCCGGCGTCTTCCTCCGGCAGTGCCGGCTCCAGAGCCCCGGCACCCTCCGGCAGCAGCGATGCTGAGCACGGAAAGTTTTGCAGCGGCGAGAGCCCTGGGAGAGGAATCACTGCAGATGTGGGACCTCAACAAGCGGCTGGAGGCATATCTGGCCCGTGTGAAGTTCCTGGAGGAGGAGAACGAGATGCTGCGAGCTGAAATCCAGAGCGTCAAGGGCAGTCCGACTGGGAACTCGTGGCGAGTGAAGTATGAGGAGGAGCTGCGAGCCCTGCGGGATGCCCTCGATCACGCCTTCAGGGAGAAGTGCACAGCCGAGCTGGCCAGGGACAACCTCTATGAGGAGGTCCAGCAGGTGAAAAGCAGGTGCCAAAAGGAGCAGGCAGCCCGAGAAGAAGCCAAGAAGCAGCTGTCCTTGAGTAAGAAGGAGCTGGAGGAGGAGAGGAGAGCACAGATCTGGCTGAAGGAGAGAGCAGTGCAGCTGGAAAAGGAGGTGGAAGCCTTGCTGGAGGTGCACGAGGAGGAGAAAGCAGGGCTGGACCAGGAGATCGCGAGCTACTCCCAGAGCCTGGAGAGCTTCCGCTGTGCACCAGTGGCTTTCCAGCCAGTGGAGGTGGAGGACTACTCTAAGAGGCTCTCAGAGATCTGGAAAGGGGCAGTGGAGACCTACAAGACGGAGGTGTCACAGCTGGAGGGTTCCCTCTGCCAGGCCAAAGAGAACCTGTGGAAAGCAGTGGAGGAGAACCATCAGAGCCAGTTGCAGCTGCAGCACCTGGAGAAGGACCTGGCAGGGCTCAAAGCAAGAAAGGAGATGCTGGAGGAGAGCCTGGCCCAGCAGTGGCAGGAGCAGCGTGGGGAGGCAGAGAAGTTCCAGGCAAGCAAAGGCGGTGGGGAGGCACTGGACCCCCAGGGAGGGAGAGAATGGGGGGCTGTGGGTGACTGGGACGGTCCTCAGGGCTCACAAAGGGATGGGGGAGACAGATGGGGGAAGGCAAGATGGAGAGAGCAAACCCCAGGGCAGGGATGGACAGTGGTGCTGGTTGCACTGCAGACAGAGATGAAGCTGGGGAGGGTGGGAGATGATAGAGCTGAGCAGCTTGGGGACATCCCTGTCCCCATCACAACAGGAACCTGTGGCCACCCCACTGTAGGGGAGCAACACCCAGAGACCAGGTCCTCCCCCAACACCTGCCCAGGGCTGCTGGTCCATGTCCCTCTGGGCTCCAGGGTCAGGGTCCTGGGGAAAAGGCAGCCCCTGCCCGTGGCCCCTGGAATGGGGTGCAGGCAGCGGGGTGCAGGCAGCAGGGTGCAGGCAGCAGGGGGGTGTTGTGGGCAGGATAAACTCTGACTGACTTTACTGCAGCTGCAACTCAACAGCTGCAAAAGTGATTCAACAGAGAGAGGTGGAGATGGGGGGGCTGGAAATACCGGGAGCAGTGTGAAAGCTGCCCAGGGAAGGGTCCCTCTTTGTTCCAGGTCATGGAACCAGCCATCGGTGTCGTGGGACAGAGGATGCTGAGCTCCCAACTGGTCACCCAAAAGTTGTTTCTTTCCCATGCTGGCACCTCACAGTCCCAAATGCACCGTGGCCTTTCCTCCCTCCTCCAGCAACCATTTCCCCATAGCCTTTCAGCCGTGCTCCTCTCCTTGCTCCATCCTCAGCCCCCCCATGCTAAAATCGACTGCCCAGGAGTTCTCTCCCCCACAGTATCCTGAGAGAATGAGCCACCTGCCTGGCCCCAGGTCCACAGGGACCAGCAAGGCTCAGGCAGGGCTGGGGCTCCCCTGACCCCCCTGTGATGCCCACAGCTGGCGATGGAGGCCCTGGAGCAGGAGCAGCAGAGCCTGCGGGTGCAGATTGCCAGGGTGCTGGAGGACAGGCAGCAGCTCATGCACCTCAAGATGTCCCTCAGCCTGGAAGTGGCGACCTACAGGTGAGGCTCCCGGTGGGAATGCGGCTGGGGGGCTTCCCTGACACACCGCGTACAGGGAGCTGCGACCAAATCTCGGCGGCCACGGGAGGGTCTTGGACAAGCGGGGTCTCGGGCACAAGGGAGGTCTCGATAAGGGCAGCCCTGTGCCCCTTCGGCAGCCCTTCCAGATGGCCCCACACAAAGGCCGCCTGCCAGGGACTGGGGGGACAATTAGCATGAGAATAGGGGCTGTCCCAGCCCAGGCGAGGGGCCCCCACGGCAGAGCATGATGTCACCCTGCGAGTACACTGATCGCGGGCACGGGGGGATGGGAGGGGACACAGGAGCGAGGGGGCTCCTCCAGTCCCCTCTCCGTACCCTCACCGAGCCGTGACAGGGAAGCACAACCAACTGTAGCCCCTCCATGCCTCAGTTTACCTGCCCTGCAGCTGCCTTAGACCAACAGGTTGAGCTGGGGTGCACATCCACCCACTCTGTAGCACCCACCACTCTGCTCTCCTCTCCTCTCAGGACGCTGCTGGAAGCAGAGAGCACCCGCCTGCAAATGCCAGCCGGGGAATTCAGGCTGTCCAACGGCTTGCGAGGTAAGGGAACCCCAGCACGAGCCCTGGCACTGCCACGGTGTCACCCGGGGGGACTCGGGGGCTGAGGCTGGATAGACACACGTTTTCCTGCATTTTCCTGGCTGCGATAGGAAGGTGTGAACAGTGCCCGGGGGCTACTGGCACCGGGCTCTCAGCCCAGATAAGGCTTATCTGCTTCTTTTTTTAATGCCTACCCTGCACCAGGAGCGGATCTGCCCAGCAGGACAAGGGGCTGTGGTAACAAGTTGAGCATTTCCTTTTTCCTAAAAAAAAAAAAAAAAAAAAAGGACTACCAAGGAAAGCCTGTCACCTGCACACTTTCCCCAGCAGCAGGACCCGACTGCGGCCGCAGCCGCACAGAGCATTGTTCCGGCCTGATGCCAAATCCCCTGGGAACATCAGCATCCGCTGCACTCAGGAGGGAGGAATTTCCCACTTTCTATGAAAGGGCTGTTTAAAAATAGGAGAGGGGGTGGCAAGAGGCTGCGAAGTGGCCAGGGGAGGGCTGAGGGACCCACGGAGCAGCTTCTTGGCCCATTCACTGCTCCAACTCACTCTTTACAGATCTCAAACTGGAGGTGAGCAACGGCAGCAAGTTGGTACCAGCAAGCCCTGAGACCAGGCGGCTGATGCCCCGGGACCACTGTGCCAGCCCCTCTGTCTTCCCTAGGGCGGAGGGGAGGGGGCAGCCAGCAAAACCCCAAAGCGATGCCCTGACACTCAGAAGTCAGAGCCCCGGTGCCAGGGAGCTCCAGAAAATCAGCTCTGTCCTCCATGGCACAGCACCACCGTCTGCTGGTAGGGCTGGGGGGTCGGGTGCCCCCGGCTGCCCCACACCAAGCCCCTCACAGCCTGGCAAAGCTGCCCCTCCTCTGTCCCCAGAGCCCCCCAGCCCCTCGCCACTGGAGCCAGGGAGCCCAGGAGGAGAGGGTCCTGCCTGGCCAGGGGGAGCCGCGGGACTGATGAGCCAAGGGATGGAACATCCCCTGCCCAGAGCCACAGCAGAGCCCCCCGATGACAGTGTGAAGCCCCTGGGAGTGGCGCCCACCCGCAGCCTGCAGTACCCAGCCCAGCTGGTCAGCGAGGCCCTGGAGGATGCGCTCAAGGAGATGGGAGACGACGCTCAGACTGAAGAAGAGCTCACACTCAGTGCCACATGGGCCCCCCAGGATCCCTGTGCCCCCAGCCCCATCGTCCCCACAGAGGCTTGTGGAGGGGCTGTGGCAGAGGGGATCAAGGAAGGGCAAGACCCCTCGGAGGGCTCCGGGGATGGTGATGGCCCTGGAGTGGAGGAGAGGGCTGGGGAAGCCGTGCTCCAAGGGCTGTGTCTGGAGAGCAGCATCCTGAGGGACAGGGACACGTCCCCACTGGGCACAGCTGATACTCTGAGTGACGCAGTGAGCCGGGAGGAGATGGGAGCGTGGGAGGAGGAGGCGACTGCTGTGCTGACCCCAAGGGATCCAGGAGGAGAGGCCCAGGAAGAGGACATCAGTGGCCCTGGACAGGCAGTGACCAGCTGGGAAAAGCCAGAGCGAGGGGAGGACAGGGCAGAGTCCCCAAGCACGGAGCCATCGCAACCCTCAGAAGATGAGGAGGAGAGTGGACCCCACAGTCCCTGCGAGGAGGATGGAGATTTCCAGGGAGAAGGAATGGATGTGCCAGAAGAGGAGTCCCCATGTGGGAAAGAGGAAGTTGCTCATGCTGTCCTCGTGGAAAGCCAGCTGGTTTTGCCCACAGAAAGTCACCTGGAAGAGGATTTTGTTGATGTAGAGGAGGAAAAGTCTGAGCATCAGAAAATGCCTGTGTATGAGACAGAGGCTGCAGAGGAGGAGAGGGGACAGGAGCTGCACCCAGAGCAAGAGCCTGCGAGTGTCCATGAGGCCATCGCAGCAGAGGAACCTTCATCAGGAGCTGAAGAAGATGGTGTAGAAGGGGACAACACAGGCAGAGGGAAAGATGGTGAGAGTGAAAAGGGAGAGGCCAGCAGGGAGATGCTGGGAGGAGAGGACCCTGGGGCAGGAGAGATTCCCAGAGAAGGAGAGGACCCTGAGGCAGGAGAGATTCCCAGAGAAGGAGAGGACCCTGAGGCAGGAGAGATTCCCAGAGAAGGAGAGGACCCTGAGGCAGGAGAGATTCCCAGAGAAGGAGAGGATTTCAAGGCAGGAGGGGCTGAGGGAGGTGAGACCCCAGGGTGGGAGAGCAGAGCCCCAGAGGAGCCCAAGAACCTGCAGGAAAATGAGTCTGTAGAAGACAGGGTGGAACAGGAGGAGCTGGAGCTGGGAAAGGAGCCCTGGGGCAGGGGGGATGCTGGCCAAGAGTCCCATCCAGAGGACTGGGAGGTGACAGCAGAAGACATGGAGGGGGCTTTGGGGACAGAAGAGCCAGCCTGGGTGGATGACACCCCGATCAGCACAGGAAGGCTGGAAAGTGAGGAGAGAGATGGCGCATCGCCAGCAGAGCTGGTGGAAGCCCAGGAAGACGATGAAGAGGATGCCAAGAGCCAAGGGATGAGCCAGCAGCAGCCACTGCCAGAGGCTGAGCCAGCACTGGAGCTGGAAAGAGAGGAGCAGGAGGGCATTGCAGGGCAGCCTGACCCATGTGCCCCTGGGCAAGGGGACAGCCAGGAGCTGGCTGAGGCTCCAGAGGAGTCGTGGAAGGTGCAAGGTGAGGATGCTGCGGGTGGGCTCATCTCAGAGCTCGAACTGCCAGAGAGTAGCAGCACCTGCCTCATGGCACTGCAGCAGGTGCCAGGTGAGGGCACAGAGAGTGGTGAGTGGGTAGAGGAGGATGTCGGGAGACTGGGAGACCTGGAGCCCACACTGGGGACTGGCAGGAGGGTGGAGCTGGAGGACACCCTGCCGGACAGCACACCCTTGCACCTCTATGAAGGAGAGATGCTGGCTGGGGATGCACCCAGTCCAAACCCTCTGGAGACTGAGGAGACCACAGAGATAGACCCTGGGACTGAAACAGCTCCAGAGGGTGAGGCATGGCCAGAAGGGAGGGACAAGCCTCCAACTCCCACCATGCCAGAGGGCCCTGAAGAGGAGGCTGAGGTGGGGGCAGAGGCAGCCCCTGCAGCAGAGGGTGCTGAGGAGGAGGAAGGATATTTCATGGTCTCTGCTCCAAGCCAAGAGATGTCCAACTTGGAGGAAGCTGAGATCTCTGAGGACTTTGAAGAAATTAAAGTTGAAGCAACTGAAGGCAGCCAAGATGATCTGGAGCCTCCCAGAGAAGCATCCCTGATGCCAGAGGGCAAAGGGCACCTTGAGGCTTTTACTGGGGAAGCAGAAGACATGGAGATGGCCACTGAAGAACCTGAGATGCCAAAGGATGAGGATGAAGATGACACTGCTGAGCTGGAGGAAGACCCAGCTATGCCCAAAGCAGATCCCAGCTACCCTAGAGCCATGGGACCATTAACAGGAGACACTGAGGAGCCAGCCCAGGGTGCCACAGGCACTGGAGCACAGGAGGGACCTGAACATTCTGAGGCTTTGGCTGCTGATTCAGACGAGGAGCTTCATGGCACAGCTGAGCAGGAGAGTGATGTCAGTGAAACCACAACACTCCCAGGCTACAGCCTGGTGGGGCAGGAGGAGGAGGTGGATGAGGATGAGCTTGGCATGGCTCACCATGACACAGCCGAGATTCCAGCAGAGCTCCAGGCCCAGTCAGTGCCTGATCAAGCAGAGCAGCCAACAGATGAGCAGCCACCCATGGAGGAGGAAGCACCAGACAGCGACAGCCCTCCCTCAGCAGGGGATGAGCAGCCCCTCGAGGCCGACCCACCTCGGCCAGGCTCTGCAATGGAGCAGGGAGGTTTTCCAGAGGTAATTCAAGATATCCCTGACACAGCTGTTCTCTCTGCAAAGGTGCCAGTGGATGTCATGAAAGACTCAGATATTTTGGAAATAGTTGAGCAGGCCCTGGAGTTCAACCAGGAGCTGGTGATGGGGGTGAGGGCAGCTGAGGGCAGGCAGCAGGGTCCTAGCAGGATGGAGCAACCCCAGGATGCTGGGGAAGACTCTTCGCCCGCCTCATCCAGCGAGGAGGAGCCAACGGTGCAGGAGGCACCGGGAGATGTGGCACCGGGGGTGGAGGGTCTGGTTCAGGCTGCAAACGGGCTGCACAGAGAGGCCAGTTTGGAGGACCTGGCCGAATTCACCGAGGAGGTGCTGAATGGCATTGCCAGCATGGCACCGGCACAGGAGTTCCCCTCGGAGACCACAGACTCCTCCGGGGTGATGCCATCACGGTCCCCGACTCCCGGCGATGCCACCACCGCCAAGCTGGGAGATGCCACCCTGTGGGGCAAACACGGCAAAGCCGACCCGGGCCCCGTGCCCCCTGCTCTGGGGGAGGATGTCCTGTGCCTGACACCTGATCAGCCACCAGCGTGTCACCTGAGAGCTGAGCAGGAGCCCTGGTCTTCTTCGGGGGATGAGTGACAGCAGAGGGGGGAGCCCCTCCAGTAGCCCCTTCCCTGACAAGACCCAGCACCCCCACTTCTACTGCCAGCCCTCCTAATGCTTCCCTGTCTCCTTATGGTTTTTAATGTTTTTTTGTGTGAATTTTTTGCACCCCTTTTCAGAGTGAAGAACCACCGAGCTCCATTCCACCCCACTGCCCCCACTAAATTCGCATGCTTGCTTTGGGACCCCCCCCTCATTTAGAGACTCCTCTGGGTGGGTTGCCATGGCTGTATTTAATTTAAACTCCGTGTTTCCTCCTTCCCTGCGATCTCCCCCCCTTCAGGCCCTCCACCATCTGCCCCAGGAAGGCCAGCTGAAGGCCGGGGACCCCCACGTGCTGCACCCCAGGACTCAGCACGTCTGAGTGATGTCACACTGGGGTCCCCAGCCCTGACCTGCCCACATGGGGCTGAGCCAAGCCGGATGTATCCAGTGCCTCGACATTAATTTAATAAAGCCTCATCCTCCCACTCAGAATCCCAGCTCTGCTCACTCTGGTGGAATGGGAGGGGAAGGGGCAGCAGCCCTGGGGAAGGACAGAGAGTGGTTTGGGAGGGGACTGCACTTCCAGGCTGTTTTCCACTAAGAAATCCCACTTGAGGACATTCATCAACTTGGACTGGGTCCAGGGTCGCCAGGACGATGGTCTCCCATCCCCAGGGCAGCGTGTGTCCCATCAGTCAGCACGGACTGAGGACAGGGTCCTCGGGATGATGCTATCCCATCCCTGGGGCAGTGTGTGTTCCTGGAGTGATCTTCAAGACAATGCACATCCCTGGGGCAGTGCAGCCTCACCCTTAGGGTGATGCAGCCCCCTGGGGCAGGCAATGCTCCCCTACACCTGGAGTGATGCTTCCCTGCTCCTATGGGGATGCAGACCCCCGGGGCAATGCTCCCAAGATGATGTTTCCCCATCCCCAAAGAGATGCAACCCCCGGGCTAATGCTCCTCCAGCCCCAGGGCAATGGAATCCCCCAAGGTGATGCTACCCACCCACCCCCCAGAGAGATGCAGCCCCCTGAGGCGATGCTTCCCCACCCCTGCAGTCCCACAGATGCCACTCTGGGCTGCCTGCTGGCCAGGCACTTCCTCAACCTCCGCCTGAGCTGCTGGCAGGAATGGGATGGGATGCCAGCCCACCCTATGCCCATGCCAGCACCAGGAGCCAACAGCACCAGTCACCATTCCTGCCCGACCTGGGCAGGATACCCACAGGACAGCCCGTGGTTCCCAGCCACAGGAGCTGCCAGAACCCCAGAACCACAGTGGGGATCCTGGCGGATGCATTTTGGCCCCCACAGGGTGATGTGAAGAGCTCAATCACTGCGTTGTGCAGCCAGGCGTGGGGATGGCTTGGGAAGAGCTGCATAAATGAGCCTCCAACTGAAGAATGGGCTCCTTTATGCCGGGCAAAGGCCTGAGTCACTCCAGGCAAGGGGATGAGGGGACCCAAGTGGCCACGGAATCCCTGGGGCCCGACAGCCTCGCACCCACGGGTGTGTTCAGCATCGCTCCTCGAGCCCGCCCGGCTGGCCCCGCCACTTGCCCACACACCGGATTTAGCACAGCCATCCCTGTGCCAGCACCCAGGGATGCTCAGAGCCAGGGACCGATAAGGACCCAACATTTATCTGCCTTCCTCCACGGAAAGCCCCCGGCCCCCTCCCCTGCCCGAAGGCGACAGTTTCCTTTTAAGGTTAAACTGCAATGGATTCAAACACCGTAATAAAAAAAAATCTCCCTCCGATGAGTTTAATCAGGCGCTGAGTCTGCGTTCAATCAGCCCCCGGCCCAACACACCCTCGTGGCGCCTGGGCAGCATCAGCCCGTCAGCAGCTCCAGCAGCCACCACACCGAGCCTCTCAGTGCCCCCCGAGGGGTCCCCAAAGCCGGGGGTCCCTGGGTCGGGAGGGGGATGGAGGATGCTGTGGAGGAGGTGGAGATGGTGTGGGCGAGGCTTCGGCGGGTGGGGAGTGACATTCCTCCCGATATTAATCCACATTCCAGCCGGTGCTGACAGAGTGATGAGGGGGGACAGATGGCGGGGGGAGGGGTAGCCCCTTCCTCCCCTCGAGGAGAAGGAGGAGGAGGATGGGATGAAGTGCTGAGGTCTGAGAGCCAGTCTAGGAGTGGGGGTGGCTGCTGGGGCCTTTGGAGCTCTCCGGGGCTGCAGCCTTGAGAGTGAAACCCTGTCGAGTGTCATCCATGCCCAGCAAGTGCCCAAGGGAGTGTGGGACTGTGTCCTTGGTGGCACCAAGGGTGTTCCAAAAGGATCAGCTCTGTCCCTGACAAGACCAAGTGTGTTCCAACAGGACCTAGTGTGTCCCTGATGGGACTGAGCGTGTCCCAAATGGAATCAAGTGTGTCCTCAATGTGTGTCCCAGGTAGGACCAGATGTGTCTCTAATGGGAATGACCATGTCCTCAGTGGGATCAAGTGTGTCCCCAGTGGGACAAGGAGTGCCCCTAAATACTGAGTGTGACCCCAGCAGGATCAAGCGTGACCCTGGTTGGACCAACCATGACCCCAGGGAGACCCGAGTGTGCCTGGCTTCCTCCACAACCACCCTGGTGTGGGGCTGCAGCTTGGACACCCACCAGACACACCCGTGTCTGCCCTGGATGACCAAACAGCCACATGGGCAGCACTCACCACCCCACCCCCCAGCCTGATTTTGGTGACCTCATTGCTCTCGGAGGCTGGAAAAGAGAAACGCAGGTGCCAACCCACCACTTGGACTCTGCTCCATACCCAGGCAGGAGCACCGTGGGGGCACACGCGTGTGCGGGGGGCTGTGGGGGCTGCAGCTACGGGGGAGCTGCCGGGGGCTGACCAGGCTGGAACTTTAAGAGCCCCCGGAGCCCCCCATATCCCTCTGCAGCCCCTCACAGCTCCCGCAGCCTGGCCCCCTGCCAGTCAGGGAAGGGTTTTGTTTCCTTCCAGTCTGGGTGAGAAGGATTTCAATGGAGCCCACACAAAAACTCCCTGTGGGGTGAGCCCGCGCCGGGACAGGGAGGGGGGACGAGGCAGGATGACCTCAGCGATGACTTCATTCCGCTCTCAGCTCCCAAAATTCATGGGAGCCTTATAAGGAAAGGACTAAAAATACAACCAGAGGGGTGCGGGCAGCCCCCGCCCCCCCTCCCCAAAATAAGCCCTTGGGGATGTTAAATGTGGGCAAACAGGAGCCACGCCGCGGCCACCGATGGCCTGGAGTTGTTCCCAAGGGCGATGCACGGTGGGAACAATCGATAGGGACACCAAAACCCACACAGGAGGGGCGGGCCGGACCCCCACGCCAGAGCAGAGCGGGGATGTGCGCGGTGGGCGACAGCCTAGGGAGGCATCGCCACCACCCCGCCGGCACCGTCCCTTCCAGTGCCACCATCAGGGACATGCCAGGGACAGGGGAGTGGCTCGGCCACCCTCTCACCCGCCCTTCACCGGGTCAAACCCCCAGGAATAGCTCCCGCCGGCTGTAATCAGCTCTGCCCCCGTTTGGGGGGCTCGCCCAGCTGCCGGGTCGTGACCCTCCAGCAGCACCCGTGCCCCGGCGCTGCGACAGCTGCTGCCAACCCGGGGCTGCGCGGATTCCTGGGGCCGAGCCCAGGGGCAGTCCCGCCGGGAATGTGCGCCTGGAGCTGTCCGTCAGCAGCGAGGAGGATGGTGGGGTCCCTGGGGCGGCGCTTCCCCCATCCGTAGGGTGACAAATCCCCCGGGGGCGACGCTCCCCCATCCCCAGGACGACGTTCCCCCATTCTTGGGACAATGCTCTTTCATCCCTGGAATGAGGCATTCCCACTCCTGGGACAAGGAATCCCCCTGCAGTGATGCTCCCCTGTCCCTGGGCTGATACAGCCCCCCGGGCTGATGCAACTCCATCCTTGGGGAGACCTGAATGGTCCCCCATTCCTGATGTTCCACCGTGGCTCGGGTGACAAATCTCCTGGGGTGATGCTCCTCCATCCCTAGGATTACAAATCCCCCTGGGACAATACTCCCTCATTCCCAGTGTGATGCTCCTCCAACACCAAGCCAACGCCTTCCCTGCCCCCAGGGTGCTGATTTCGCCTTGGACAGTGCTCCCCAGTCCCTGGTGTTTTGTCCCCCAATCCCTGGGATGATGTCCCCCAATCCCTGGGATGATCCTCCCTCATCTGCAGGGTGATGTCCCTCTAGTTCCACATTCCCAGCCCATCCCAGACCTGACCTCAATTCCCACACCGTTACCTCCCCAGAATGGTTGGGGGAAGACAGTGGACACAAGGTCCCACTCTTGTGCCCCCGTGGCCCCTCCCTGGCCCCAGCCCCCACAATTCCCTCAAGGGAAGTGGCACGTGGACACGGGATGTGGAGCAGAAGGGGACAGGAAAAGGCTGTGGCTGCGAAACAGCCCAGCCAGCACCCCCACACACGTGCCAACACCGTGCCTCAGTTTCCCTTCTCATCCCACCTGTCACAGGCTGGTCACAGGAGAGCAGCCAACACTGGGGAGCCCCCTCAGAGCACCCCCCAATTGTGGGACACCCATCTGCAGCCCACAGGAACAGGAGGTGACTCAGCCCTGGAAGTGCAGCCGGATCACAGTGTGCAGGTGCCACCTGGACAAACCCGGCTGTGTTCCCCTGTCCTGGGGCTGGATCCAGCCCCCACAGCCAAACCTTCCACGGACTGATGGGGCTGAGCCCCTGGATCCAGCCCTATGCCCACAGGAGGTTTGGAGAGTGGTGCCAGGCCAGGGGCACGTGGGGGGACAGGATGTGACAGCAGCCAGTCCTGAGTCACCAGCACTCACTGGATCCGGCCTCGGAAGCAACAGGAAGGTCCCTTGGCTCCAGCACTCCTTGTCCCAAACAGCTTCCAAGGTGTGGCCAGGGACCCCATTCCCAGTGTGGGGACTGTGTGCCCAGTTTGGGGATTCCACTCCCACTTTGGGTAGCCTTTTCCCAGTTTGGGGACTGTATGGTCAGTTTGGGACCCCATTCCCAGATTGGGAATTGTGTGCCCAGTTTGAGTGCTCCATTCCCAGTTTGGGAACCCCATTCCTTGTTTTGGGGCAATGTGCCATTTGGGGACTCCATTTGCAGTTTACAGACCCCATGTTCAATTTGGTGGCTCCATTCCCAGTTTGGGAACCGTGTGCCCACTTTGGGGACCCCACTTCCAGTTTGGAAACCCTTTCTCAGTTTGAGGATTCCATTCTCAGTTTGGATACCCTTTTCCCAGTCTGGGTACCCCTTTCCCAATTTGGGAACTATGTGCCCAGTTTAGGAAGCCCATTCCCATTTTGGGGACTCTATTCTCAGTTTGGGACCCATGTTTCCACTTTGGGAAGCACGTGCACAGTTTAGGAACTCCATTCCCAATTTAGGAACCCCATTCCCAGTTTGGGGACCCTATGTCAGACCCTGCTCCCAGCCCGTTGCCATCAATCACCAGTTGGCAGCAGCTTCTCACTGGAATTCCAGCCAGATTCCTGGGGCAGGTGGGCTGGGGGTCTCTGGCCCTTGGTGGGGCAGCAGCTGCTGGCCGGGGTTGCATTTCAGGGTGGAGGACTTATCACCTCCAGGCTCGCAGGACCCCCTGGCCCTGCCCTGGAGCCCCTTGGGACCCCCCAAGGAGGGCGTCAGAGTGGCCAGACATGGCTGGGGGCTGTGGGGGGACAGCAGGGCTGGATCTGAGCACAGGGAGAGGGGGCCATTGCAGGGGTCCCTGCGCCCCCCAAACCCCACCATGTCCCCCAGACCTCACTATGTCCTCTTCCCCCTCATCCTCCTCCCCCAGGGGTTGACTGGCCACAGCCTCCCAGGGATCCTTGGCTGCACCCCTGTGCAGGACTGACCCCATGGGCCAGGCTGGGGCCATGGAAACAACTTTTCCCTGCGCAGTCCCGGGTGGGACAGGGGGAAGGAAGGACTCTGACCCCTCCACAGCACCCTGAGGGCAGGCAAGGGGAGCTGGAGGGTCCCTGCCCCCAGTTCAGACCCCCTGGTTCAGACCCCAGACCCTCAGATCAGACACCCTGGTCACAGCCTTGGCCCCTTGGGACAGACCCCAGTCCCCAAGTTCACTCCCCTGACTCAGACCCCAGACCCCCAGTTCTCCTTCCCTGCCCCCTTGGGACAGCCCCCGACCCCCAGGACAGTCCCTGAGCCCCAGCTCAGCTCCCCAGCCCCTTGGGTCAGCTCCCAGACCTCCAGTTTACTTTCACCAGCCCCTCAGGACAGCTCCCAACCACTCAATTCAGATCTTGCCCCTCCCAGTTCTCATTCCAGGTTCCCAGGACAGACCACGACCCCTTTAGTTCTGAACCTGCCCCTGTGGCTCACCCCCGAGGTTCAGACCCGGCCCTCCAGTTCAGACCCCCCAGTTCAGCCACATTCCCCCAGTTCTCCCCACCAGCCAAACCCACCAGCAGTGACCCCCCAAAAATCAGCAAAGCCCAGGAGGGCAGCACCCCAAAGCACGGGGGTCTCTGCTGCTCCCGGCAGCCCCCAGCCCCCACAAACCCAGGGACATGAAACTCCTCAGAACCCTTAGCCCCTCTGAGTTCCCCCCCAAGAATGTCTCAAGACCCTCCAGAATCCTCCTGTCATCCTCTTGAGACCCCCCTAAGACCTCTCTGGGCTACCTGCCCACTCCCCAGGAACCCTCTGGAACCACACTGTGACTCCCCCAGGACCCCTC
>VXAU01000793.1:4311-17076 GCA_013399695.1 Formicarius rufipectus
TCACACCTGTTCACACCTGCTCACACCTGTTCACACCTGCTCACACCTGCTCACACCTGTTCACACCTGTTCACACCTGATCACACCTGCTCACACCTGTTCACACCTGTTCACACCTGCTCACACCTGCTCACACCTGTTCACACCTGTTCACACCTGCTCACACCTGATCACACCTGTTCACACCTGATCACACCTGCTCACACCTGTTCACACCTGTTCACACCTGTTCACACCTGCTCACACCTGTTCACACCTGCTCACACCTGCTCACACCTGCTCACACCTGCTCACACCTGTTCCTACCCCACGCTGTGTGGACCGTTCCTTCCTCCCTTAACGGCCCACGACACCCCGGGGTGCTGGTCCAGGAGGGAGCACTGCAGAGGATCTCAGCACCTGCAGGGGCACCTGGAAACTCCCTGCTTGTGGCCGAAAGTCCCAGAGCTGAGATTGCAGCTGAGGTGCCCAGCCCAGGGAGCTTCTCAGTGCCAGGCTTGGCTGTTGGTGCTGGGGCACACACAGTGGCTGCTCCTCACCCTGCTCAGAAAAGTGTCACCCTGGTGACCTTTGGGGCTCCGGGGTCCATCAGCCCACCCTGCTGCCCCAAGCACCCCACGGACAGGGGGCAACTGCCCAGCAGCACCCAAGGAGCCCCGGGTGACCTCAGAGCAATGCATGGAGCTCCTGTTTGCTGTGCCAGGGCCTGTGAGAGTTCTTCTGACATGAAGCACCATAAGATGTCCACAGGGCAGCTGGAAGGAGTCAGTTGTACACACTGCTGGAAGTTCCCATAGACCTGGACAGGGCAGAGGGCTGGGAATCACCAACCAGGGGAAGGTCATTGAGGGGAAGTGCCAAATTCTGCCCCTGGGATGGGACAACCAAGGATGGATGGACAGACTGGGAATGAGATGCTGGAAAGCAGTGCCGGGAAAGGGTCCTGGGGGTGCTGGTCAGGGGCCAGGTGGGCAGGAGCCAGCAGTGCCTGGAGCCAGGAGGGACATCCCTGTCCTGGGGGCATCAGGGCAGGGAGGGGATTGTCCCGCTCTGCTCTGCACTGGGGTGGCCTCACCTGCAATGTTGGGGCAGGTTGGGGGGACACCATGGAAGGGAGAGACTGAGCCATGGGAGAGTGTCCAAAGGGGGGAACAGGGATGGGGAAGGGCCTGGAGGGGAAGGAGTGAGGACACTGAGGGCACTTGGGGTGTTCAGCTGGAGGAGACTGAGGGGACACCTCAGTGCAGGGACAACTCCCTGGGGAGGGGCAGAGGAGGGGCAGGCACTGATCTCTGCTCTGTGGGACCAGGGACAGCACCAGGGAAGGGCTGGAGCTGTGCCAGGGCAGGGTCAGGGGGGATCTCAGGACAAGGCTTTTCCCCCAGAGGGTGGTGGGCACTGCCCAGGCTCCCCAGGGCAGTGGGCACAGCCCCGAGGCTGCCAGAGCTCCAGGAGGGGTTGGATGATGCTCTGGGGCACAGGGGGTGACTCCTGGGGATGGGGCTGTGCTCAGGGTCGGACTGGATGATCCTGGTGGGTTCTTCCCAGCTCAGCATATCCTGTGATTCCACGAGATGCTGAAATCACTTCCCAGTGCCAGGAGCAGCCTTGGGAAGGGCACTGCCTCTGGTTCAGGCTGTGTCTGTGTTGCTCTCCTGTGGATGCAGGAACCAGACAACGACTGACTGAGTACCCCATGAGCTCTGCACCTCTGCCATGGCCATCTGCCCAAAGTCATTCATGTCCTGGGCTTTGTTTTGCAGCTGAGCCCTCAAATGGCAAAATAAAAAGACCAAGGAGGAGAATAAAACATGGATTAAAATTCCCACTGTGACTCAGCCTTCCATCACCTCTGATGAGCAGGCTCTGGCTCTGGGCTGGGGCCTGGCTCTCATCTCAACATGGGCTGTAAGGTTCTAGTGAAGTCCAAACAGCTGGATCTGGAGCTCCAAACATTTTCTTACTTCCTGCCCTACAAATAGTGAGCAATTTAACCATCAAGGGAGTGTTTTCAATATTCTTACCCCAAAATGTTTCTCTCCTGGTTTGTCATTTTCACATTCCCACAAACTGATTGAGAAGCCTGGACATGAGTGCTGAGCACGAGGGCACATCAGACCCTTGTCCTGTAGCAAATCCCCGAACTCAGCACTGAACAGGATGTCTTGCCTTGCATTAAAAACATTCAAACATTAAAAACATAAAGCCAGACTTGGCAGTGCATTTCATGCCTGGCTGCAGCAGTGATAACAGGGCTCCTCTTCTGCCCATCAGCACAGCAGGACCCTCAGCCCTTCTGCCTCGAAAGGTCTCTTAAAAGCAACATCTGCCACGTGGAAATCAAAACATCCTGAAGAGAAGTAGGAGGGGGAGTTTGCCAGCCTGATGCGACTGTGGGCAAAATATTGGGAGCCAGAAAGAATGAAGGGATTGATGGGGAGCTGAAGGATCAGCAGGGGGATGGACTCGATGGGCTCGAGAAGTCCCTTCCAACCCATTCTGTGATTCACTGAGATGTCAACATTTCCTTTCCAACGAGGAATGAACTTCCATTTGTCCCCCTTCCAAAGTTTATTTGCAAAGAAATTTTCTCATCTATTGATGGAATTCCCGACTCTGACACTGGAGATTACTAAACCTCCAGATTTCTGCATCTGTAACTTCATCTCCTAAGAAGTCTGTTTAGTATCTGGGTCAGCACCTTGTTCAAACCCACAGCCACAGAAAGCACCTTCTTTGGAAATGCCTGGAAAAGCTTTGTGGAGAATGCCTGGCCTGGATGGCAGCCCCAAGGCAGAGGCACAATCGGGGATCTGGGACCAGCACTTTGCATTTCACTCACTGTAAACACCGGGATTTAGGGAAACTCGGAGTAAATATTGGCTTTAACTTTCCACTGGTCAATATTTACTTCTGTCAATAAAACCTGATGTTCATTTTAGCAGAAACCTGGACTTGTTGGAACAACAGAGCTTGTCCTCCCAACAAGGTGTCCAGGAGAGCAGGAGGCAGGAGAGGCAGGGCAGTGACACCTGTGCTGCCCCAACACCTCAGCTGGCAAAGCAAAGGGGGGCACTTGGAGGGGAGACTGTCCCAAAAACACACTGAACTTGAGATTTAGGCACAGGTGAGCAAATCTCCAGGCCCCTTGTCACTGCTGGAAAACAAACTGTGCCATGGGGAAGGCTCTTCTGACCCTTCCCAGCCTTTGGCATCTCCTGCAGACCCAACTGGTTCCCAGAATCACAGAATCCTCTGAGCTGGAAGGGACCCACGAGGATCATCTGCACACACAGGGCCTTCAGCACGAGGGAAGTGGGAGCTGGGAAGTTGGTTCTCTTGGGCATCAGTGCCATGTCCCCAGCCAGACTGTCTGTCCCAGGATTGTGTCCAGCTGGCCACCCATGGCAGGTTGGTTTCCACCAGAAATCAGAGCCAGGGCTGTCACACCCCACATGGCAAAGGTCTCCATCCCTGGGTCTGGTGGAGACCCTTTTGAGGACACCAACAGTTGGATAAGTTGAATCCTCCTCTCCTGCTCTGGGCACCCCTGGGATGAGGTACCTGTGGACACCAGGTGGTGTCTCCTCAGCAGGAGAATTCATGGTGTGTCTTGGGAGCTGAGTTGGAAGGGGCTCACAGGGACCATGTGCAGCTGAGAAAGGTAAAGGTGGCCTTTGGTACCCTTGTGAGGGGAACCACCCTTCCTAGGGACACTTTCCCTCAGGGGATGGTGTCTCCTTTGGCTTGCGGTGCCCGTGGTTGTGATCTGGTGCCAGTGTCAGCTGCCACTGCCCTTGTGATGTCCAGGTGCTACCACAGAAAAGCTGGTTTGGAGGAGCCTCTGGAGGTTCCCAGCCCCACATTGTGCTCAGAGCACTTGTCCATCACTGGGGCTCCAGGAAGGGTCAGCCACGGGTTTGCCTTGCCCCATCCTGAGGATGGGACCCAGCAGGTCATTGCCACGTGGGTGGCACTGGCTGCCCCTCGGTGCCCCCACATGGGGCCAACCCAAGCAGGGAGGTGTCAGCCTGATGTGGCTGTGGGCAAAATATTGGGAGCCAGAAAGAATGAAGGGATTGATGGGGAGCTGAAGGATCAGCATGGGTTGTGGCTGGGCACTTGGAAAGGGTGGAGATGCCACCTCTAAAGGCGCAGGTGGAATTAGGGCGTATGAAATATTTTAACTGGACTTGGCGCTGTTCCAACTGGCCAGGGCTCCTTATCCCAGGAGAGCTGTCTGTGCCCTCCATTCTCCCTCACTCTCCTCTAACAGACTCTCTTCTCCATCAGTCTCAGAGGGCTCCAGGAAATTTTTAGAAGAGACTTTTCCCCAGGCCTCCCTCAAGGACAAACTTCTGAAATAAGGGTGACCTGGGGAGGAAATTGCTGTGGGCTCCTGGTGCTGTGACCCGGTTCCCATGGCTGAAACTTGGTGGGATGAATGCCAAGAGTGGAGGGGAGCTATGGATGGTCACAGGTGATCAGAAGGGCCCGGCAAGAATGGAGGTGTGGAGGGGTTGCCATCAACATCAAGAGATGGACAGACCAAGAGGAACAGCCATGAGGAGTTAGAGAGCTTCTGGTGGGAATCAGAGAGTGAGGCAGCAAAGGGAACCCGGTGGTTGGGGTCTCTTACAGGTCACCCCACTGAGAGGAGCCTGTTGACAAAGCTCAGGAGACATCACACTCACAGCTTTTGTTCTGCTGGGGGACCTCAACCCCCTCGGCATCTGCTCCCAAGCAGGGAGGTGCTCCCACCCACCCTGACCTGCTCACCCAGCACCAGAGGCACGTCTTTGGGGTGGGGAGAGGCCAGCACAGCCCCAATACAGACCAGTTTGCACTCGTGCAGCAGCCCAGCCTCGGGTTTGGGTTACAGGAACAGCTGCCAGACACGGGCTGCTTCAAAAGGCCAGAGCAGAGGGGAGGCTGCACAACAACCATTGACTTGTGCCAACACATTTTGGAGGAGCAGGGCCCCAAATCCTGGAGCTCTGAGCTCACAAAGCCCCCCAGCAGCACGGAGAGGCTGCTGAGGGGCAGCACTGCAAATCCAAAGCTGCTTCCAGAGCGGGTCTCAATCCGTGTTGGTGGCAGGTGCAGCAACAGCTGTGCCCCCCGTGGGGGTGGGACACCCGGCACGGGAGCCCCTCAGCCCAGCACTGCCTCTCCAACACACTGCCAAGGGAAAATGCCCAAATGCAGGATCAAACATGTCTCTGAGACACAGACAAGAAGATTGCTCACTTAAACAAAGGGTCGTTGGCTTCCAACAGATCAGTGTCTCCTAAAGAGCCAGGGAGAACTTGCCTCAAAGCCTCCTTTCTGGAGGCAGCACTCTGTGCTGAAGCCTTGTAAACTCAACCAGCTCTTGCTGTTTCTACTGCTGGGAGTTCTCCTTAAGGAGACTCGTTGCAGGCTCAAGCAGGGGAGGCTGCAGCCCCCAACTGGGTTATGGAGATAATTAATCCGTTCTTGGAAGGAGCAGAGCCCAGAAAGCAGCCCAGAGACAGGAGGCTGGACTTGTGCCAATGCCAGAGGACTGGAGAGCTTCACTGACCACTTTATTTGCTCCCCTGGGAGCGGGGATAGCTCTGGGGAAGGCATCCACTGCTGCTCCAAGGAAAAGGAGTTGAGCTTTCTGCTCTCCAGGGCTTGAGCAGCAGCAGCAACTGGGGTTGCAGTCAAGTTTGGGGATCACCAGCTCCGACTGCCCCAAAGAATCTGGGAAAGGGAACTGCACTGCTGCTCAGTGGGCCAGCTGGGTGCTCCATAGGGAGGGGACAAAGGGGGATGAACTGCTTCCATCTCAGCATGGAATTGGGTCTGGTCCAAGCCTGTGGTTTCTGGCTGGAGCCTTCTCAGCTCTGCACCTGCTCTGCCCAAGGCTACGAGCCTTGGTCCCCCTTAACCCACCGCACCACTCTCCTGCTCACAGATTTTGTGCCTTTGCACGTTTATTTGCTCTTACCCTCAATCTCCCTGGCACCAGATTACTGCAAAATGGTTAGAAATGTGCTGGGCTGTTTTGGGCCAGACCTGCAGTCCCTCCCTCCAGAGGACCCTGCTGGGACCTTGGTGTTCTCTTGTATTTTGGGGTGCCCAGTTTGGCTGCAGCAGGTGCACGTGTTACCCTGGAGGTGATGCTGTGGATGTGCGATCGTTCCCCTGACACAGGAGAGCCGTGGCAGAGTCGTGGAGGGTTCCTCACGTTCCTCGGGTGTTGTTCCCATCCTCCAGCTCTCCCCAGGGTGGACACAAAGCCCACCTTTTTGTTGCCAGGGTTCCCAGCTTGGCTCGAGGCTCCTGCTCCCATCCCCTCTGCCCCCGAGGTGCTGCTGAGCACAGGGGGCTGGGGTTTTGGGGAATAAAACCCCTCAACCCACTGGCTCCTCCACAGGTGCCCCTGGGAGTTACTGAGCTGCCCCAAACGCTGTCTCTCCTCAGCTGGGCTCCACTGTTATGGTCAGATGCTCACGGACTGGTGGTGCCAGCATCTGCTGGTGGAACACCCAGGGGAGAAAGCAGAACCTGGACTGTGGAGCATGAAGTTGTGTCCATTCAAAATGTAAACTGAAGCTCAGACAACGTGGATGAAAATCTTTCTTCTGCTCTGAAGAGGGAGGGACAGAAATGGTGGTGGGTTTCTTAGTTATTTTGGGGGTGAATTCCTTTGATCTCCAGCTGAGTGTGCCACACCTGTGAGTTGTGGTCACTCACTCCTTGGAGTCAGCAGCAAAGCAACCGAGTGTCCTGCTCCTCCCTTTGTGTTGAGCACCCATGAGAAGGACAAGAGCAGAGCAGGTCCCGTTCTCCTGGTCCCTGGGGTGGCAGCTCCTCCTCACACACACCTGCTGATACCTGCATTGTCCCCTCACCCACACACATGTTGATACCTGCATTTGCTCCTCTTCTTCAAGTGCTGCCCCTGGTGTGGATGATGAAAAGCACAATGAGCTGCCAAGTGCAGCTCCAAAAGCCCCAGAAGGTTGTCCCGTGTCATGGCCAGCCTGGATCAGCCTGGCAGTGGTGCCACCCTCCACCCCATCACCTCCAGGTGCCACAGCACCCACAGGGTGATGGGAGCAGGGACCAGGCAGCCAGAGGAGCCCCAGCACATGCCAGCTGGTGACACGTGTCCAGGAGGGCTCCTCTGCTGTCGGTGGGCAGGGGATGGGGCACATCTGGGGGCACTTTGGGTGCTCAGCTGGAGGAGAGGACACTGAGGGGACACCTCAGTGAAGGGACACCTCCCTGGGGAGGGGCAGAGGAGGGGCAGGCACTGATCTCTGCTCTGGGGGACCAGGGACAGCACCAGGGAAGGGCTGGAGCTGTGTCAGGGCAGGGGCAGGGGGGATCTCAGGGAAAGGCTCTTCCCCCAGAGGGTGGTGGGCACTGCCCAGGCTCCCCAGGGCAGTGGGCACAGCCCCGAGGCTGCCAGAGCTCCAGGAGGGGTTGGATGATCCTCTGGGGCACAGGGTGGGATTGTTGGGGTGTCTGTGCAGGGCCAGGAGTTGGACTTGGATGGTCCTTGAGGGTCCTTCCAACTCGGCACATTCTGGGATTCTGTGAGTCCTTGTGCTGCTGGAAAAGAGGGTTGTTTTAATGAGAGCAGTGTCATTAATTGGGCTCCTGCTGCAGCCCTGCTCAGTGAGGGGCCCCTGCTCAGCCCAGCACAGGGAGGTGGGAAGGGATCCAGCACCAAGTCAGCCCATCCAGAGATTCCATCTCCCAACGGGCCACATCAGCTGGGAGATGTTTGGGCCCCTTTCCAAAGGCCCCAAATTGTGCCCAGGTTCTGGGGAGCCTTGAGCTTTTCCAAGGGATTTGGACATCTGTCTGATTGTCATGGCTCAGAGGATGATTCCCATTGCAGGAAGCTGCAGGAAGCAGATGAATTTAAGTGACAAATTGAAGCTCACTGAGTTTTCGTTTAATTAACTTTTAATTGCCAAATTTGGGGCTCATGCATTTTTAGTATAATTAGCAGCCTAAATTAGCTTTTAGCAGAGATTTAAATTTAGAAGCAGGCTTTTTATATCCCATGTCTGGGTTTATCCTGTATCCATGCTGTGACTCCTTTTAAGCCAATTGCTTTAACTCTGTCACGCCAGAGGATCAGGAGCTTTGGAAGCTGCCACGGGAACCTGGAGCAGGAGACATGGGATGCAGAATCCCACAGGGATTACTCTGGTCTGCAGGAGACGTGGGATGTAACATCCCACAGGGATTAGTCTGGTCTGCAGGAGACATGGGATGCAGGATCCTCACAGGGATTACATCTGGGATGCAGCATTCCCAGGGATTACATCTGGGGTGCAGGATCCCCACAGGGATTACATCTGGGATGCAGCATTCCCAGGGATTACATCTGGGATGCAGGATCCCCACAGGGATTACATCTGGGATGCAGGATCCCCACAGGGATTACATTTGGGTTGCAGCATCCCCAGGAATTATATCCGGGATGCAGCATCTCCCAGGGATTATATCTGGGATGCTGCATCCCACAGGGATCACGTCTGGGATGCAGCATTCCCAGGGAATACTCTGGGCTGCCTTGCTGCTCGTGGCTCCAGGTCACTCTGCACCACCAGACGTGCAGGATCAGAGGAAGAGGAGAAGCTCAAGGACCACGTGAGCGTTCCCTGCCCATGGAGCATCTCGGGCAGACTGTCCCCGTGCCAGGCAGGCACCCTGCCGTGCTGACAGGTCCTCTCCCCACCAGAAGGGACAGTGAGGCTGGTGCTGGGACAGCTGAGGGGTCTCCAAGTGCAGCTTCTCCTTGGTATTGTGGTGAAAGTCAAGATGTTGAGCCCACCTGCCTCGCTAAGACCTGAGGACCTCAATGAAGTTCTTGAAGTGGGTTCCTCACACTCTGGTGGCTGGAAGCAGAGGGGCACAGGGAGACCCTCAGGCCACCTGGAAGGGTGTCCTTGGATGTGTTCTCCAAGGAGCTGTGTACTGAGCTGCTAAAGCAAAAAATGCCTCCATAAATGGGGGTGGATTGGGGTCAAAGGATCAGCTACACTGAAGAAAGACTTCCCAGCAGTGGGGTGGACAAAGGGATTTAAACAAGTCCAGTCAAAGAGAGAACCTTTTGATTTCTGCAGTCGAAACCAGCAGAAAACTCGGCATGAGGTTTCGAGAAGGTGATGGTACAGCCGTGATTTGCTCCTCTTCCCAAGGCTGCATCTGCTCCCATTTCAGGAATAAATTCACAGGCAGGGTGGGCAGGCCCAGATTGGTCTTAATCCACCAGATTGAGGGCAGCAGAGAGGACAGAGCAGTGCAGCCACAGCGAGGGCTGGAACATGCAAATCTGCTTACTCCTCAATGGGAATAAACTGCACATTTTCTTTCCCCTTGCAAAGTTCTGTATAGAGAGAACAAAACCCTGTGGTGGAGGAATGGCCTCTCCCCAGGCAGGACCAGAGCAGCATTGTCAGGTCTCTCCTCTTGCCTGGTAAAAAGGTCTTAAAATAAAAATTATTTTAAGAACCACACAGAGAATCGAAACGGGAGTGAGTGGAAATTTGAGTGCGGTGGGAAACAATAGCATGGATTAGGTCATTCCCAGCAAGAAGAGGGAGAAAACGTCAGGGAGTCAAGTGGTCTGGACTTCAGTTCCCTCTCCTGTTGGGAGCAGATGAGCCCCAAGCTCTCAGCACTCACACAGTCCCGGGGTCAGTGAATTGGGGGGAGCACCCCAAAACCTGTCCCTGTGCTCACAGAGGGGCTTTGGGGCTGGCTGGTTCCTCCAGCAGGTCTGGGGGACGTGAAGGAGCCAGCAGAGCCCTGGTGGTGGGGCTGCAGCCCAACCTCTTCCCGCTGGGTGGGAGCCTTGGGGGCCTTCACACCCCCCTCCTCAGGAATGATTTCACCTTCAGTGGTCACCCCCAAACTGCTGCCCCTTTTCAGCAGCTCTGCTTGCCTGTCCCAGCACTCCTGGCAGGACTGAGGGGGCCTGGCTGACAGACACAGCAACGGGCCAGAAACCTCCCCCACAAACCCCTCTGCCAGGGGAAAGCTGCATTTACACTGCATTAAAAACGCCCGGTTCCAGGAAGAGGGATGACTTCTGCACAAACAGTTGGGAGGGGAGGATATTTTCTCACTGACCAAAGGGGAAAAAAAAAAAATAGGTCTTTTCAATGTAATTTTCCTCTGAAATTTCTACAAGCATTTCTGGAATCTGTCAAACAGCTTTTTGTGGGTTATGGGGTCACAGTTTCTCCAGCTGAGCAGCCCTGGGGGTGCCAAAATTGCAGAGCAGAGAGATGAGCTTCATCCCCACAGGCACAGGGGACCTCTGCACGCTGGAATTCGTCTCCCCATGCGTGGGAATTGGGGTTTATTCCCTCACTGGCTCCTCCCCAGGCTGAGTTTGGTGAAGCCCAAGCAGCCCGAGGTGCCCCATCCTGCTCCCCACCTCGTGTCAGCGCAGCCCAGGCTCTTCTGCTCTTGCTTCACCCTCTTCACTGACGTGCTGGGGGCTTTGCTCTCTCTCAGCTCTCTGGTTACTCTCCAACCCAAGATCCAGGAGTTCAGCTGTGCTTTTGAGCTGCAGGGAGACAAATGCAGGACTCAGCGAGCCAGAGAACAGATGGGCAGCTTTTAGTATGAATGGAAACCTTTATCAGGGAGGAGATGAGAAATAAACCCCCTCCCAGCCCCACAGGGCAGCGATTTATGGGGCAGAGAGGAAGGGAGAGGGGATGGAGCAGGGCTGGCATATGGGGGGAATCCTCCGTGTGCAGAAGGCAGGGGCAGAGCTCCAGCTGTTTGCAGGGAACCTCTGCACCTGGGCAGCCCCATAAATCTGTCCCAAACCCAGCAGCCACCAGCTGCCACCTCGGCAGGGTGGCTCCTCTCCTGCTCTTGGCACATCCTGCCCAGGGGGAATGTGCCCAGAAAGTGTCCCAGCAAGGCCAAGCCCCAGAAAGTGCTCCCTCCTGAGCCTTTCAGTCCTGCAGTGTCAGCAGCAAATGCCCCAAGGGATGTTTCCTCAGAGCTCTGATCAACTGTCAGCTTCAAAGGCTGTGTTCAGCACATTGAGGTAAAGCCTCTGCTGCTTCCGACGTGATTTCAAAGAAATTAGAAGCCCATCTGCTGTGCTTGGTTCCAAGAAATTAATTACTTCCAAGGGTGACGAGTTTTTACAATAAAGTAATTATCAAACTAATAATAAAGGCAAAGGTTGGGCCTCCAACAAGAGCAGATTGCTGTGACTCCAGGGCCTGCAGCTGGGTGTTCTGGGACCCCCAGGGATTCTTATCCCAGGGGCTTCCAGGAGGGGGATGCAGAGAACAAATAACTGGCACCGTGTCAGTCGACATGAAGGAGCTCCCAGGGCTGGGCTCCAAGTGTGCCCTGGCACCCAAATCCCTGCCCTGGGCTGGGCTGAGCCCCTGGCGTGGGCAGGAGGATGGGGGGGTCCTGCCCCTCTGCCACCCCAGGGGAGACCCCCCTGCAGAGCTGCCCCAGCCCTGGGAACAGCACAGGGAGGACGAGGAGCTGCTGGAGAGAGTCCAGAGGAGACCACAGAGATGCTGCAGGGCTGGAGCCCCTCTGACATGGAGACAGGCTGGGAGAGCTGGGGATGGTCACCTGGAGGAGAGAGAGATCCAGGGAGACCTGAGAGCCCCTTCCAGTGCCTGAAGGGGCTCCAGGAGAGCTGGAGAGGGACTGGGGACAAGGGATGGAGGGACTGGACACAGGGAATGGCTTCCCACTGCCAGAGGGCAGGGATGAATGGGATATTGGGAAAGAATTCTTCCCTGTGAGGGTGGGCAGGCCCTGGCACAGGGTGGGCAGAGAAGCTGTGGCTGCCCCATCCCTGGGAGTGTCCAAGGCCAGGTTGGATGGGGCTTGGAGTGACCTGGGCTGGCGGGAGGTGTCCCTGCCCATGGCAGGGGGTGGAAGGAGCTGATCTTTAAGGTCCTTTCCAATCTGAACCACTCTGATTTTGTGACTCTATGAAAAAATTGCTGCTCCATATCCAAAAAGAATGTGCTGATTTAGTAATAAAACAAATGGAAACCAAACTGACTTCAAGGACAGGCTTAAACTCTCCTGGAGCACATATTTGCAGAAATATAAGGACCCCAGGGGCAGGGAAAAGGACTTCCCACCCTGCTGGAAAGTATAACTCTTCTGAAAGGGAAGAGGCTTTATCAGGAAGCTTCCCAGGACATGCTCCATCACACCACCTCCCTCTCCCACTGCCCTTGCCCGCGTGGCCTTGCCAGGTGCTGCTGCAGCTGCTTTGCCCAGGGCAGGGCAAGGACCAGGAGAGGAGTCTGCAGTGTCCAGACAATATTCCTGCCATTCCAAAAATAGCCAGTGCCATGGAGACAAGTGCAGCTCCACACAGTGAGCGCTGCTGTGCTGGCTGGAGCCTTCCTCCCCTTCCTCCCCTTCCTCCCTGTGGCAGGATGCAGAAAATTGGATATTCTGTGAATATTCTGTGAACAATTCATTGTGAAGTTCCCAGGAAAAACAGGCCTGTGTTTACAGATTTCAAGAGAGCAGTTTGCAACCTTGGAGTGAGAACTTACCTATAAGAAGAACATCTGTTGATACTCCCTGAATTCCTCTGGATGAGATCAAGGAAGTGGACCTCAGGAGGAATAATTAAAATTAAGACCAATGGTCGACAAAATCTAGGTGGCCTGAGTGTGAACAGTTCTGAGGTGTCCCATCATTCTATATGNGATTTTCTTTTTATTTTACTTTACGTCCCCTCCCTCCCCTCCCTCC
>VXAU01000800.1:911-34617 GCA_013399695.1 Formicarius rufipectus
GCCCGGCCTGGGGGTGGCCGTGAGGTGCGGGGTCGGGGGGGCTCCGGGCGGCTCCATCCTGCGGAGGGGTCGGAAGAGCTGCCGTCCCTGAACTCGGGTAGAGCCGGGTGCCGTGGCGGAGCTCAGCAGCGACCGCTGCCCGCCCCGGGTCCCGGGCACAGGCGCTGCGGCCGCAGCACAGCCGGCCTTGCGGGGGCAAACCAGCGGCAGCACGGCCTGCGGTCGCCTTACGAGATCTCCGTTACCTTTGGATTGTGCGTTAAACTCTCCTGGATTAGATGGAAATGTGCTTCGTGTAACTAAAGGAAAACTAGAAATAGAGTCCACTCTAGGAAGTTTTCCTGTGCGTGGCTCCCGTGCTCCTGCTCGGTGCTTCTCCCTGCTGCTGCCTCCCACCGCACAGCCACGAGGAGTCCGGGTCCTGCCGGGTCCCTCGCACGGCCGGACACAGCGTGTGCTCCGGCCTCTCTGCTCGGCGTTTGGGTTTGCCTTTCGGCGCGGGGGTGGTGCAGGCTCTGCCCGGCGCTGCCCTGGGGAACAGACAGGAATCTGTGCCACTTCCTCCTTACCTGTGGCTCCCAGAATTGGTGGGGATCGTCGGTCCCTGCCCGCTCCATGCTGATAGCTGGGGCTGGCATTTCAGATTTAGCAGGGGGGCAGTGACAGCCATGCCAATGTTTTCGTGTGGTTGGATGTGAACTTAAGGGTGAACTGACTGACCAGTGTAGTGACCAAGGGAAATGTCTGTACATGGATTCAAGTCTTCCAGCTGGCACATCCTACAGTAATATCACAAAGGCCGTTGGTCTCTGTCAGGATGCTGAGGCAATCCCAGCCCTGGGGAGGCTGGGAAAACATGTGTCAGCTGAAGTGAATCTTATTTTAAGTGTGAGCCAGCACTGTCCAGCTGCAATAGTTGAGATGTGTGGGCCCTTGGACAAACAGGAATGAGCATGTCCTTGCTGCTCTGAGAAGCACGGGAGTGCTTGTGGCACGTGTGAGGTACAGCAGGGGCTGGGAGCTGCCCGGGGTTCTGGGAGCTCATGGGCATGGAAGGGTCTGAGAGTGGCTGTAACAGTCTTAAAGCATGAACAGTACTTTAAACTTTTATTGAAACTTTAGTAAATGGGGCGTCAGAACTTGTTCACCTCTGCAGTTCACCCATCAGAGGACAAAGCTGTGTGTTTAACTTGGAAGCAGAGAAGTCTGGGGTGCACAGTGCCCTAAGTTGCTTTTATCTGTTCTAATGCAATATCTTATACTCTGAATAGAGAACTAAGTGTTCAGTGTGTTCGATTTTTGCCTTTTAATTGTATGATGCTTTAAAAAAAAGAAACATAATAAATGCCAAAATCTTTCTTGTGTTTTATCTCCTCAGGATGAGTTTTTAGATGTAATCTACTGGTTCCGGCAGATCATTGCAGTTATTTTGGGAATCATCTGGGGAGTAGTTCCACTGAAGGGATTCGTGGGAATAGCAGTGTAAGGTTTATTTCCTTTTCTGTCTCATGTACTTCCCCACATTTGGACTGGACTCAGAGCCTGTTGCAGGTTGTAGTGTGAGCAGTGGGCTGACTAAAGGCAGGCTCAGCCTGCTGTGTCTGACAGCCAGCATTCCAGACTGTTGGGTGCCATGAAATTCATCCAAATCATAACATGTCCATCAGCCTCCTCCTCAGCCTGATTAATGCTTTTTTTAACTTATTCTTTATTTTGTTACTATTAAAAGGGGCAGGGGCAGAAGAAGGGAACAAGAGTTTTAGTTGACTTGGGATGTGCATCCTGCATGTGTGAACAATGGCTGCAAGCATGGTGCCTGATGTGATCTCCCAAGAAGTAATGTCCATAGAGGTGTGGTAGTCCTGGTCTTTGAACCAGGAGCCCTGCTTGGAGAGGAGGCTCTGTCACCAGAGAAGAGGGGCAGCTTCTCTGGAAAAGGAAAGGTTTCTCCAAAACTGCAGAGGCCGTAGGTGCCCAGCAGGCAGAGTGACACTGGCAGGCCTGGGCGGTGCTTCCCGACGCAGCTCTTTCAGCTGTCGTGTGGGGGAAGGCAGTGCCTGCAAGGGGGAGTGTGCATCAGATCCCCACAGGACATGGGAGCCAGGTCACCTCCCCATAGTGTCTGAAGGCTGCAGTGACTTATGAACTGAAAACCTGTCTGGCCCTGACATGTGAAAGCCTCTGAGGGACAGCAGAGATGGGAATGTAGCCCTGCACTCTGGACATGGGCTTTGGAAAGGTGCTGGGTCTGCTCTGGGCTGTCACCCCGAGTTTTTGAGTATCTCTGCCTGGCCATAGTCAAAGCTCCAACCTTGCAGCTTTTCTTAGGTAAAATTCAGCTGTCATCTTGTCTCTCTTTCTGAGTGTCCTGGCTGTGTCAAGAATGTGAAGGGTTGATGCTCCAGCAGGAACTCAATAGCTACATCAAAGAATTGAATCTAAAGTGTTCCCAGGAACAGGTGTGGAGTAGGTGAGCATGTCCTTACTGAGCCATCCATTAATTCACAAGACACCTTCAGGCATCTAAGCCAATTCACTGAATCAACTAGGTTAGAAAAGACCTCTGAGATCATCAAGTCCAACCTATGACCTAACACCACCTTGTCAACTAGACCACCTTCTTAAACAGCTCCAGGGACCACCACCACCTCCCTATGCAGCCCATTCCAATGCCAAATCACTCTTTCTGTGTAGAATTTCTTCCTAATGTCCAACCTCCGCCTCCCCTGATGCAGCTGAGGACTGTGTCCTCTTGTCCTATTGCTAGTTGCATGGGAGAAGAATGCCTATGCTAAGTGTTAATAAGTGATTTGGTGTGTTGTGGAAAACTAAAAGCTATTGGGAGTGTGTGTGTGGTTTCTGTGTGCTGTTGCAGGCACAGAACTGCTCTCATTGTGCTGCTAGTCACTGATGGTGTGTGTTCTCATATTGCCCTTCCCACACAGCCTTCCTTTCAGGACACTCCTGTCCCTTCCCAGGCTGCCCCAGCCCTAAGCTGGGATGGTATAAAGCCAAACAAATCTAAGGGCCAACAGGAATGTGTTTGTTCTCTCTGCTGCAACCCAGCTGTCAGCACAGACTGGAGAGCACTGAGAACTGTGTCAAGCTGGGCCCCACTGCTGGGACTCAGAGCACTGTCGAGTCTTCCTGGCTCTCATCTCATCTCTGGATGTTCACAGGGATCTTACCCTGAGCATGGAAGAGACAGTCTTCCCTCTCAGCAGCCTCAGAATCAAGTAGCACACACAGAGATTGGATTCTCTGTGGGAGGAGGACAGTGGATCTCCAGGACAGGAAAATATGCATATTTGCAGATCAGAATTCTGGCTGTTGAGCTGTCCTAGGAGTAGACTGTGCCTTGTAAAGGTGAACTTCGTTCTAACCTGGCATACTATGGCAAGCTCACTGGGAGTGGCTCTTTCAAGGAAGTGATTGAGCTGCCTGGGAAACATTGCAGGATAAGAGTTCCTCTTTGCTTCTCCTGTAGGTGAAAGATATTTCACTATATGGCATGTGAAGTACCTGCTGCCTGTACCACTGAAGTGATAGTTCCTAACCTCTTTCCTGCAGATTCTGCCTGATCAATGCTGGTGTTCTGTACCTCTACTTCAGTAGCTTCCAGCAGATAGATGAAGAGGAGTATGGCGGGACATGGGAGCTGACGAAGGAAGGATTCATGACATCTTTTGCACTGTTTCTGGTAATGCCTCTTGTTTTCTTTAAGTTGGTTAGTAAATTGTGTTTGTGTACTTTCTGAGGGAAGGGACCTGGAAGGAGAGCAGATGAGGTGGTGAGAGAAGAGAAATGTGTTAACATCAAATAAATGGCATCCATTGGGAAAGAAAATTTCAAAATCTGGTGGCTACTGGCAATAAAATACAGTGCCAGTGCCTGGGATTTCTCCATAAGAAAGGACATAGGAACAGGCAGCTGTACTTCTGCATGTACTACTTAACTTTTATGTCTTCCTAGATATTTTGGTGGAGTTCCATTTAGAGCTAGTTACAGCTGAACTGGTGTTTCAAGTGTCTCTGTTTTCCCTTACTCTCCTCACCCAAGTCCCTAATCACAGCACTTGTGTGCTTCTAAATTACTAGAGGGGATGTGGTGGGATTTTGATGTGGAGAGGTTGGGTACCCCAGAGGGGAAGCAACTTGGATGCCACTATCTGCACCACGTGGTGATCCTGACATCTCCCCAAAACCATCTCAAAGCTGGAATTCAGTCCCCAGTCCTCTGTTGAGTGCAAGGCCTGAGGCTTCTTTGCTGTCTGAACACTCTCCAGGGGTATCCAAGTAAACTTCACTTCCTTTCCTCCCTGCAGGTTGTTTGGATAATCTTCTATACTGCCATCCACTATGATTGACACAGTCTGCAGCGTTTGCCTGTTAAATCAGTTGTCAGTAAATCAAGAAGGTCTTAATAAATCCTAGTCTTTAGTGGACTGGTGGGAAGATGGGGAAGTCAAACCAGTTCCCTTCCATGCCAGAGGCTTGATTAGCCTGGTGGACCCCCAACTATTCTGCTGGAGAAGCCTGTCTCTGTTTTATATACCCATGAATTATCAGAACTATTAAAAAGCCATTGGAATTTTTGGAAGTGGTTCAAGACTGTTCACATGTGGAACTTTCTGTGACTCTAGCCAGTAACCCTATCAAACTCCTGTGGGATGAAAGTTGAATCTGTTAATTTAATGTGTGTATGCCCTTCTGTTTGAAATCTGTCATTAAATCCTGACTTGGTCTTCCATGGTTGTCCTTTAGACAAACAGTGTTTCAAAAGTGGTTGTAGGTACATGGGCAGAGGGCACAGCAGCACCCAGGACATGAGCTGGTGGCTGTCCTTGGCATGGTTTTGTAGTAATTAGATCTGATTTGATTTAACAGACTGTGTTGTTAACCATTTGTTTTACTTGCAAATCAGCTGTTGATCAGAATTTTTAAATGCTTTTTGCCGGACAAATTTTTAAGCAATTTTGCTAGGAAGAACTGATTCATTTGATTAACCAAGATGTATTCAAGAGGCTTAGAAGCTCCACTGCACTCTGCCAGCCTGACTACCAAGATGCCATCACATACCTCAGAGCTTTGTAGTCTCGAAGGACAGTCATTCTGGAGATACCCGGTTGATTGTTAGCATTTAAATTTACTTGTTTTTAAGCTCTTGCATTCAACCACTTCTTGTTAATAAATGCAGGCGACTAAGACACAATTGAGGCAGCTATTATTGTAAATGCAGAAGTACCAACTTACAAGTCCAGCAGAGTACACAGCCTCTGATGTGTGAGGTACTTGTTCACTTCATAGCTCAGTCCCTCCCTAGTCATGCCCTTTTCATGCATCAAAGGGGAATCTCTGCATTAAGGTATTTTTAAGGAAGTGTCTTTCAGAAATAGTTCTTGGGAAATACGCACAGTCCTTGTTCTTGTCAGAGGACCTTGCAGTCTTGTTGCCATGTGGTCCTTGCTTTTCTAAACAACTCAGGCACCCAAAAAGAGTCCTGACCTAAAGCTGCCTTATAGTGAGGGGTTGATAGTTTAACGTGCTCTTGCTGCAAGTCTGCTTTGCTTCCTCACTGGTGGAAGTGCCACAGCCTGGCTCTCACCTGTGAACGTGCAAAGCCAGGGATCTCAATCTCCAAGTGCTGAGCCAGGGCTCTGGAATTGCCCACCAGTGCAGGCCTCCATGCTTACCAGGGAAAATGCTCTCTGTTCTTGGTGGAAAAAATACCCCTGGCTTTTTTAGGTCCTTGGGACACCAAGGGAAGAGTGCAATAGCAGACAGCTTCTGCTACTTATGAGTGACCAATTTAAGTAAATTATCTCAAATAAAACTTCTATATTTTCTCCTCTCCGTCCGCACACTTGCTCAAACTTTTAGTCTGCTCCCTTCTTTTCTCCTTTTATCATCTGAAATCATTAACTTCCCACAAGAATTGCATAGCCTGCTAGCTCTAGGTCACCCTTTCCTGCTGGCATCTCTCTGCCTCTTAGCTGCTCACAGCCATCAGTAAAACCATTGTATACTTGAAATGTTCTAATAAATGTTGCCTGAATAATCCACTGTGCAGCTGCTATATCTTCTGGTCTTTGATGTTTCATAAAATGGTGGGAGCATGGGATTCCTTTCAGAGTTTGATTTTTGGTAAAAATTTTGGGGATTCTCAAGTCTTGTTCTGCAGACTCAAGTTCTTCACTCTCAGAAGAGGCCAGAAGCATTTGTCATGGCAGTAGTAGTTAATACTTAGATTTCTGCTTCAGTTAAGCAGGTTCAGCCAAATGTTGCCTGTTTAAGCTATTCTGCTCCTTCAGCAAGCGTCCCTGCCCCATGACACACAGTCATGGCAGAGCCACTGCTGCATTCCAGAGTGCTCTAGTCTGGTCCGGAATAGGACTTTGAGCACTGCTGTAACATGTGCAGAGCTTCTTCCCTGCCCGTTTTCTCTGTTCCTTGCTTGCCTGTGCTCCCACCAGCTGAGTTTTTGGGCTTTGCAGTTCTAGTGGCTGCAAGCCAAGGCAGAACCTGAGCTCAGGAGGACAGGAATAGGGACTGCAAGCAGGGCCTGGGCAGCACCCCTGCCCTCAGCACTTCTGAATTTGCACAATGATCTTGCTCTGCCCTCTTCTCTCCTTGATGGGAAAGAGAGTGAACTGATGGCTGGTGGGTGGTCTGTGCATGGAGCAGCAACTCAGGGAAAAAAAGGTCCTTCCTGTGCTGGAGAGCTGAGCTGTGGGAGCCACAGCTGTCAGGACACAGTTCCACCAGATGCTGTATCCTTATGGAGCTGACATGAGGGTGCAGAGAAGAGGCTGCACTGCCCAAAAGCTCAGTGAATCTCCCTGCAAGCTGCAGACCTGCAGGAACATCACTTTGGCTTTCACCAAAGAGCAGCCAGCCCCTGGAAGGAAGGAGAGTGAGATATTCCCCAACTTAACCTCACTGGGACATGAGCAGCAAATGTATTCTGGTGTGGAACTGGATAAGAAGTTTCTGTTGGTTTCGTTCAGGCTTCAAGAACAGCATCTGTTAAAACTAATGCAAGCTACTTCCGGTGCTAATGGGAGGAAACCAGTGTGAATGCAAAGGTGTGTGAAGGCTGTTGGCGAAGTGGCTGTGCTACTGGGCATCTCAAGTCTTGCCAACACCAGCTGTCAGAGCTCAGCTAAACCTGCAAAGCAGCTCTGACCAGCATGACCAAAACCAGTTACCTGGGGTTTGGCTCATCAAGGGAATGCTGCTGCTGTCACTTGCCTTCAGCAGTGCTTGGGATGTCCTTAGTGTGAGCAGTGCCTGTGGGGTGGCAGCATGCCACAGAGGAGCTCTTGTCCCCTCCATTGGATCTCAGCAGCTGTGACATGACTGAGGTGGGTACTCCTGGCGCAGCTGATTGGAGTTGTCTGTTGGTTGGTCTGTTAATCCTCTGCCAGGCAGTGGGTGAGGAGGATGCAGTATGGACACAGCTCCCGGCCCCAGAAGAGCCACAGTGGTGGGGAAGGGACTCCCTCCAACTGCTGGGGGGGAGGACACTGAAGAGGTCCCTGAAAGTGGAGCGGGCTGAGACTGGCTTGCAGAAGCCAAACGATCCTATTCTTATTTCTGTTTATTTAGTTACTAACTGGCAGTGGCCATTATGGCCTCAGGCTGCTGAAGGGGTAACCAAAACCTTGCCACTGCCACAGCAAAGGAAGCTTTACATCTTCCTGTGCTAAGGAGCACTGAGCTAATGGAGCTGCTTGTGCAGGGAAGAGCAGGGGGTACTTAACTGGATCATTGGAGAATGAGAAAGTAGGGCACATACCTCTCTGGTGATTTCCTTAGAGCCAAACAGCCCAGTACTCTACATGCTCTGTCTCCCAAAACAACAGATGTCCAGGATAGGTTAGGGTAGTAGAAAGATTTTTTCAGATCTGGCAGCCAAACAACCAAGGGTGTGTGCCAAGCTGAGAGAGACGCCAGTGCTGTTGCGGGAGTAAGGAATTTTTGCAAACATGGAGCATGAAAAGAAACAACTTTTTGCATCTTCCAGTTATTTTACTGGTGTTTTTTAGGTCAGCTTCCAAAAGAAGTATAAGGGGGTAAATGAAATATTTCAGCCAGTTTGATCTCAGAAACATCCATGCACACCAGGCCTCCCCACTGCATGTATTTCCATCAAAACTCTTTGCCAAATGGGAGCTGCTGGTGACCATATCTCATGTCTGCCCCAGGTAGGGCTGATCCCGTGGTCCATTCTGGCTGCGTGCTGCCCAGCTGTGCTGCCCAGCAGCCTCAGCCCCTCCTGACACCTGTGCTGGCTCTGTGGGAGGCAGGAGCAGGTTGAGACACGAGTGGCAGGTGAACCTGTCCTACTTCACCTGCAAGCACCACCCCAAACCTGCCTTTCTGCAGCGAGGCCCTGGATGCCCTGCTCTCCTCCGCGGCAGTCCGTGCACGGGCAGCCCACACTGGGAGGCTGTGGCAGAGCAGGCCCTGCTCTGTGGCAATATCACGGCAGCGTCACCGCGGCTCTCGCTGACGGTCCCCTCAGGGCTGGACCTCCCTCGCCCCCTGGTCACGCGTGAAATGGTACATGTGACCCCCCTGCTACAGCTGCCTTTGTGAGAAATGGGTGGAGGGGTTCTTTGTGACAGGTTATTAAAGTTAATGATGAAGTTATGTATTAATTGTTAAATAAGGGGGGTTCTGTGTTAATGGTTTATAATTGCTTTTTCTGGAAGGATTTTTCCCCACAGGGATAGGCCGGGCGGAACTGGCAGGAAGATTGTAAGGCAGCAGCCTCAGCAAGGGGGCTGGTGCCAGGGTTTGTGGTCGGGGACAGGGACCGATAGGCTGGCCGGCTGCATCGATCAGCTTCAATTGCGCAACAAGAAACTGCCCAAAGGAGAGAAAGAACAAGGAGACACAGGAACATCCACTCGGCTGTGGAGAACGTCAAGATGGACAGAGGACGGGGCTGAGCCCCCAGGAAGGGAGGGGGTCGTGGCGCAAAGGCTATAAATGTAACAACCCCTCCCCTCCTCCGTGTGCTCCCCACGATGGTGACACTGCGGCGAGGCACCCTGCATGCATGCAGCTTGGCCAGTAAACCTGTTTGCTTTGCTTCTTTTAAATCCGTGCTCTAAAAATTCTTAAAACTGAGATTTTTCTCACACCTTCACTAGCCGGCGACACACGGCCCCTTGGACACCTCCTCCAGCCTCCTGGAGGCAGGACTGGGGAATCCCGGACCCGGCCCGGCCCTCCCCCGGCCCGGCCCCTTCCCCGGCCCCTTCCCCGGCTCCGCCCNTGGACTACATGAGCATCACCAGCTTCCCGCGGCTGCCCGAGGAGGAGCCGGGCGGCGCGGCCGAGAGCGGCCTCCGCGCCCGCAAGGAAGAGGACGCGTTCCTGGGCGAGCAGGACACGGGTGAGGGGCGGCGGCAACGCCCGCCCGCGGCCCCCGGGCCCTCCGACCCCCCGACCCCGCTCCCCCGGCCGTCCCTGCCACCCGCGTTCGCCCTGCGGGGACCGGCCCGAGCGGCGGGCGCAGCCCCAGATTCACCGAGCATCCCAGGGCAGCCTGGAGGGAGCGCTCTCGCAGCCAGCTTGGCCTTCCAGCCTGGACCGCTCGTGTGTGGCCACCTGGGATTCTCCTTGAGCATCCCTCCATCTGGGATGCTCTGTCATCATCCCTCCACCGGGGATGCTCCTCGGGCATTCCTCCGTCCCCTGGGGTACTCCTTGGGTATCTCTTCAGCGGTGGTCGGCTGGAATAAAGTCAGGTGATCCTTTGATCCGTGAGAAAACCCTCTGCCTGTTTTTAACTGATTGCTTCCATAGCTAAGAGAAATGTTTCTCCCTCATGTCATGTTTCTTCCCACAGAATTGCCCTTCCCCTCCTGGAGCTGCTTTGCAGTCCAGCTGCCTGCCAACCCCCAAGCCCCCATGTCCATGTTTGCACAGCCCCATGCACACCTTGCTCTCTGCCCTGTCCCACTGTGCCCACAGGTGAAGCTCCCATTGCCCATTCTCACCCTGTGCCTTCCCGTGCCATCGGTATAAAGCCACTGCGTACACATGTGTAGGAACAGCTCTTCTGGGAGCGTGAGGCCTCTTGTCTCACACCCAGAATTTGGTATGGTTTTCGGTAGGGGTGGCTGGACGGGCTCCTACTCTTCCAACGTGGAAACACATTTGCCCAACACTGTGTTGCAGGAGTTGGCTGTCCTTCTCCATGGGTCAGAGCCCACGGGTGGCTCCGGTCTCTGCTATCCCCTCTACAGGGGCTCCAGAGCTGAGCTGCCCCTGATTCCCTAAAGTTCTTGTTCCTCTGTGAAGCCACATCTCCTTCACAGCCCTCATGAAAGCCAAGTGGGGTTTGGTGGCTTATCTTTAAAAGTGTGGACATTGGTGCTGGGATGGGACATCGGCTGTGCAGGCTGCTCCTGGCCCCCAGTGCTCCCAGCTGAGCTCTTCCAGCCCCTCCTGGCCCCAAACCATGGCCTTGCCGTCCCCATGCAGCACCAGTGGTCACGGAGACTGAGGCCACATAGGATGTCTGTGGTGGAGAGCAAAGGTACTTCAGTGTGATGGGAAGGCCATGGCCTGCCTTCTCCCACAGTTACTCCCTGGATGTTCACATCCCCTCATGCTGGGCTGACCTGTCACCAGAGCTACAGGAGCAGAGCAGAGCAGAGGGACCATGTCCTGGAGGGTTTGGGCAGGGGAGCCCAGCTTACTCCTTGCTGTTTCCCACTGGTGGGGCTGGGGCGTCACTTGGGTGTGCCAGGGGCTGTATGTCACATCCCTCCCCAATGGTGTCTCCTGCTGGGCCAGTCATGTCCCCCGCCCGAGGCCAGCAGCCAGTCCTCCCACTCTGCCCACACTCTGCAGGCCCAACTGACTGAGACCAGACAAGCTGGTGAGGGGGTCAGTGTGTGCTCAGAGGTGCAGACCAGGAAAGCTGAGCCTTTCCCCCTTGCACTTCCAGATTCACCCTGAGAGGACTCCCTGGCTGTGGTGGGTTTACTCCTGGTTGCTCCATCACTGAAATTAAAACTAGCTCCCTTCCTGGCGCCAGAAGAGCTGCACCCAGGAGACCTTGTTAATGTCATGGCAAGGACTGGGCTGGAAGTCCCCAGGGTGACACCACCTGCCAGAGCAGAGAGAGGCAGGCAGGGTGATTGGGAATGCAGGCTTCCCTTTCCAAAGTCTGGAAATATCTCCTGTACGGAGGGAGCTTTCCATCTTGTCTTTTCCACTTGGTGCTCCTTTTTTTCCCCACTACGGGTACGCTGGGCACTGCAATCCATGAAAAGATTAATCCAGGAGCCCTGGATGATGCCCTGAGCCGCTTGGTCCCTTTCAGTTCTCAGCAGGGTTGGGCACATCCTCACAGCTGCCCTGGCAGCTCTGTGTGCCCAGCAGTGATCAGGGACAGGCAGGGCATGCTCAGGTGTCCTCCCAGCCGCAGAGGTGGCAGCTGACACTCACAGAGATTTGAGGCATCTTTCAGAGTGTAAAAGAGACTTTTTAATCCTGCTAAGCTATGTTTGCTGCCCAGCAAACCCCTGCCCTACGGCTTTGCTATTTTGGAACCGGGCATTGGGCAAGTGGCTTCATTTCACAGTGGGCTTCATCTACCAGAGGAAGCAAGGAATTAAAGCAGAATCCTTTCTGCCATCAGAGCAGGTGAATGTCTGAGGCCTCCAGTTTGCAGGTTTGCTCCTCTCTGCCCTCACCTTGCCGTGCTTCCCTAGCGTTATTTTCTGTGCCCATGCCACGTTTTGCTTTGCCTCTGTTTTGCTCAAGTGCTGTAGCTCAAACGCAGTTCCACATAAAGCTGCTAGATTTTTTTTGTATCTTAATTTCTTCAGTCCTGCTGCATTTCAGAGACCTCTTTGCAAGTCAGTGCTGTGCTAAGAACCCCGTCAAATGGAGCAGTAACTGTGGGCCCATCACTGAAGACTGATGAATGAAGTGAAATGGAGCAAAATTCAAGGTTTTTTTGTCCCTCTTAATCTTCACGGAAGTCAGTTTGGAATAACTAGAGCTAAACCAAGGGATCAGTAAAATGACCTAAAGCAGCACCTGAGCCAGAAAGGCTCTTGAGGGCTATGATTAACAGGGAAGATGATAGCCATGCTGGAAGGGGCTCCATGTAACATTAGTGCTGGGTAAACACTGCAATAAGAGCCGAGTTGCTCAATAACTCACACTTGTTTTCTCCCTGCTGCCCACAAAGACCCAGATTCCTTTCTGAAGTCTGCGCGTCTCCAGCGCCTGCCCTCATCCTCCTCAGAGATGGGAAGCCAGGATGTGTCCCCTCTCCAGGAGACCAGCAAGGACCCTCTCTCTGGAGACTGCAGCTGCCGGCAGGATGGGCTGACCGTCATCATCACCGCCTGCCTGACTTTTGCCATGGGTGTCACAGTGGCCCTCATCATGCAGATCTATTTTGGGGACCCTCAGGTAAGACAGAACAATGGCTTTGCAGTTGGGCTTTGGCTCTGGAAATAGGAGAAGCTCCCTAACTTTCCTCCTATCTGACAGTTTGGTGGGGTGAGAACCAGTGAGCCACAGCCAGTGTCAGCAAGGCCCTGAGTGCTGTCTCTCTGCAGTTTTACCTCAAATTGTCTTGAAAGCTTTTTCCTGCACCTGGGGGTTGTGCTTGGAGAGCCAAGCTGGGTTCAGTGCCTGCTCTGTGGCCAAAGTGTGGGGGGCTATGCCAGTCAGGTTTGGGGAATGCTGCTGAGGGGAACCCACTGTCCCACTGCCATGACTGGTTTCAGCCAGGTGTGAGTGCTTTCCGAAAACAATCCTTATTTAGACAGTAGGCTTCTTGTCCACTTGGAGAGAGTTTTATGGATTATGGGCATAAATGCCCAGACTCCCCTCTGGAAGATCCATCCAGGACCAAGCAAGGAAATAACTGAAAACAGAAATGAACCTTCTACTAATGTATCCCACAGTCCTGTGCTCAATTGCAGAGCAAAGGCATCATGGCCATGGACTTGGATCTTCCTGCAGAACATGTGCCAAGTACTGCAGCCTGGGAAGGGTCATGGGCAGCCAGTAGTGACCATCACCTTCTGAGGTGCTGCCATGGCCCTTCTGTCTTCCCACTTTCCCAGACCACCCTGGCTCATGCTGAGGTGCTGCAATTTGTACCACTGGCTTAAAACCAACCTTTTAACACATCATGTGGCTGCATTGGCACCAGTGCTGGCACTGGGCAAGGATGAGAACAAGCCATGGTACTAGGGGGACTCAGCAGCGGGCGTTGTCCTCTGAGGACGCCGGTTCCAATCCCGAGGAACTCGCTGTCACCGTCCGAGCTGCTCGGCCGTGGCAAATGAACCTCAGGAGTAAAGGGGGTGGGGCCAGTTCCGCGCACACTGTGCCTCACCTAAAACATCCATTGCGCAGGCTGAGCCCAAAATCTTCGTTCATGAAGTCCAGCCAACAACAACAACTAGGGGGACACTGCATTTTCTGCAGCTGGGTTCCCATTCCCAGTGTGTACCTGGCTGCAGCACAGTGCCAGCACCCATTGGTCACCCACTGTTCTTGAGGATTAGTCCAACCCTGCTCTGGGGTTGAGGGAGAAAGGAGGAGATGTGACCTCTCCAGCTTAGCATGTCTGCTGCTCAAAGGTGCTTGAGCTGATGGCATGGCTACACACAGCTGCCCTGGAGGAGGGGTATGCCTCCCACCAGCATTTGGAGGCACCTTAAAATGTGGATCAGCCACAGCCTTGGTAGTGGCCTTAGGCTTCAGGTCCCACATTGCTGGGTGAAGGTCTGGGCTGCACTGGCACTGCTCCCCAGGCAGGACCGCTCTGCTCTTCCGGCAGCTGTTCCACCGCGGTGCCGTGGTGACGGACGCCGCGCCCTGCACGGCGCTGGGCACGGAGGTGCTCAGCAGGCAGGGCTCCTCCGTGGATGCAGCCATCGCCTCAGCCCTCTGCGTGGGCATCGTCAACCCCCACACCTCAGGGCTTGGAGGGTAAGTGTTGGTCACTCATCCTGTTCTGTCACCTACAGTTGTCCTCAAGCAAATGGTTTCACAGAATCCCAGAATGGGAAGGGACCTTAAAGGTCATCTCATTCCATCCCCGGCCATGCTCTAAGCCCTGTCTAACCTGGGAGGAGCTGGCAACACACCAGGTTCATTCCCAGTGCTTTCAGAGCCTGAGTTTCCCCTCCATAAGCTCTGCTCCTGAGGCTGGGTCTAATGCCAGCTCCAGGCAGCTGCCAGGGAGGCTGGGCAGCAAGACATGACCTTCTTCCAATCCTCATCCCCAGAGTGGCATCCACATGAACCTTGTGTCCCTGGCTCCACAGGAGGGCTCAGAAGCATTGCATAAACCCCAGACATCTGATACCTGCTCTAGCTGCACTACCCATTGCTGATGTAAACAAAACCCCTCTTTTGTTGTAAAACTGCTCAGATGAGAAAGAAAATCCCAAATGGTTCCCACCTGACAGTGGAACACAGCCAGGCTGGCAATGACCGATCCAACCTCACCAAGCTCAGCACAAGGCTGCCTGCATCCCACACTGGCCCTGCCTTGGCTGTCCTATTGTGTGCTCTGGGGAAGGGCAGCAGCGTTCCCCACATTGCTGGCCATCCTGCCACCTCGCCAGGGCTGGTGACCTGCCACAGTGACCTGCCACACTGCGCCTGGCCCTGGCCCCAGTGGCACCCGCACTCTTTGGCTCTACAGCAGCAGCTGTTGCAGGAACAGCCGGTGCTGTGCCCTGACCCGCCTCTCGCTGCAGCGGGGGGGTGATGCTGGTCCACGACATCCGGAAGAACAGGAGCTGGGTGATTGACTTCCGTGAGGTGGCTCCCCTGGGCATCCCACTGGAAGGGGACCTGCGACAGGACACCAAGGTGAGCACCAGTGTCCCACAGCCATCCCTTCAGGACTGCTGTCTCCAGCTCTCCTCCCCGCAACCTTCAGGCTGAGTGGGGAGATGCCCAGCAAAGCAGCAGAGGGCCTCTCTCACCATTGGAGTTTCTGGGCCTTACAGACTTGGGGAATCCAGGGAAAATATTGCTTTGTCAGGCCCAGGATGCCTGCAGGGCTTGGGGAGTAAAAAGGCATGTCCCTCTGGCAGGGGGGAACAAAGAGAACAAGAGCTCCAGGAAGGAGCATAATCCCAGGTCATCCTGCTAAGTTATTTCTCCTGGTCAAACTGAGTTGAGAATAGGATTGAATTTGATTCTTTCCTTCCAAAATCTTTTCTACCCTAATTATGTTGTTACAGACCTCTTCCCCTCTCCTGACTATGCAGATAGTTCCAAAGTGAATATGGCTTGAATCTTCTTGACCTGCATTTGAGGACCATGTCCTATGTCCTCATGGAAAGGAGATTACTCTTCCTTTTTGTCCTTCCTATTTTAAAGCCAGGTCTGCTCGTGGGGGTGCCAGGCATGATACAAGGAATGCACCAGGCACATCAGTTACATGGCAGGTAAGATACAAGACTAGCACAGGCTGTGTCCTGGGGAGCTGGGAGCACAGGAGGCCTTGCCATCAGACCATGTTCTAAGCCACCTGTCAAAACCATTGTGTAAGGGGTACTTGGAGGCTTGTGTTGAAAAAGTTGTCCATTTTTTGATACTTTGTGTACAAAAGAAAAAATTCAGCTTGGTCAGGTTTGCTGCAAAGTGAAATTCTGTCTATCGAGAGAGGTAATAAATGTTCTCTTAAACACAGGCACAGCACTTTTCCATGCATGTCTATTTATTTTTATTCTCTCCTTAGCTGGATCCTCGGAGCTGTGGCTGTCCTTAGTGCCCTGTTGGGACTGGGAGGGAGGGATCTGGATAACTTGCTCAGGGCCAGATGCTGGCTTGCAGTTTTGCTCCTGAGGTGTCCCTTCCCCCATCCATGCGTTGCCATTCCTTGCTGGTGCACATCCTGGAGCACTGACATGATCCTGTTCAGAAGAAACAACCACTGAAAGCTCAGGCCCCACAGCCTGGTCTTTAAGGAACCCCTGACTGCAGAGCTGAGCGCTGCACTTGCTCCCCACCACCCTGCCCCACTGCACCCCTCCAGGGCATGTTTCTCCTTGTCCTCTCTCCTTTGCAGACTCCCGTGGTCTGAGCTGCTGGGCCTTACAGCTGGTGTTGCCCAGAATGGCTTTAATGTCACACATGATTTGGGTGAGTACCTGATGGAGAGCCAAGGGTGACTGCTTGGCACAGGGCCGCCCACTGGCCACTGCTCTGGGGTGTGAGGCAGTGGGGGATAGAAGTGGTTATTCATGGGAAATCACGGCTCTTTGGACCTGGGGATGGATGATGTTGGGAGCTCAGAAATGCATAAACCATGGCCAGAGCATGGTGGCAGCAAAACTGGAGTCCTTTGCCATGGCTGGTTAGAGCCAGGTCTGAGCAGCCCACACTGGGCAGCACCCAGGGTCAGGCAGGGGACAGCAGTGGGGTTTCTTTGGGTTTCCTTCCCAACTCCAATGGATCCATGATCCAGCCTCCCTCTAGCTTTGCAATAGGGCCAGAGGCAGCAGCAAGCCCCCAACATTCCCATCAGGTGCACAGTGACTCCAGGTCCCCTGGGCATTCCTGATCTCTACTGTTTCTGGATGTCTCTCTTCCTCACCTGCAGCCAAAGCGCTGAGTGAACTGAAGGACCTGAACTACTCTGACCGATTCCGGGAGCTCTTCCTGCCAGACGGGCAGCCCCTGCTGCCTGGCACGTTTGTCCAGCGCCTGGACCTCGCGGCTGTCCTGGAGTTGCTGGGGGCAGAAGGGGCATCAGCCTTCTACAGTGGAAATCTGACGCAGGAGATGATCTCTGAGGTGAGCCAGGACTGTCTCTGTCTCCTACCCAGCTGGGGCTGCCACCTGCTCAAAGTGACAACCTGGAGATTGGTCAAGTGTCAACACAATGATGAAGACAGATGCATGGAACCTGCTTTTCCTTTTCTATCCCTGCCTCTGTCCCTGCAGTGCTGTAAGTGACACACAAGCAATTCCCACAACCTACAGAAGTGAAACCTTCGATTCCTCTATAACCAGGACAGACTATTTTTTTGAAGGAAAAAAAATCAATTTGAAGACCCCCTCTGGAGTGTGTTGGTTTGAGTAGCAACCCGTTTTCCCCCAGAATTAGAGGCACTTCACTGCTGAGAAACAAGTTACTGTTTTTGTTAATGAAAATTACCAACCCTGGTAAATTGTACCTCTAGGAGAGTCTTAAGGAAGAACAAGGCTCCAGCAGACACAAAGTCACCTAAAATAATTTCAAATAGATTGGGACTTGTGATTTTTCTGATTGAGATTTCTAGCAGTGGCCACCTACTACATCCAGATCCTTTCTCTCCTGGGTCCATACATAACTCTAATCCTGACAGTGTTTAAATACTTCACACTCATGCTTGCCACCCAGGGCAGAGAAGGCTGCAGAGCAATGCCAGTCCCCACCTTCCTGGCCAGGCAGAACACCTCCAGAGCATTCCTGGGGTGAGTGAGCTGCATAGCCTCTCACAGTGGTGAACAGTGAGCCAGGCCAACAAGGCCATGAGAGCACAGATTTGCAGGTTATCCTAAGGAACCTGGCACTTGGCTTGGGAATCTCTGTGCTGCTTGGTGGACAGTGAGGTGTGAGTCCCCCTGGGCCCGCATGGGGAGCATAGAGAGACTTGACCCAGCACGCTCAGGCTGTGCTGCTTTGCTCTCATACAGGTCCACAACTATGGAGGAGTCCTGGTGGAGGAAGACTTCAGCAACTACAGTGTCACAGTGGAGGATCCTGTCCACACAGTCTATCGAGGTAAGCCCTGACCCATTGCCACTTAACTCAAGGTAAATGTTTGCTTCATCTGGCAAGAGATGGCAACAGTATTTGCCAAGAGCTGAAGTCAAAGCTATGCTGAGGTGCCTGCAGAAAGTCCTTCCAGGGAGCTTCCTGCTATTACCTGCTGACAGTGATGCACCATGGGCTCCAAAGGTTTTCAGCATTTTGAAAGGTTTCTTCCATGATAGTGACCAATGGTATTTTCATAGTGTTAAAGTGTGAAAATGCAACATGGTCACATTCAATGTCTTCATAAAAAGGTGGACCATGGGCCAGCACCTACATCTGAAGACAGTTCCCAAACTTGAGCTACAAGGGAGAAAAGATGACTTCATGCAAAAAGTTTCTAAATTGTCTTTCTTTTATAGCAATCCCAGTATTTACTCTCCTTCTAGCTGTAATGTTCAAAACACATTTTATACATGGTGTTTTAGTAATTAAAGAGGACTTATGAAAACAGGGAAAGTGACTTTTAATGTGGGCAGATAGTGGCAGAAGAATGGGGGATGGTTTCAAACTAAAAGAGGACAGGTATAGAGTAGCTATTAGGAAGCATTTATTCCCCCTGAGGGTGCTGAGGCCCTGTCACAGGTTGCCCGGAGAAGCTGTGGCTGCCCCATCCCTGGGAGTGTCCAAGGCCAGGTTGGACAGGGCTTGGAGCAACCTGGGCTGGTGGAAGGTGTCCCTGCCCATGGCAGGAGGTCTATGTTGAATGAGCTTTAAGGTCCCTTCCAACCCAAACCATTTCATGATTTGATGATTCTGTCTCCATTCTTCCATACTACAGTCCAGAAACCAACAGCCAACAAATAAAAACTGAATTTCAGATGCTAAAAAAGCATTTTCATTTGTTTTAAATCCCTCAAAAAGAAAGAGAAAGATACAACAGGAATATTCTGAAAAATCCTTATCAAATAATTTCTAGTCTTTCCCCCTTTCTGTTATTTCCCTGCCCTCAAAGACCCTAGCTTGGAGAGTGTTCTAACTGGACAGTATCTGACAAAATCAGCTTAATTTCTCTGTTCTGCCCTCCACAGGTCACCTTGTTTTCAGTCCCCCACCTCCACATGCAGGTCCTGCACTGATCACAGCACTGAACATCCTTGAAGGCTTTAACATCACAAGGCAAGGATCCAGGGGGAATAAATTGCACTGGATAGCAGAGGTAAGAAGAGGTTCAATAATTGGATGAATTGCTTGTGCTGCTAGAGTATAATTTTTTTATTCCTTGCTTGTACAGAAATGTTTGTAGGCAATTCCTACAGGAGAGTGAGCAAATAGACTGCTAAGGTGTAAAACTGAGTGGTGCTGCTGTCTCAGGGAGCTGCAGAGGCTGGAGCCTCCTGTCAGATAAACTGTCTCTTGCTTAGGCAGAAGTTTTTCAGAACAGACTGTAGCTTTTGCCTACATGTGATCATCTCTTCAGAATAACCCCACAGCACCTGAGGGTAATCCCATCTAGTTCCTCCACCTCTTTGCTCCAATGGCCCTGGCCATTCTAGAGCACCTGAGGGCACTGCAAGGAGTACTGCAAGCAAAAGCCTACACATGGTGATGACACGGAAAACTGACCTAATACTCCATATTAAAAAAAAAACAAACAAAAAACAAGTACATTTTTGCCCTGTGGTCCAGAATTTTTCCAGTATTTAGGACTGTCAGCCCCTACCAAAACATTGCAGCTACCCAGGAGGTCAGTCAATTGCTTTTGCTCCTACTCCGTAAGCAGAGTTTTTCTCTGAGATGCTTTGCAGATTCACAGATGGGCTTTAAAAGCTGGGAATTTTAATCAAGGATTTAACCACATCCTTGTAGCATATGGGACAGTGGATACTTGGAATTTATTATTTCTCAGCAAAAATGCAACAACTGGAGGTGTTACACACTGCCAGGCCTTTGCAGAGGCACAGAAGTTTAACTCACATGTTGATTTTGAGGTCTCTTCAAGAAGCTTTGGGTGAGTCTATTTGCTCTGCATTTGCACCAGGCCAAGAGTTTCACCTCTTGGTTATCCTGGAACAGCAACCTCCAGATCAAAGGCAGTCACTTCAGGAGATGCGTAACCCTGGTTACGTTGGATCACACGTGAGCACGTGGCTGAGGTTCAGTGCTAGGCCAGCACCAAGGATCCAGCCCTGGACCAGCCAGGACCAAGATGTCCTTAACCTGTGCTGGAGGGGTGCATGTGCTCTGCTTGTTTCAGTGAAGCTCTTCCTTGGGCATCAAGCCCTTGCACATCCCTTGGTGTGATGGTCTGGAGACTGCTTAATGGAGGATTAACTTCTCCAGAAGTTGAGGAGTGCTGCAAGCACTTCTCCGGAAGTTAATTGTGTTACTCTACACCAGGAGATAACTGAGGAGAAGCTCTTGTTCTCTGGCACATTCCAAATCACAGTCACACCTCGCTGTCTGCCCACAGGGGAAAGGACTGTCTTGAATCTTGACTGACCATGGCATTACCTGCAAGCTGAAAGTCTAGTGTGTTTCTGCTCAGCACAGGCTGGCTTGGCTGACAAGCCTTGCTCCTTGTGGCTCTCCTATGGCTATGATGTAATCCTATGGCTGGATAAACAGTGTCTTTTGAAACTGCATCTTCCCATTTTCAATCAACTGGCTTAGGAAGGATTCTGCATGTTAGAGAAACCAGATCCCTTCCTCCTTTCACACCATCATTTCCTGAAGTGTGCTGGGAGTAATACTTTCTGTTCAACCACTTTGGATGCTCACACCTAGGAGCTAGGTAGCAGCTGGTGAGCAGAGCTGGCATCCAGAGGCAACAGTGAGCCCAGGACCCACTGTCCCACTGGGATTCAGTCTAATCTCTGCTGTTGTGGTGACCCCTTGGGAATGGAAATAGAAAGTAAGTGGCATCCTGGTGGCCCTGTCTGCCAGCTGGCAATGAAGCTGAACCACTGAGCTGTGTGTCAGTTCTTGCCAGACATGTTCCACTTGTGGATTCCCACTGACAGAGGGTTAGATGGGATGTTGGGAAGAAATTCCTCCCTGTGAGGGTGATGAGGCCCTGGCACAGGTTACCCATGGAAGTTGTAGCTGCCCCATCCCTGGAGGTGTTCAAGGCCAGATTGGTTGGGGCTTGGAGCAACCTGGGATAATGGAAGGTGTCCCTGCCCATAGCAGGGGGTTGGAATGAGATTGTCTTTAAGGTCCCTTCCATCCAAATGATTCTATGATTCTGTGATTGTACAAACACTTCTGGGTACTCTCAGCTGCCCCTGCACATTTTGCCTTCCCTCCCTCTCTCCTCCATCCCTTCTCACTCCTCAATCTCTCCTTCTCCTTTCTTCTCCTTTCTTTTCTTTCTTTAGACATTAAAAATAGCCCTGAGTCTAGCAAGCAACCTGGGAGACCCATCTGATGACATGTCTGTCACTTACACAGCAGAAGGGATGGTGAGGTAGGTCTGAGGCTCACTCTTCTGCAAAGATCAGAACTGCTGCCCCAGGGCTCTGGGGATGGGTCATAAGATGTCCTCACAGAGGTTAGCTGAATCCAGCCTGAGTGTTCCTCCCACTTTCTCACACCTCCTTCTCGGTGGGTCAAACAACCAGCCATGACCACTGGCATGGGCATGGCCAGAAAAACCATTTCTGCCTCTCCTTGTGCCACCATAGTGATCAGTGTCTTGCAGAACACCCAGATGTGTGAGAAAGGCCAGGCCTGGGGTTTCAACGCAGCCTCCCACCTCAGAGCCCTGTTTAGCCATGGTTGGTGGCAAGAGCTGGCCCTGACTTGCCCTCCTGAGGACTGGCATTCAGTTGGGAGTGCCACCTTGTCCTTTGTGAGTGGATTTACTCCTGATGGGGCTAAACATGGGTAGGCAGAGCCTTTGAAGGTCCACGGCATTGCTTGTCTGTGCAGACTGAGCCATCTTGTCTCCTTCCATGGGGTGAGCCAAAGATGCTGCTGTGCTCAGCACAGCCCCTCGGGGCACACTGCAGTACACACACTGTGTGGCTGTACTCTGCAGAGAGACCAGGAGATGTCCAGCTTCTCAGGCTCATACCTTGCTTCCCTCTCTCCCTTCCTCCTTGCTGAAGTAAATCAGAAGCCAATTCCCTGCGCCAGCTGATTAATGACTCCCAGTCGTTCCCATCTGATCTCCACATCCCTCACTTCTCCGTGCAGAGCGGCCCCTCTGCCAGCCAGGTCCTTGTCATGGGACCCGACGACTTCATCGTTGCAGTTGTGAGGTAAAGGATTGACTTCTTCCCTCCGCAGTGTGCTCAAGGGGTGGGAGCAGGGAGCAGAAAGCAGATTCAGCAGGACAGGTTGGGACCGGCCTTGGAGCAGCTGGGCTGGTCTATCCCAGTTAGTCCTGCAACAGAGCAATGGAGAAGGTGGGTTGGAGATGTGTGGAGTGGTGCTGCTCTGCTCTGGGCAATCCCATAGTTCTCTCACAGTGAAACAGGGCTGGAGAGGCCTGAATCTGCTCCGTGGGGAAGAGGTGATGGCCAAATTTGAGGACTGATGTGGTCATGGAGGCAGATTCATCACATCAAAGGGAATCCTTAAACACAGAGAGGGACAGAGATGCTGTGGTCCACATGGTTCCCACTCCTAAGTACATGGAGACTGTCGCTCCTCACATCTAACCAGCCCTAAAGAATCATCACCAAAGAGTCTATCAAGCCAAAATGGGATGGAAAGTTGGAGCCCTGAAAGCCTCAAGGTGTACAAAAATCTCTGGGATGATTTTTACAAGACTTTTTTGTGTTTCTTTTCAGTTCTTTGAATCGTCCTTTTGGCAGTGGAATAATAACACCCTCTGGAATCCTCCTAAACAGTCAGATGTTGGACTTCTCATGGCAAAATAAAACAATGAATCACTCCATTCCCAGGCCGGTAATGAATGGCATGACAAATTCTTTGTTTGGGTTACCTGTGTCTTTTATTTTTTTCAATTTTATTCTCATGTTCTCAACAGGGAGGCTATTTAGTGCCTTACTAATAACTGAGAGACAACAGTATGTAGGAAGCTGCTGTTTTTCATCACTGAGCACTGAAAGAGGAGGAACAGAAAGCTCCATGTGTATCAGTTTATCATTACAAACAGTTTTATCAAGCAATACTGTTACCTACTTTCCCTGCAGTTCAGATGTACTTTTAGCAACTCTGCACTTTAATTGAAGACTATCTTAAGGAATTGTTTCTCTGTAGGTTAAAAAGTAACAGGTAGAAGCCAAAATATCTTCAGGTCTTGGAAAGAAAATTATAGACCAGCACTAGTGGCTTTCAGTGCTGTCTAATGTATTGTAAAACCAGCCCACTTTGCTGTATTGGTACTTTCGAAGTGGGTGACTGGCTCCACATTCCTTCTGAAAGAGTCAGCTTGTTGACATTTTTGGGGTGTCTTCTCTTCAACTGCAGCGAAATCTCATTCAACCTCAGAAGCGGCCCCTGTCCTTCCTGTTGCCTACCATTGTGAGGCCATCCGAGGGCATGTGTGGGACATACCTGTGTCTGGGAGCCAACAACGGGGACAGAGCCTTGAGCAGCATCGTCCAGGTCAGTGCTGTCTCCTCTTAGAGCAGCTGCTGAGCTCGAGGCTGAAGAGGGTCCCCTCCCACAGTGCAGACTTTCCCTTCCTAGCCGTCCTAGGCTATGTCAAAACTGGTGGCCATAGGATTACCAGGTCAAACTTGGATGCCACCAGTACCACACATTTGGTGTTTCAAATCTTTAAGAGCTACCAATTTCCTTCTCTTGCACCTCTGCCAGTGGCACCATTCATAGTTGTAGAGGAGAAGCATTTTGGCAAAATCTGTAATGACTTTTGTCATTCAGTACCTCTTCGAAGCTTGTCTTAAGGATCATTAAGAGGAAAAGGAACACTTTGCATTCAGAGAGCTGCAGAAAACTGGCACCTTTTAGCCCTTCTCCCTATGAAAAGTTCCTTTTAGTGCATTCCTGACTGAATTCCTCCCTGTTCAACACTTGCTATAAATTGGGCAGTTCCTCTTAATTTGTGACTTGTAATGAGGTGAACTACTTGCCAATAGCTTGACTGCATATTTTGTAGCTAAAAGGAAAGGCACAAGAACAGCTCCCAGTTTCCCTACCTTTTGGAAAGCGTTATTCAGAGCAAAACCAAAGCCAAGCATTGCTTCCTGGTGCTTTGTTTGGAGAAGGCACATGCCGAGCTTTTGGCTGTAACAAACAAACATTTACAGATTACATCATGTTCCAGACATGCAACTCTGCTGCATTGGCAGGAACTATGTAACAAAAAGCCCATGCAATCCTGAAAATGTCCTGCTTTTCCACCAACAACATACAGGCCCTATTTCAAGGACCTCTTAGTGTGTTCATGGTTCATGCAGTTTGGCAAATGGTTGAAGGTCTTTGTCTGCTGCATCTGCAGATGGTGGAGCCACCAAATAGTGGGATGCTCAGGAAGTCAACCTCTTCTATTCTCACCACTTTTTTTTTTGTTACTGAGGATATTTTATTCTCTTGCAGGTTTTGATAAATGTTTTAACTTTTCACAAGAATCTGAGTGAAAGTTTGTCACTTGGTCGACTTCACCCACAGCTTCAGTCCAACACCTTGCAGGTGGACAGTGAGTATTGACAGTGGGAGGGTACAGCGTACAAATTCAGCATGTTTAGGACAAGAGCAGGATTTTCTTAGCATAATGCTATGGAAGTGCCACAACCCAAAGCACAGCTTACTGTGTTCTAGGGTATCCATGGCTGTAAAGGGTTTTGGGGAAGACAAAAAGCAGAATTCAGCTTCTTCACAGGCTGGAGTCCTTGCTAAGCTATGCCTTCTCCATCCTGGAGATGCTCCCTGACCTGTCCAAACTCTTTCAAATGCTTCTCCCCAGCCCTCCCTGTGCCTGCTCACCTCCTGCAGCCTTGTCCTGTCCTTAAAACTCTTTAGAAAACTGATGCCATTGAGGATAACAAATAAACACCAGACAGGTTCTGAAAGCTTCCTACACTTTCTTACCACTGCCATAAATTATATTCCTTCAATTTCCACCCCATGTCCCTTAATTCCAGCAACTGGGGAGAAGACAAGGCTTCTGTCAAGGTTTGTGGCATGACAATGCTGGGGGTGCAGCATCAATGCTGGCACTCCAGAGACTGTGTTGCCAGCTCTTGTCCTTATTATTGCAAGTCTCATCTGTTTGGTGTTTTTCACACAACCTTGTACCAATCAGGGCAAACCATGAGAGAAATGATTCCCATTTAACACCAAACAGCCAAGGTTTCTAGACTTTCCTATTTCAGAGGAAAATCTAAAAGGCGTCTGTCAAGTGTGACCTGCAAACTTTGAAACTAGGATGTAATTAAAACAAATCCAAAATTCAGAAGGTCCTAATTTGTGGGTTTGGACATTTTGGCATCAATAAGGTACATGCTAAGACACATGTGCAGTGGATAGAGCTTGAATACCAGTGAGGTTTCTGTGTGCCTGCTTGGTTTTGTCCAGCTGCATCCCCAGCTCCATGGCCTCAGGCACTTCTATTCATAGAGAAATTACAAACCATCAAATGAACAAAATAAAAGTAGAAGAGCAGCAACCTAAGGCAGATGCCTGGAAGATTAAGAAATACACGCAGGACAAGTTGGAAGGATTAGCACATTTATCATTTGACAATTTGTTCTACTGTCATTTGTTTTCAGCTGCCTTGCATTTTATTTTGACTAAAAATTGTTAATATTCTTATTTGTAACTAAGAGTGGGCATTGCCTCATGTTCTCTAAAAAGAATAACTAATAATAAATGTTGCCAACAATGTATTTTTCCCTTTTTCCAAAGAGAAAAATCTTCCACATCCTTAAATGGTCTTGTATATCCTCTCATACCCCACAGCATAGAGCCGTGTCCCCTTGGCCCTTGGCTTGCCTAGCCAGAACTTTCTGAAGGGACTGCAGGCAGGTTCCACCCCCACCCCAGATACACCAGGGTTAGACCTGACAGAGCTTTGCATCACAGACAACACTGGTTTCAGTTACAAACTCCTCTTTTAAAATCTCTACAGGTGAGTTTCCTCAAGAAGATATAGAATTTCTTGTTGCCAGGGGCCATCAAGTGGATAAAGTCCCAGTGATCTCCCTAGTTCACGGAGCCAGGAGAACCAACAGTTTCATCATTGGCCTGAAGGACCCCAGGAGTGCAGATGCTACTGGAGCCACGATATTGTAGCACCTCCCAGGTGACCTGTTCTCTGAAGAAGGCTGACACACACCAACCCAAGTGACATATTCTGAAGTGGCCTCTTCTCCAGCCCTGGGGGGAGCCCCACGCAGAGGTTCTGCACTCCCCACCCCAGATAGCACCAGAGGAGTCAGCAGCACCATCATATAGCTCTCTGGTTTTGGTTTTGTTTTATTTTTCAATTATTTGGATTTCAAGCAGCCCAATCCTTGTTACAGGAATGCCAGGAGCACAGGTTTTTTTTGCAGAATCTTGCTAATAATTTCAGTCTTTCCAAAATCAAGAACATTAGCAAAAGAAAAAACAGTTGATGATGATGCTGTTATCTTCATCTCCCTGTCTTTCCCAAGTTCCTTCTTTGCCTCCTGTGTAAGCCAGTAATTAATACCTCCTAATGTAGTGTTTGTAGGTGCTTGCAGCTGGAATATCAGGGAGCCCTTTAATGCTCCATCTGGGCCAGTTGATTTTTACCAGTGTGCAACCTCCTGGGGAAGTTCCTGTACCCACATCACTACATACCTTGAATTTTGGCAGGGAATATTTTGAAAATCCAGTTGCTGCTCAGGCTCACTGGCAGTCTGATTTTGTAACCAGAGCAATGGTTTTCAACAACTCTAACAACTTCTTCCTCTAACAACTTGTGCACCCCCCAATAGTTTTCTTACAGAGGTTCAGCCTCCTCCATGGTGAATTTGAGCTTAGTGGTAATGGGGCTTAATTTTCTTAGACACTTTTTGGAGATATTCTAGCAGTATTCCACAGATTTGTGAAAAAACAGACACCACAGACTGAAAACCACATGGAAAGTGTTTGGGCATGTTCAGGGCTTTCCTTCCACTACCGTATCTCAGTCTACTCCAAAAGTCCGAATTGTGTCATTCCTACAGAGGGGCTTGGGATTTTCTGCTGACTGAATTCATGGCAGTACTTTAACTCCCTGTTTTTGATACAGGTGGATCTATTGAAGCAGCTGAAGAGAGTGAGAGAGAAGGTACAAACCAAACACTACTGAGATAATTTTCTGTTCACAACACGTAGTGAAAATATAAGAATGTTTCTGCATTTTGTTTCTGAAATCAAGTGAAGAAAGAACAGCCCAGCTGACAGCTGCACCACTCCAGTCAGCCCATGTTTGGACATTTCCTGCTCTTTTACTGTCAACTTAAGAGACATGTGGCACAAAAAAATTCCAGAGTTTGATCATTTTCTGTGGTCTAAAGTTTGATTTCCTTCATGGTGCAAATTCATATATGGTCACTGTACATATTATATATGTATGTATGCTTGTGGTTCTCTTGGTCTTTGATTTGATGATCACACCAGTCACCCTCAACGTTCCTCCCAAAGGACCCATCTGTCCCCTGTGACACCCACCTGTTTGTAACTCACCCTCTGACACTCGTGGCCACTGGACGTGGGGAGAGTGTGGGTCGTTTGGGGGCAGTTGAGGCCCCATGGCAGATAAATTGGATGAGTCATTCCTGCCACCTGCCAGCTGTGGATCTCAGAACATCCTATGTGAAGCCTCACGTGTTGGGCTGAGTAAGGGCAGAGGTGTTTCCATGCTCTGCTGAAGCGCAGCCACCCTGAGAGGAGCAGGGCAGCTCCAGCCCATGGCAACACCAGCAGTGTGTGCTGGTCCCAATCCCTGCCCTCAGCTGGCACAGGGGTGCAGCAGCTCAGAACGTTGTCTTTGGGATGTTATGTTCTGTGCCACCAAGAAGAGACTTTCTTCACCACAGGGGCATCAAATCTATGTATTTTTCTGTCATCAGCACTAGAGTTGGTCACTGCCTGAAGTTGGAGTGCTCATAATGCTTTACGTAACTTGGAGCAGATGTCTTCAGGCTCCATGGAAAGGAGACAGTTCTATGTGTTGAACCTCCCTGGTGGAGAGCTGGGTGTTTCTGGTCTGTCCCAGACCAGATCTGTCCCTTGGGCACAGAAGTTCACTGTGCACAGCTGCAAAATACGTGGTCAAGTTATTGTCACTGCAATACTTTGCATGAAATATCACGAAATGCTTTGAAAGATGAAATTCCTCCTTATTAATTGAATTCACCAACTTCTGATGCTGAAAACTGTGTATATGTTTGGGAGTATAAGACTTTGGTCTTGATTCAAAAGGGCATTCACATGTCCCAAGGTAAAATTTCACAGCAATTATTCAGAATCTTAAAATAAAGCATGTTCCAAAATGCTCTGCTGGATCATGGCCTGTGTTGCGAAAAAGAGAAAATTGAAAGTAATTGGAAGATGGGACTTAGGTCCCCAGGTCACGGCTAAGAGAAATAAAGGTATTCTGAATTATTTCCCATTTTCTCTGTTTAAAAGCAGCATCAGTATAGAACAGATGTATTTGATATGGAAACCCTTAATCTGCTAATTGCCCCAGTATCTCTGGTACTGGAGGCCATCTGTTGTGATGAGACTTGATGAATTTAATGTGAGGTACCAAGAAATACCTGATGTTTCCTTCAGTGCTGGTGAGATGGACATTGTGAAATAAAGGGCCATAGTCTGGAGACATATGTGTGTGTAGAGTTCCTGTGCTGATTTCAGCCTGGCCTTTGCAGGCATCTGACAGCTCTGAAGGAGAATTTGTGATGAAACTTTGACACGGAATTGTCAGTGAGGAGCTCAGAACACAAAATAGAAACAGGCTGAGAAAAACAATAAAAACAATTTTTAAAGGAACAAAATAAACACAAAGTATCTTTTTTTAATGACACCTTTGCCAAATATGACAAATTATGATCTGGAACATGATTAGCTTGTCTGTGCCCAGGTTTGCATTGCTCCCCATCGATGTGTACTGGTTTTACATGGGAATAAACTGGAGCCAGGCTCTGCCACTGAGTGTGAACAGTTTAGCATTATTTCTCACAAGGGCTGGATGCCCCTCACAAGCACAGGTAACAGACTGCCTTGCTGGCTCCAGGTGCTGCTGCTCACCCATGTGCATCAAGCACTGATTGCTGGGGGTGAAAGCCCAAGGTGGGGGACAAGGATGCTCTGGCCTCTTGGCCGTACCATTTTATTCTCATCACTGTCCTATTTGATGCCCATACATGGAGAGGGGCTGGAACCCACCTTGCTCCCACCACTCTGGATGGGGCAGGTGCTCCTGGGATTGTCAGGGTGGTCAATCACACTGTGGGTGCCACTTAGGCTCCCCCACTGCCCCTGGGCACAGGTGTGGGACCTGCTGAAGAGCAGCCCTGGGCACACAGGGTGTTCCTGTACTCCAGCAAGGACCTCTGACCGTGTGTCCTGCTCCATCCCTTGGGGCACTGGGAACTGCCAGGGGCAGGTGAGGGCAGAGACCAGTCACTGCTGCCATAGGTGGGGCAGCAGGTTCTGGTCCTCAGGCTCCAGGGATAATAACCAGTGTCCTGCAGCTCTGCCAGTTCTCTCCGAGGGTTCTTCAGCTGGGGCAGCAAGTCTGAAAGTGCCCATTCAGTGTCAGCTGTTTGGCTGATGCTGGGGGAGCCAAACCCTCCAAGTCACTACTGTGTCCCTCCAACCAGACCATCTCAGAGCCTCCTGCCCGCTGCCCGACCCAACAGGACTGATCCTGGACACTGGTTGGAGGGAAATGAGAGTCAGGCCTCAGTAAACACCATGAGAGGAAACCTGCATCACTTTTATGAACATCAAAAACATTGAGAGTTTTGTAAGGTTTTGCAAAGAATCAAGTGGAGTGGGAGGAGCTCCTGTCACACCCAGGTGTTTTCAGTGGTTTTGGAAAGTTCTTCTAAACTTCAGTGATGGAAATCTGCACCTAGCCAGGGAATGGACAGCTCTTAGAGGCAGAGCTGGTTTTGGAGAAGCAGGAAACCACCTGAAAATGAAGCACACCTGTGCAGAGGGCAGATGGAGTAGGAGTACCAGAGCACGGACATACACTGCCCATGAAGGGCTCCCCAGTGGCCACAGCATTTTTAGGTGCAGATTGTCCTGGTAGTGCTGATCCTGCTGCCTGGGGGGAGCATCCCATGTGACAGCAGTTCCTGGGCAGCCATGAACCTTCAACCACCAAGACTGTTCCTGGCACAGCTGGAGCTCCACATGCTTAGGGTCGAGGTGGACTCTGGTATACCCCTATCCTGTCTGTCACATCTGTGGCCAATTGCCCACCTCCCTCTTTCTCACCACAACTCAAAGTTTAACAAAATCTTAGATCAAAAGTGACTGTGACTGCAATGCAACAGATTGCCTTTCCTTCTCTCCAAGTGAGCATTGTGCCAATGTTAGGAGAAATTATTTTAAGTCATTGAATAATATTTAAGTTTGGAAAAATATAAAGCTGCTCATGAGTCTATCTACTTTTTCTGTATAATACCTGTCCTTTGAAAATACTGTCATATAAAATGTGTGTAAATAAAGCCACAGTTTTGATTGTCATGGTATGAAACGCATTTCTATCCTGCTGTGGACAATGAAGCAGCTCAGACACCTGTCTCTGCTGCAGGTAGCCCTCCTTTGCAGGTGACATGACATTAGTATGTATCACTGGTTTTGCAGCAGAGCTTCAGCATCCAAAACAATCTGAGGGTCTGTTTATGGAGGAGTTCCACAAACAGAATGACAGGACAGATTTAGTTCCAAAAAAAATCAGAGAATCATGGAATGGTTTGGGTTGGAAGGGACCTTAAGGATCATTCAGTTCCACCTCCATCCGCCATGGGCAGGGACACCTTCCACTAAGACCAGGTGGTCCAAGTCCCATCCAGCATGGCCTTGGACACTTCCAGAGATGGGGCAGCCACAGCTGATCCTGGGTTGGTTATGGTGTATAGAGGCTGGGCAAGATCCAGGAACATCTAAGTTCTCCAGCGTGGATCCAGTCAGTGCAATAACCTCAGCTCTGGAGACCAGTCTGCAGCACAGGGCGGGCAGCAGGACACCAGTGTGGCACTGCTGGAGCTGTCCCTTGTTCCTTCCCTCTTGCCCCTCCTCCTCATGCTCATTGTCCTCACTGCCAGCAGGCTGTCAGCCTCCTGCCATGTCGCAGAATGCAGAAAATTGAATATTCTGTGAGACTCTGAACAATCCAAGTTTTGTGGTTCCCACAAAAGGCAGGTCTCTGTTTACATATTTCAAGAGAATGGTTCACAGCCTTGGAGCAGGACGTTATCTGCACCTGCTGATTAAGAAGAAACATCTTCTTAAGAAACATGCCAGGACTGTTCAGATCGACTGAGCACGGACAGTTTTAAGCTATCCAATCATTTTATATAATGATGTAACTGAAAAGCACAGATTATAAATACAAGGCTTGGTCTGTAAATAAAAGGCTTTTAGGTTTTTTGATTGATTCACTGCATGAAGTGTGTGTGTGAGTTCTTGAACCTTAAGGGCCGGTGCTGCCTTAACGTTGCTCTTGGACAAGCTCTCATGTGAGCTTATAAAACATATATATAATTCATTTGGTTTTACTTTACTGCCATATGCCTTTCACTGCAATATGCAGAATGGAGAAGCCACCTGGGTTTTTCCAGCTGCTAGTCTTCAGCAGAGATGCCTCAGAAGGGTCCTCAGTTGTGTCCCATCACCCTGCTGTCCCTTCTGCTCCACCTTCCCTTTGTTTCCTTACATTTGTGACAAAATTATTTTGAGAGAAGTGGGATTTATTTAATTTATGTGGAGTTTGTGTCAGTTCTGGTCTTTCCCAGCAGTAGAGCATCAGGAAAAGCCATGGGAAGCAGCAGGCTATGAAGTGCGAAGGGCATGTCTGAGGCCCTTCGCTGCTAACAAAGGAAGAACTTGTTTGCAAACTCCATGTGTGATTAGGCACAGGGAGGTTATCTGTGTGGGACCTCTCAAGCCCAGAGCAGAAAGTCACAGCACTTAGATGGCTCCAGCAGATGGTGGTGAGATACCTCAGTACCATGCTTCCAGTAAAGTCAAGTTTTAGAAAGTTTTAGAAAACAGCATTTTACTCATTCTTTTTTGCTGGGATATACAAGATGTACCCAGTATTAATGTAAACAATACAGACAAAAGCAAGCAAACCAAGAATCCTGAGGAACACTGTTCCTTGTCAAGCACAGCAACAGCAGTGGGAAACATGGAGTTTTTTTGGAAGTGGCACTCTGATCTGTGTGGGGAATGCCTTTGAGGGAACATCAGTGTGCGGAAGTTCAGTGCAGCCGAGCTAAAAAGTGTCTCATTAAATAGAAGAAAACATGAAGACACATGGGGAAGAGTGGTAATTCCTGGGTACCAAATCTCTCAGCTTCTCTGTGTTTCCAGCCTGTCTCAAAAGCCAGGAGCAGAGTGAGGCAAAGCCTGGGAATCATCCATGCTCAGGTAGATTGTTGATCAGATATATCGAATGTTCCTCATTATTATCCTTTGATTAAGCTCTGTTTCCTCTTCTGACACCTCTGAGACTCTTGGGGAATGGCTTTCCCCCTGTCTGGAGGGCACCAGAGAGGTGCTGGAGGGGTGTCCCTGTCCCAGAGACTGCAGAAGACATAAATGGCATGAGCAGAACAATCCTTGAGTCTGCCAGCAGGGAGCTTTGGAGCTGCACACGTGAAGGAAATAGGCAATCTGCCTGCAGCTCTGCATGCACTAACCAGATATAATTACTAAGATAAGTTCTATACTAACCATGATATATTTATTTTGGGTCGTTTTTATGGAATGAATTTACATGTGAATTTGTAAAAAGGGGTTTTTCTCTGTGTTGCAAGTTCAAGGGCCCAATGAGATGTGGATTTGTTATATTTTCAGTTTTGCAAAATAAAACAAGGCTTTTTTATTTTTTTTCCCCCCATGTCATTTATCTTGCAGTATTCCAAGGGAAGCCAAGGTCGGGGGAATGTGAGGGTTGGCTCTGGTGGTACATGCTTTCCCCCTCAAGCCGCAGAACCTGCTCAAGTTACTGAACCCTACGTGGTTTTGCAGGACCAAAGTCTTTATTTTTCCTGTAAAGGACTTTTGGTTGTTTTCCTGCCCTGTGCTAGGAATGGCCACTTTCATTTCTTCCCCAAGCAACCTGGACATTTCTGACATTTTATATTAGTTGATCATTTCTCATGTTAATAAAGGTTGTTGGATGAAACAACCCGGAGGTTGTGTGTCCTGTGGGGACGTCTTTGGCTGGAAACCCTCTCTGTGTGCTGAGAGGCCTTTGCAGGGATCAAGTATTGCCCATGGAGGACTGCAGCCCCCGGATCTGTTTATTAACCTGTTACTAACCTGTTTATTATATGGACTTCTAATTAAAATCCAGCTTTGTGGCCTTTGCCGAGTACGCACCAGGTCACTGTGGCTTTTTACCCATCTCCCGTGGTAAAAGGAACGGGTAATTCAGTGACATCCTCAGGGTCTGAAACTGCTCGACCAAACGTTCTAAACTAAACTTCCTCCGAACTAAAATCCTCATTTCCTGGAAATTTCCTACAAAAGCCGTCGTTATTACTTTTCCTTACAGTTCATCCCGGAAATACTTTGCCTGCACTCCCAGAAGCTGTCGCCCCCCGCGAGAAGGGCTGGCCGGGGGGTGGCCCGGGGCCCAGGCGGGAGGGGAGGTGCCGGTGCCGGGGGATCCCCCCAGCGCTGTGTCGTACCGGTCTGTACCGGTGTCCCCCCGGGGCTGTGCCGGTACTGGTGTTCCCCTCGGGCTGTGTCGGTGTCGGTGCCGGGGGGGGGTGTCCCCGGGGCGGTGTCGGTGTCGGTGCCGGGGGCGGGTGTCCCC
>VXAU01000800.1:34849-150601 GCA_013399695.1 Formicarius rufipectus
GGGCAACCCGCACGCCCGCGGCCTTCAGCCCGGCGGGCCGGGGCCGGGGCCGGGGCCGGGCCGGCCCCGCTCCGCCAGGCGCTCGGAGCTCGGCACTCTCGTCCCGACCGGCCCTCGGTACTGCCCCGTCGGCCCCGGGCACGGAGCGGGGCCGAGCTGGCAGCGCTGTCAGCCCGAGCGGGCTCCGCGGCTCGGGGCGCTGGGGTCTGATGCCCAGCCCTCAGCCCGGCCTCATGCGGGCCGTGACGGCTTTGTGCGGTGTCAGCCAGGGCGCCTTTGACGTTTCGCTTTTGTTCGTATTCCTCGGTTACTCTTAAAACAGTCAGAGAAAGTCTCTTCACTCATGCCGTTGTTTGATTTCTGTGTTTCTCTAGAATGCCTCAGAAAGCTCTGGGCTCCGATTCCTTCCAGATTTGGGGAATGGAAGGAGAAAGCTTTTCTGTGGATCTGGAAGCTGGGAATGGGTTGGAGCTTCATGAGCTTTGTCTTTCCATAACCCCTCACCCTCCTGGTAGACACGTTTGTGCTCATTCCACTGATTGAAAACCTTAACTAAAACCATTTTCATTGGAATCTTACTGGAGAAAAGACACTGCCTCATGTTGGGTTTATAATTATTGTGCCTTGTGGTCTTTCTGGCTTGTTCTTTAGCTAAAGCATCTTTCAGTATTTCTCTTTTATATATATATATATATATTTATGTTGAAAACAACCACATTTGGCATTTGGCATTTTCCAAATAGGTTACTGAGTGTAATATCCACAACTTTTGGATTTAGTAACTTGTTTCCAGTAATAGCAAGTGATCCTTAGCTTTTCTGTGCATCTCATAGAGAAAGAAACAAAGGTCTCAAGGCAGTATCTGAAATGGCCAGTTCTGCCAGCCTGGGGAGTGCACATACTGCCTTCAGTAAGGCATCGAGGTGTCTTCTAGGGATTTGGATGCTCTTTAAATATCCACTGGGCCATGTGACCTCCTTGGAAAGTTAACTGGCTTTACGAGGAAATGTTTCACAGTAATACTGGGTCCAGACTCTCCTGTGAGAAAAAGTAAAATCAGAACAGGGAGGCTGCACACAGATCTGTCCTCCACTGAGAAATGATGCTTTTATTATTTTAAACCCACAAAAGGCACTCTGTTAGGCAAACCTGACAAAGGTTCCTGCCTTTGTGGGAGATGTTAAATGTTTCAACGTGATAACTAAACCTTTAAACAGATTTTCAGTATATTTTGATTTTCTAATACCATAGTGATTGTTTTTGTGTGGAAGCTGCAGTTACAACCCAGTTACAGAGACCCACTAAATTTAACAGATTTGCAGTGGCAAAGAGTTGGAAGAGTTAACGTGGCTGTAACAGTTTGATTGCTTTCAGAGTGATGAAATTATATAGGTCACTATAGAACCTCTGAAGGGCAGAAGACATGATGGGGTTGTGTGTTTCAAAATCATATGTTCTCTGTTGAGAAATACAAATACTGTGGTGCAGGGAGAGTGCGAGGCAGTGGAAGGCCTGGTGGTGTGAAGAGCACTGGGCAGCACCCTCAGTCCTCCAAAAACTGGGTTCAAGCATAACCTTTTTCCTTAATGTGCAGCTAGAGCAAAAGGAATGAGAGAGAATGTGTAGGGCTGGGAAAAGGTAAGGACCAGCAGTGTAAGGAGTAATAATCCCAGATGACACAGAGCTGAGACAGGGAAAATGCTTCATCTGGCGCAAGGTGAGGATTTTCCATCTTAAAGTGAGCCTCTGTGTTTCCCCCAGCCAGACTGGCAGCTCACCTTTGCTCCACTGGAGCCAGGGATATTTTGTGTCTTGTCTTGACACTGCTGCAGCCTGTGCTGCCCCCTCTAGAGTGACTCACTGTTCTTCAGCAGGAGCCACTCGTTGCAGATAACAGCATCTCACCAAGTAGTCAGCATGTTCCTGAGTTGCCCTCAGTGGAGAGCTGGACATTTGGCTCAAGGCGATGAAGGAAACTCAGATTGTCTTGTGTTCTGGCTAATTAGAGTGATGCTGCTGGAGTTGAAAGTTCATCTGAGCTTTGGATTACACCGATAGTAGTGGAAATCCTCCAGAGGTCCAGGAACCAGGGATTTTACTCAGTCCATTGGGCATTGGGTTCTACTGGAAGTAGAACAGCATCTAACTGGCACATCAAAAATTGTTGTTGTCATAATTGAAAATAGAAACAAGAACTGAATTTGTCATGTATGTGTGGCAGCCCTGAGGTTGTGACATAGTAAATAACCCTTTTTATGCATTTGGGAAGAAAGAAAGGCAACCAGTGTGTGTCACAGTGCTGCTGGTTCGGGAGATGGAGTGAAGGAGGGAAGTGCACAGGAGACTTAACAGCTTGTGGGAGCCGTCATCTTCCTGGACTGAGAAGTCAGTTGCCTGTTTCTGCAGCTTGAATGAATGTCCTGAAGCATAGACCAGTACAGGGTTTGGATTGGATTTGTATGAAAACGGAAAAGTACAGGAGATGAACAGTGCCTTGCCTAAATTAATTTGTCTTTATGTAAACCTGTAATTTACAATGGGAAGTTGCCTATGCTGAGTTGCATATGTAGAGATCCTGGATTTAGTTTTGATATTTGAAAGGGAATCATCTAGTTATTCCCACCAAAAGATGCATGCTATTGAATTCTCCACAGCCTTTGCAAATCATTTTAATTTTGCAATTTTTATTCTTTGAAAAATAAAACGACCTGCGAAGACCATGCAGCTGGTGTGAGATTTGTGTTTCTCATCATGTTTTCTGTGTGGTACTCACAGAGACTGAGTTAAGCCTCTGTGTTCTGCATTCATAGGATCCCAGAATTGTTTGGGTTGGAAGGGACCTTAAAGACCATCTGGTTCCAACATCTTACTGTGCATGGCAAAGTGTTGCTACCCATCCCTGGAAGAATGCATTGCTCTCCAGTTCTGTTGTATCTGTGATACAAGGTCTAAAGCAGATTATATGGTTCTTAATAGTAGTGACAATAACACTTTTGAAATTTGATTCCTCCAAAAGCCCAGAGCAGCACAAAATAAACTGCAAGTTTTTATATAATCAGAAAACTTTCATCACAATCTTAACTTTAATGAAAGCTATACCTGCTTCTGTTATATGAGGATTAGATTTTTGGGAGGGAAAACAGTTTCCTTGGTATTGAGTGTCTCATATCAAAGGAATTATGTTTAAGCTCTTTGTTTTAGCTTCAATCCTTTCTTCATGCTGTGTATCATTTCAGAATTTTAAAAACTTTGGTGAAATTTCCTGGACATGTCTTAGATGTAAGAAGGAATAATACTGCAGTAAACAGAAGGTGCAGTTGTCAGTCAAACCTCAGTCCAGTACCAGTGATCACAAGAATGCCTTGGCTGGTTATATTGGGGTTTATGGACATCTATGTGAATTTGGTGATAAAGGAACACCTATGGGGTGTGTCAGCCCAGAAAGGTCTGGTAGTGTTAAATTCAACTTTAAATAAAACCTTACTGTAACACAGTGAACAGATTGCTACTTGAAAAGGCATTTTTCAAGTTATGTGACTTACTGTAATGAAAGTTGGAGTTAATGAACCAATATTGATTGGACATTTTTCTTAACCAAATTTGGTCTCATCCCATGCGCACAACAGGAATGGAGACAGCAGCCATTGTTTTTCTTCCCATATCCCAGGCTGAACACCCTCAGTTTCTCACTGGATCTTGCTGGAGCACCGGATCTCTCCCAGGCTCTCTTCTCTGGAGCAGTTGGGTTTCCGCAGAGCATCTCATACCCTCCACCTCTGGTGAGGGAGAGTCAGAAAGGAGAACTGGAGGAATGAAAAGCCCCTCAGTTCCTCTCACCAAGGGGTTCACATGGTTTTTCTTCTCTTCAGTTCCCCACCCTTCAGCCAAATGTCACACTCACCCTACTGGGCAAAGGTGTGGGTGCTGTGGGGGACTGGCTGCTATACCTCAGAGGCCTCCTCAAAAGCGGCTTTTACAAGGCCTGACCTTTCCCATGCAGTCTTGGCGTGGCTTTGGAGCTAATCAGTCAGTTTGTTAAGTAACTTAGTTTTAGGCCATCGAAAATAGTCTGTGGAACATCGTTTTATAAAAAGTATGAAAAATTCGAACTAATGAAGCGTCTGCTGTGAAATGTCAAAAGCCTCTTTAGTTTTGGATTACACAACAAATTATATCAAAATTTCCTGTTTCAGAATTTGGTTTTGCTCATCAGCTTCATGTCCAATCATGGTGTTTGGGCTGGGGCATATAGCTGGAACCAGGTCACTGCTTGTGATTTAGCCAACTCAGGTCTTCAATTTGGTGCTACTCTCCTCAAGTTACAGTTATTATTTAGAAATGCAAAAAGATAGCAGAAGTTTAATAGTGTAAGGTGACTATTAGAAGTGCTGCAAAGCATATATAGTCTCATGTAATGTAAATCCTCTTTCCTTCCCTCGAAGTTGCTGGGTTGGCAGAAGTGCAAACACTGTGGCACAAGAGGGCTTTTAAAGCCATTTTGCTTTGTTGTCTGGTTAGAAGACAGCAAATTTCCACTTTGTCTTTCTGAGTCTTCCCTCTTCTGCTTTTCATATTTGTTTTTGGGCAGTCCCCTTCTGCACTGATGAGCAGGCAGGCACGTAAGCAGAGAATTTGCTTGCAAACGTGCACTGGGCTGTCCCTATAAATCCCATTGATTTGAGCATTGGTATTTTGTTGTCACTGGAGCCATTGGCTTTACTGCTGCATTTTTGTTGTGTAGGGAGCCTTGAGTGTGGCTTGATGAGCCCATAAACAGGAGCAGGTTCTGGGGATGGATTCAGCTGCACTAACAGTGTTTGTCTGAGATAGTCATGTGGGTTCGGAATGTGTTTCTTGAATGAGCTTAACCTGAGCTGGTTTTGACATCTGCTTAGGATGAGCTGAGGGACATCCTGGTTGTGCTGGTTTCTCTTTTCTGAAGATGAAGTTAATCTAGATGTGTTTGTCTTAAGACTTAAATTCATTATTCTAAATAAAATGCCCTGTTTCATATAATGTTATTTTTGGGCAAAGGGAATATTCCATATTCTGCCTATAATGAAAGGCTGATTTTTTTGAAATCCTCGGATATTGCTGTTAAAATCCAAGTATAGTAACATCCTTTTTACATTACTAAGGAGAGAGTTTGATTTGGTGCAAAATTGCAAAAATGGAGGTATTCACTGTTAGATTCAGTGTTTTTTGTTGTTTTCTCTCATTGTCTGATGAAACGTGATGGTTTTCTTTCAGGATTGCATTTTTGGAAGTTGCTGTTAACAATGTTCGCCAGTCTGGAATTACCTGAAGACTTGTTTCACACCACAAAATACTAAAGTTGTGGATTTTTTTTTTTTTTTGGTAAGTAAAATAAGCACATGAAACATCTGAGTACTCCTTGTTCTTATACATTCTCCCCTTACCTGTGCCACTGCAGCGTTGGGCATCCAGGGCTGTCTCCAGAGCTGATTTCCCACTCTGCCACACAGGATGAGGGTCATTTGCCATCGGGTTTGTGGCTGTTCTTTCTCCCAAAGAGAACAGTTGAGATGCAGTCGTAGTGTTAATAACAAGGTTTGAAATTCCACATTACTGGAACTACCTCTGGCTAAGTTGTTTCAGAGGAAATTTTACTTACTTTTAATTAATTTATTAATTTATTTTTAGGTATTCTTTCATATTGTAACATTAATTCTTAGCCTTATATAATCTCCTTGTGTAACAAAATGACATTTGCCTAGAAGTAGTTTAAAAGTCTTCTTTTCTGTATCTTTGCTAAAAGCAATTATATCATTTTAATCTTTGTGTCATAGAATGGTTGTAGGTATCTAGGTTTATTCATTGCTCAGATTTAACACTTTACATACCATTATGCTGGTAACAAATGAAACAGTTGTAGGAGGATAATGTGAACAAAACTCCAATAGAAACAGCGTTTCTGGGTTTTATAGGTACTTTAAATGTAGCCTGTTGTGACTTTTTGTGAGTGCCCGTTAGGATGGAAAGCAAGCCATCCTCAGCAGTATTCTAGCAATGCTGAACCTCCTCTGTCCCCATCATGAAAACCTTTTTCCCACTGGCATCTAAAAAAAGGAGGCAGAAAACATACAAGTGCAGTATCCAAGACTTTTCCTATTTTTTTTTCTATTTCATTGCTTGAAAACCTTTTTGGAAATGTTGTTGCTACTGCTATCAAAGACGACTTTTTCTCTCTGTCAATTCTGGGTTCCCTAAGGGATTTGACTGTAACTTCGTTTCTTCCTCTTCCTTGTTGCAGCTTTAAATAATGATCAGTGTGAGGATGAGGACCCTGCTCAGTGCTGGCTTGTGCTATCTGCTAGTGAGGGACATCAGTCCATCCTTCCTTCTGCTCTCTCCCTTTCCAGTCTTTTGTGTCGTTTGGAAGAGTACTCTTTGGAGCACAGAGCAGGATTTTACTACTTTTTATGTAATTAGATTCACTGCATATTTGAGAGAGTGCATGTTCTGGTATGACATCGGTTGTGAAAGAGTTTATTTTGTATATGTGTAAACAGCGTGTAAATCAGTGGACTGTGGCAGAAAAACTGGGACAGGTGTTCAGACAAAGCATTAGTTTGGTTTACATGCTTTGTATAGTGCAATAGGTAGGAGAACTCAAGGCAAGAGATTTCAAGTTCTGTTTAAGAGACAAGTTGACATAAGTTTGGGTCATTTGAGCGAATCTTTGGATAAGAATGCCAGTATATCAGTTGGGTTTTTTTCGCTTTGTTTTTTCACCTCAGAGACCAGCACTCACATCTGGTGGTGCTTGCACTCCAGAGCCTGGTGGCTTTCCAGTGCTCAGCTGTTCCCCAGTTAGTGACAACTGGCTCTTTCAGATTTTGCTCTCATCCCATCTCTCTCAGGGACTGGACAGGATTTTTCAAGTCTTGCCCAGCCTTGTGGTGCTGGGATTGTTGTGCATGTGGTCTGTTGCTGTCAAGCTGATGGTAGGGGACAGCACAGGGATGACAAGCTGCCTTCAGGGCTCTCTGTGGTTTGCATGGGACCTGGCTGTCCATCAGGCTAGGTCTGAACTGTGGCATCCCTGTATCCTACATGAATTCTTCCTCTGGAGAGTCTGTTTTGCACATTTTAGTGAGTCAGTTGTTTTATCCATATGCTGAGTATACCTGGGAACTTCAGGCTCCAGCAGCCCAAGTGGTGCCCCGCATCCTTCAGGTTGGACACTCTGGTGTTCATGGGTTGTCCCCTGCCATGCCCTACCCCCATACAACACTGACGGTGCATTTTGGCCATTTGTCTGTTATTTGGCTATTTATCCCCACCTTTCTAACTTCAGTTAGATATTTTTAATAGTTAAACTGTACTGAATAAGACCAACTTAATAAAAATATCATAACACTTGTTATGCTGCTGTAGCTGGTTCCAGGCCAGGTTCGTGGGTAGATTGTTGCCATGTGGTAGCACTGGACTTGCTCTGAGTTTCCAGAAACTATTGTATAATGGGCAATGCTAATATGGAAACCCTAAAGGAGCAGGTGTAGGGGGAGGGAGACCATGTGTGCTCTTTGAAGGCAGGATGATGGTCAGACTTTTTTGTGCTGCCATGTGAGTATGAATGGTCAAGTTCTGAAGCTGTGCTGTGGTTAAGCAGATCGGTTCAGTTGTGGTTCTTACTCATCAGAGACCCTCCATAACCCACTGGGAGTTCTAGTTTACAGGGCTTATTGAATGGCCAGAATTTTATCTGGGTGTGCTTATGCTGAAAGCTTTTTGTGATTATGTGGAAGAGCGTTGAGGGAAGGTACGTGCTAATTATGGTCATGTGGTGGCTTGGGACTTATGGAAGTCAATCCTATAACCAGGAGATTGTTAGGAACGAGGAGTGCAGCTGGGATTCATTTGCTCCGAGATGGACGGTGTGTTATGCGCTGCCTGAAGATCTTGAAAATCATTGCTTTTTCCTGTCACATTTGAGAAAAATGATACCTGCCTATAGGAACAGAAGGAAGGGCAGATGGATGTAACAGAGATCTTTGAGGAACATAGTATGAAGGAAAAATGCAAAGGGAGCTATAATGACATGTTCTGATTCAGAAGGTAAAATTTAAAGCTCGGGTTTGGTTTGTTTCCTTAGCTCACAATATCCCTGCAGTCCTGTGATTCTCTGAATCAGTGCAACAAAGTCTGTGGTCCTTGGGAGTTTAGAAAACTCTATTTTAATAGTGTTTATGAAGGGCTGTAATTTCAGCAAGTCCTGTCAGATTTTGACACGTTGAGGTGGGGTAATAAAATCTAGTCTAAGCTGCAGCATTTTCATGGATTCTTAAAAACCATGATTTAGGCAAGTCTGTGAGTCTTCTGTTCTTTCACATAGAAGATGGGGGCTTCAGACAATTCCATTCAAAAAAAGATTGAAAATGCTTATGTTCTTGTAGATAAACTCTTACTTCTTGGTGTTATGGATTGTCAGAAGTTCTCGTTTCTTACTGCTGGTGCAACACCCCATCACCTCCCAGTAACTGTGCTTTTTCAATATATGAGAGCCTGTATATTGAGCTGAGATTTCTTTCCCTGAAAAACTTAATCAAGATTTTCAGATAAGTAATGTTCTATGTCATTTTCTTCAAATATAGTGCTTATATTTCATAGGATGGATTCATTGCACAGAATGGGTGTGCTTGATCATTAAAAGGCTATTTGTGTGGGATTCCCAGCTCCTCTCTCTGGAGTCAGTGGATGTGGAATGAAAGATGTAGGAATGCAGAAGGAGAAGAGCTCTCCTGGTAGGTGTAAATTCAGCTTGGGTAAGGAAGTTTCTTGTTCTAGAAATTATGGGTGAAAATCACTTGAAACAGCTTTTCACAGATTCCTATTAATTGTGATTCTCATTTTCTGGGCATCTGACATGAAATTGAGGAGTTTGACTTAATGGAGTCTGGGGAAAAACAGATTTCATTGTCTCTGTGTTTACCTGATAATAATCTTTTAAAATTCTTGCCTCTATTGCCAATCCTTAAAATTTCTATGAGAGTAGTAGTATATGAAAGCACTGTGGAAATAGATCAGTGACTGTGGAACATTTTAACTTACTTTGTGTTTGGATTGTAAAAGAGCTTGTGAGTCCTGTGAGGATGAGGGTTAGTGATGCAGTGTGAGAGGGTAACTATGTAAAATAGGGGATTATTCCTTAGTGCTGTTGGCCTGCCTGGTGTGAGGTAGGGTTGGAAGGGAGGAAAAACCTTATATGTTATGAAATCATGGTGAATGTGTGCATAGAAACTGGACCAAAAGCTGAGGAGGTTTTATGGCTTCCAAGCACTTAGTTTTCCCTTTGTAAGATTGTCCCTTCAGCAATATTATACGAGTGTGCCAGCAGCGTAGCACTGAATCTGAGCATCATTAGTTTTTTTTATTAGAAAAGGCTTTTTTTTTGTGCTGAGTATCTCTATCTCACCTTTAATCTCAAAGCTGTGGTTTTAGTTTGTGCTGGGAACTTGAACCTCTGTCAGAACCCCAGTCTGTATTCTGTTCAAGCGTATGCTGTCCCAGACCAAACCTTGCGGGTGGGTTATGCTGAATACCCACAGCTTTGGAGTTACGAGGTCTTGACAGTCATGGCTGGTGAATGGATTCAAATTTGACAGTGATGCTCAGGAACAGGTTTCTTTTTCTGAGTTTGGCATCAGCTTTGGCTGTTGGTGTACATGGTTTGAATCTTTTGGCAGTACCTGCAGAGTGCTATTGAGTATTAGAGTTGATGTCTCACTTGGAAAAGGAAGTGCCATAGCCCTTAGAATGGCCTCTGATGGAATGAGAAAATGTCTATCTTAACTTAATCTTGGTGTGTCCACTGTAGGTTTAGGGGTAACTTCCCATAGGTTGTACTTCTGTACACAGAACGTCTTAGGTTACTCTCATAATGTCAAAATTTATTGCAAAATTTAGGCACTTTATAAAGTAAAAACCATCAAGTGTGGGACTTGTCCTTACTTATTTTGTTCTCATCCAGTCCTGATATGGGGGCCTGGGGGGAGTTATGTGCTGCCACAGGGGGAGCAGATTTCAGGTTGCAATGCGTGAAAGCAACTGTAAACACCTAAATCTTTACAAACTTTCAGAAAGTAGACAAAGTATGCCTGAGATTTCCCTGGATGTAAAATGTTTGTCAAATGCTACATTTCTCCTGGTGAAATGTGCTGTGGCTTTCCTACAGCTTTGCACTTATTGCATATGCAGTCTCTTAACCCAAATTTGGTGGTTCTTCCTGTCTTTTTGTAATTGAACTATTGCTGTGAGTCTTACAATTCCCTGGCAGTTGGGCACTGCAGCCCTGGTCCTGGGTGCTTGCTTATCCCCTCTGTGGTATGGGGAAAAATTAATTTTCCTCTGATTTTTTTTCCCCTCTCTCCTCCTTTCTACCTGACTGTCATTTAGATCAACTGGAACACATCTCAAGTCACGTGCAGCAGGATTCTGTCGGGAAACACTTCTCTTTGTTCTCGTGGAGGAACAATTTGGATGCTGCCATGGCCACTGTTTTCAACCTCACTCATTTTATCTCTGAGAGCCCAGCTTTGTGTCCCCCGGTAGGTTTTTCTGTCAGTGTTTGTGTGTGCCATTGAAAGCAGTTGTTAATGTCTGTACACAATTATGATTTTACTTATTATAATTTTTTTTCCCCTTCCAAGCATCATGTTGACATCTGACAGGCTCCCATTGCTGGAAACAATGGTTTTGGATGATGTACCTAACTTAAAAGATACGTATGCCTCCTTGTACTCCTCAGCTATGGAAGACTTAGAGGTGGATTTTGATTCAGAACTGGAGGAAGATGAACTGAAACAGGAGGTTGCTTCTGGGGATTCCACGATCTTTATAGCTTTTAAAGGAAATATAGGTGACAGAGACTTTGAGCAGAAGCTGGATACCATACTGGAGAATGTGCCTGGCCTTTTACACATGGGTAATGTGCCTACTTGTCATTTTTCAGCTGTGCTCAAAATATTTATGTAATCAGAGTGCTTGCACAAATATATAGATTATATTTGGTCTGACTTAGTTTGTAATGATATTTGTTGGGATTGTTCTTAGTGAATTTGGGGGATTTTGTTCTCAGAAATGCATAGTATAAGTCTCTGCAATTGTTCTGTTGTTCAAAATTGATTCAGTTAGTAAGTTCATTCCCTTCAGATTCCATATTTTACTTGTTGTTTTTTTTTTCTCTTCTGTTTCCTTCTATTACACATGGCTGTGTTATATGGAAGTGGAACCAGACTTGTCCACATAGGAGATGTGTTGTACTGCCCAAACCATCCGATTTCGACCACTGCAATTCATCTGAGAGTGGGTTCACTCTCAGTTGCTGCACGGAGTCACCATTGTTATGTAGAGGCATCTGTATGCTGAATTTGTTATAAATATTTATGCCAGGGTTAATAAACATTAGCCAGATCTCAGCTGAGAAAGCAAATCTTTAAAATCAATGTCAAAGTAGTTTGAAAATTGCCCATGTGACAAGTTATTTAAACTGAGTCAGAAGAAAGTAGGATGTTCTGAATGTGGAGTTAGTAAATAACATGGGGTTAGTCTTGGCAGATGCAGTGTTTGAAAAATTAGAAACTTGGGTACAAATACAAAAAAATACCAAACCCGATAATGCAATTTTTGTATGTAAAATATTGGAACATTAATAGCAGTAAATATGTCATTGTTCAAACTTCCACAAAAGGGGAATTTAAAACTCCTATCATGTTTCTAGCCAAAAGCAGGTTTATAGGTAGAATAAGGATGTATGTAATAATTCCATTATGTATGAGCAGAAGGGGCTTGGTGACTTAGTGAAGAGCAAGAGATTTCTAAGTAGGAATGAGGTATTGGCATTCTTAACTGACAAGTTCTTTAGAATCCAAAAGTTAGCAAACTCTAGATCTGACATTACAGTGGAAGAACTGGCTGATGAAAATTTGGGCCAATGCTTTCTGTTTTCAGAGAGTCTTTCTTTTCAGAAAGCTAGAAACTTATAAACCTTTATTAGGAGTGTATTTTAATTATCCTTAAATGCAGTTTGTAGGAATCGTTTAGATAGGTATCATTTTGGATAATATGTCCAACAGGACTGCCCAACCTTTTTGCTGTTATTTTGTAAACTACTGGTCGTTGTAGAAACACTCATACATAGAACAGTTTTTCAGGAAATCTGCAACTACTTGTTTTGCGTGACTTTGATATGCTGTTTGGCAATAGATTTAACATACTCAGAAAACAAAATAGTAGAAATTAAGGAAATACTGCTAGGACTCTATTGGCACTGGTCTTGTTAAAAAAACCCCCAAAACTCACAGCCATTTGTAGAGTTAATATTTCAAGGATTTCATTTCTATAGTCAGTTTTTTCCCACACTCATGTGGTTCACAAGCAGATTTCCTGTATTACTGGGCTGGAGCCCCTCTGCTCTGGAGCCTGGCTGGGAGACCTGGGAATGTTCACCTGGAGAAGAGAAGGCTCTAGGGAGACCTCTTCCCTCTGCCAGAGGGCAGGGTTAAATGGGATATTGGGAAGGAATTCTTCCCTATAAACTTGGGAAGGCCCTGGCACAGGTTGCCCAGAGAAGCTGTGGCTGCCCCATCCCTGGACATGTCCAAGGCCAGGTTGCACAGGGCTTAGAGCAACCTGGGCTGGTGGGAGCTGACCCTGCCCATGGAAGGGGGTGGAACAAGAATAACTTTAAGGTTCCTTCCAACCCAAACCCAATGTATATAATTCTGTGAAATCTGTTTTAGTAGATATTTTCTTATCTTTCCAAACTAATTTATCCACAGAATATTTCAATTTTTGAGTAATACTGTCAAGTGATCGTGTTGGCTGTTGCATTGGTTTTCATTTGGTTAGTTTGTTTGGAAAATCCCTGAAGCAGTTTGACAACATTGGTCACTGTACATCTGTGTGGGAGAAATCTCCTCTACCTGCCAGCCTAACCACTGGCAATTTTCAAAAACAATGCTTCATTTTTTTCATCTCTTTTAACCAAGTTATTTCATCATACATGTTTGAAAACTGGCTTTGTATTGACTCTAACTGTAATTCTCTTAAGAATCCAACAAGTTAAAAGTACAGAAAATAGAACCTTGGAACAGCGTCCGTGTCACCTTCAATATCCCCCGGGAAGCTGCTGAGCGGCTGCGAATCCTGGCTCAGAATAACAACCAGCAGCTTCGAGACCTGGGTATCCTCTCAGTTCAGATTGAAGGTATTTTACATGAATTTGCTTCCAAAGCTAAAATTTAAGTAGAGTCCACAAGTGGTTTTGTGTTCTTGGTTAGTGTTGCAAAACTTCTAAGTTTACTACTTCCGTGTCTCTGAAAGGATGGCTCAGGACTTCTGTTTTCTCAAGAGTAACATTTAATAATAACAAAAATAAAAGCTGAAAATCCTCTGGGCATCAGGAAACCTCCTGAAAGATGGTTTTTTTGAGTGTTGGCTAGCAAAACGTGCACTGGTTTTCTTTCCCAGTTGTTTCATGTTAGGCATTCTTTAAAACAAGTTTTCAGTGGATTTCACAGTTCAAATGTCCGTTATGGACAATTGTCCAAGAGCACCCTTGGAATGAAACCAAGGACAGGTAATGCTTGTCATGGCAATTGTGCTTCTTAAAAATGAAATCCAGAAGGGTAGTGTGACATGTGTCCTTCTAAAGTGCACAGTATAGATGAAGTCTGCTCTTCCTTGACATCTTTTAAGTGTCCTTTTGCAGGTGTCTGTTTCTGCTTTTCTGTCTCATTCCATTCACCCAACCTGTGTATTACTTTTAGGAGAAGGTGCTATCAACTTGGCTCTGGCTCAGAGCAGAAGCCAGGATGTTCGGATCAACGGGCCGCTGGGAGCAGGCAATGCCGTGCGCATGGAACCAGGCTTTCCCATGCAAGGGGGACAAGGTAAACTCCTCAGGGTCTGTTTGGGCAGCTTTGTACACCTAGGAATTTCTTGCTAAACTGATCGTGACATTTCAGTGGTTATTGCAACTATTGTTTGCAGAATTCTACTTGCCGTTTTACTTAATGTGTGTTCTTGTTCTGTGCTGTCCGTCCACATCCTGCATTATGTAATCTAAATTGTTGGCCCACATTTTGTCCTACAAACATTGGAGTGATTTTGATGGGGTCAATTGGTTTGCTTTGGGGTTTTTTTGTGTTTTGCTAGTTTGGAGTTTTGTTGGTTTGGTTGATTGATTATTTTGTTTGTTACATAAAGCCTGTTAAAGCAGATGAGTCAAGTGCAGGGAATTCACTTGTAAATGTGCACAAATTCAGTGTTCAGTTTGGCTCCCTTTATGGAAATGAGCATAAATCTTTATTCAGTGTACACTAGTAAACTATTTTAGTTTAAATCCGTTAGAATTATGGGAAGGACAGGATACTGTCATTGCTACTATCTCTTTTTATTTTCTGGTAAACTTTCAAGATCTGGTCAAAGAGAAGGAATATTTGTGAAGAGGTGTGGTATCATTAACTCTCCGTTTTATAGCACTGTATGTGCATAAGGAATTTTAAAAAGAAAGCTGCTATACAATTAATTTTAATAGCTCAATCATAAGGCAAAATAATTAATGTTTTAGTTAATAGGATTTAAAACAATAAAAACAGGAACATTTTTGGTCAGTTTATGTAAGATGCATTTGTGGGTGTTGATGAAAAGGAATGGAAGGAACATTACAACTCAGTAGAAATCTGATTAAATGGTAGTGAAATTATTGTGCTTAACAAAGAATGTAAAACATTTAAAGAAGGGCTCTGCCCTCTGCGGTGTCAATCATGACCGTCTTTTCCTGTCTGCAGGTCAAACAGTATAAATAAAACAGCAATAACAGTGCAACAATATCGATAGTTTTATAAGCCTGTGGAAATGAAACATTGATTTTTTGTCTTTCTTGCAACATAGTTACTTTCTAGTTTCCAATTTTGCAAAAAAAACAAGTTACATTATAACTTTGATACAATCTTGTCGCTTGATGACTTCAGTGGCAGAGTCAGGTTCACACATTGATTCAAGAATCAGTAGTGTTTCCTTTTATATCTTTTTTAAAGGTTTCATGTTAAAGAAAAAGCTTCAGCATGACCTGAACTTGTTTGATATCAGGGAATGTGAGCTTTCAGACAGAGAGGTGTGTTCTCAGGTTATTTCAAACAGTTCTTAAAGTCTAAAAGAATATTTTATCGATGAATATAAATTTTTTTTTGTTAAAAGAAAAAAAATCTAAAATTAATCTCAATGTAAAAACTGCAAGCTTTGGTAATTTCTATTTTTATTTTTTAAGGTTTAATAAGAATGGGCAATGCTACAGCTGTCATGATGTCCCAAAGTGGAAATGTGCCCACCTCTATGGTAGCAAGTGGTGCTAGTGCTGAGCTGCAGCCAAGAACACCTCGGCCTTCCTCGCAGCCAGGTGGTAATACTTAGTCATAGTACTAACCTGAACATTCTTGTATTGTCATTCCTTGGCACACAGGCTTGAGCATATACTCATGAGAACACTCCAGAATTGTCCTGGAGCATTTTCCCTGCCCTTCTGGGAGCTACTCTTTCTGTGGAAATGTCTGTGCCCCCATTAATTTGTTAAAATTTTTCACATAATTCAGATGCCTAATAAGCCACCAGCTTGCTTGGTATTTTGTGTTGAGCAGTGATAGTGGTATTTTTTCAAGGTGAACTGTTGTGACTGAGCTTTATGTTTAGCTAAAGGTAAGACAAGGATTTGTTCAATGAGGCAGGGATGTTTCTGATAGGAAGTAAATGCCCCAGACTGAGCACAAATGCTTTTCAGAAGGGATGGGTAGACAGAAGGGATCTGGAGGGTGTGAATATTTAAGGTTTGTTCTTCACTGGTAGTGAAGCCTATTTGCATTTTAGGACTACAAAAAAAGGGGAGAGTTATTACTTGTCCCTCCATAAAATGGTGGCAGTACTTGCCACGTTTGTGGAGTTCTGTATTATTTATTCTTACAGATAACATTTTTCATAAATGTTTTAGATATTCAGGGAATATTAGTTTATGGTACTACCTTAATTTTTTAGCTGGTAGGAATAGCCTAACAAGTGAATTACACGTGCAGACTGGAAGACTAGAGGCTGGAGAGCTGCCCTGGGGAAGAAGATCAGCAAGTTTGTGCTCAGGACAAGTGTAACAGGAGACAGCAGTGGCCTGGCAGCCCCAAGGGCCACCCCTGTCCTGGGGCATTGCTGGCTGAGTGAGAGGGGTCTGTCCCATTCTGCTCTGGGGTGACCTCACCTCAAGTCGTGGGGGAGTTTGGGCACCTCAGCACGTGAAGGACATCAGAGGGACACAAGGAGGTGGAATGAAGGTGCATCATGAGAAGTTCAGATGGGACATTAGGAAAAGAGCATGGTCAGTCCCTGGAATAGGTTCCTCAGGGAGGTCACGGCCCCAAGCCTGCCAGAGTTTAGGGGAGTGTCTGGACAATGCTCTTAGTCCTGTGGTTTAGTTCTAGGTGGCCTTGTCAGGACCAGGGAGTTGGACTTGGTCCTTATGAGTCCCTTCCAGCTTGAGATATGCTGTGGTTTTACGGTTCTAAGTGTATAGATGGCTCACATTAGACTGTAGTTACAAACACTATGGAGCTGTCAGTGCTGTATTTTAGAGGATGTAAATTGATAAGGCCTGGCTTCTCTGGATTCCCAGCCATTCTGAAAACTTCTAGTGTTGTATATTGGAGAAGTTGGAAACTGGAGTGTGAATTTTTATGCAGAGTAAGCAAATGCAAGCAATTTAGCCTTTCTTGTTTTAGGATGGGTTTTGTCTGCCTTAGGTTATTTTTTTTCTGCTTTTCTTTGCTATTTTAATAGATCCAATGGACCCACTCTTATCTGGGCTAAATATCCAGCAGCAAAATCATCCATCTGGATCTTTAGCTCCCCAGCTCCATTCAATGCAGTCTGTTCCTGTAAACAGGCAAATGAACTCAGCCAACTTTCAGCAGCTACAGCAGCAGCAGTTGCAGAATCGTCCTCCCCAGCCACATCAGCAGCCACAGCAGGGTATTCGACCTTCATTCACTTCGCCAGCACAGGTTCCAGTTCCCCCTGGCTGGAACCAGCTTCCTTCTGGAGCACTTCAGCCTCCTCCAACCCAGGGAGCATTGGGTACATTGACAGTAAACCAGGGTTGGAAAAAGGCCACGTTGCCTGGACAAATGCAGCAGCAGCTTCAAGCAAGACCATCTCTAGCAACAGTACAAACTCCTACTCATCCTCCACCTCCATATCCTTTTGGAAGCCAACAGGCTTCCCAGGCTCACTCAAACTTTCCCCAAATGAGCAATCCTGGCCAGTTTACTGCTCCTCAAATGAAAAGCCTTCAGGGAGGACCCTCACGGGTTCCTACGCCACTACAACAACCCCACCTGACCAACAAGTCTCCTGCTTCCTCCCCCTCCTCCTTCCAGCAGGGATCTCCTGCCTCATCTCCAACCGTTAACCAGGCGCAGCAGCCGCTGGGACCAAGGCCTCCCCAGAGTGGCACGCTTCCCCAGGGATTCCAGCAGCCTGTCACTTCTCCTAGTCGTAATCCTATGGTGCAGCAGGGGAATGTGCCCCCCAACTTCATGGTGATGCAGCAGCAAAACCAAGGTCCACAAGGTTTACACCCCGGTTTAGGAGGTAAGAAGTACTGCGACTTTCTTTTATTTTAAAAAGAAAAGAAACACGAAATGGCTAGAACGAAGGTTACTGCCAGTTCTGAAAAGATCCTGTACAAGACAGAATGAAGGCATAGGTGAAGTGTGAAGTGGGTATGGGTGAATTAGCATCAGCATCACTTGGTTTCTCCTCCCTGTCTCTCTCCTGCAGTGTCACAGTGTTGACCTAAGGGTGTGCTCTGCAGAGTGGAGTGGCTGTGTGCAGTTGTTACTACTCATTATTGACAGTCATCCTCTTGACAGTTCTTCTGCTGCCCTTAAGCAAGCTTAGGATGTTCAGAGGTGGAAGAGGGATTTTGTTTTATTTTGGGGTTCTTTCTGGGGAGAAGGTGAAGGATTTTTTTGAGACAGAATGCAATAGAAGCAAGCAAACATTTTCTTTCTCTCTTCAGCTTCCTCTGTCATCATTTCTATTTTCTGCTACAGAAATGAGTCGTTGTTTTGCATCTTCCTTTCTAAGATGTGGATGTCTCTTCTTGACCTTTTCTTTATTTGTCATCAGTTCCTTCCCATTTAAAGAGGAAAGAGCTATTATTGTCATGCTATTACACTCCCTGCTCTCAAATTAAGAGGTTAAGGAATGTTTCAACTTCTCCTTTGGCTTTGTTGTCATTAGTTTTCTCTTCAAACCAACACACACATCTTTTCCTTACTACTCTCTAACAGTGAAGGAATGTCTTTGATCAGTCCATAGATCTCTTTTGTGAACTTGGTGTTTTTTTCCCCTTGAACGTCTTGTAATTCTGTGCAGACTTGTCATGCTTCTCTCTACTCACGTGTTTGTTCATCTTTCTCTTGGATGGCTGCTCTCAGGCCCCATACACAAGCTCTTGCTTAAGCCATTGAAATAATGTCTTTATGTCCTTATAAAATATGAGCCATATTCTTTGTCCACCTACACATACATAAATATATTCTAGTCTTTTGCATTCTCATGTTGTATGTCCGAAATCTGCCTAAAACCTGAAAGGAATACCTGTTTCTTGGTCTGCTGATCGGGACAAGCTTCTGTTTGCACTGTGTGTACCATGGGTCTCATTTGAATTCAGATGAATGATCTCAGTTTCAGGATTCTCCTTTTAGGATCTGCCAGTGCCCTATGCTTGGTGTATCTTACCTTGTCTCCATCTGGAAGCAGTTAGTAATTATTTATATAGTCACATTTCCCTAAAGTTTTGCCTCACCAGCCATATATCCCCATGAGGAATCAGCCATGACCTCTAGACAATATAATCTCTGTGTTCTTCCTAAGCAAACCTACTACAAACACAATCCTACTTTTTTGAGTTAAAAATGACACTGCAAATAGACTATCAAAATACGTTATTTGGCTTCACTGCAGACCTTATTTAAATCAGCAATCCTCAGCTGATATAAAAAGACAGGATTCTTTGGTTTCAACAGAGCTGTGTTGCTCCCACTTGCTGAGATTTTTGCCTGACTTCCATGCATGCTCATTCTTTGGTGCGATTTTTATGTTAATTAAGTTGTAATTATGGATCTTTCAATTTTTAAACCATCTTGAATTATGTTAACGAAGTTGTAATTACAGATTTTTTTCTGCTTGCATTTAATTGTTTGATGTCAATGAATGCCTTCAAACGCTTTCCATTTCACACAGTAATTTAAAAAATCAGAATTTGTATCAGATTTGGAATAGGCCAAGCTAACACTTTCTTTTTTTTTCTCAGTTCAGATAATCTTATGTAAAAACCTTCCCTAAAAGTTTAGCTGAAATAAAACTAGAGTCCAGTGATGTGGTGTTTCCAGAAGTCTCTGTGTTCCGTATTTGCAGATGTATCTTGTTGTTTGACCTGTAGACTTGATTACCTTGAAATATTAATTACTAAACTAAGACCAGATTAATTACCAGAAGCAGCAAAATTAAGTGTGCAAGAAAGCTGTCACTGTGGAAGGAACTGAAGACCCATTCTGGCACTGGGTCAGAAGAATAAGGAGTTGGGCAGAGTTTGCACTAAGTCTCAGGCATTGTCTGTTTGACAGTGAGGTAAAAGGAATTGGGTTCTGGTGAATCCATCCATGCTGCTGCTGACATTGGCAGGTAGAGGGAAGGTTTTCTGTCTGTCCCAGGGCATGTTCTGATGTTCTGTTATGCCAGAGTGTGGGTGTTGTGCCAGAGAAGTGCCTGACAAAATTTCCTTGCTCTTGCAGCGGGAATAGCAGGGTAACTTGAATGAGCAGCAGGTCTGGACATGCTGAACCGTGAAGTTCCTCAGCCCACTCTTGGACAAGAAGACCTTTTGTGTGTGTGTGTGCACAGCAGCACTCATAAGGAATGTGTGCCCAGTGTGTTACTGTGAGAGTTGTTGTTGAGAGGAACAGTGTAACAAAAATGCCAGTTGTTTTGTGTATATGGAGTAAGTTAAAGGCCTGCTAGGAGTTGAGATGCAGTGCAGCAGAAACCAGCAAAGTCTTCAAAAGTCAAACATGGAATTTTCATCTTCTCTGTGTGGTAAGTTTTGTACTTAAATTACAGATTGAAATGAGTTGTAGTAATGTGTTAAGCCAAATTATTGCACATACAGTAACTATAAATGTCTTCAGTGGGTTTTCTGTATTGGCAGAAAGACTTTCTGCCAAAACCTGTAATGTGACAGCGCAGACTCAAAGGAATTCTCCATTTATAGATTTTCTCTTTTTTTATTTCTTCCTGTTTTCCATATTTACTAATAAGAAAATTCTCTTGTTCAGGAATGCCCAAGCGCCTCCCCCCAGGGTTCCCTGCAGGCCAGGCTAACCAGAACTTCCTGCAAGGTCAGGTGCCTTCCACAGCTCCAGGAACACCAGGGAACAGCGGAGCACCTCAGCTGCAAGCCAGCCAGAACATGCAGCACACAGGTCTGACTGCCATGGGGTGTTCCTCAGCTTTTCCCTTTTGGAGCACGTGGTGCCTTTACCTGTGTTACCCAGACCCCAAATCATAAACTCTTGCCATTATCAGGGAGTTGTTGGCTGGGGCTGCAGCAACATTCTGTGTGTGTTGCTGGATATGGAAAAGAAAAGCATGAGGCTGCTCATGTGTCTCAAATAATCCAGCTGTTACTGATGAAGACTGTGGTCCTGGACTCCAGAAGTAGCTCTTAAGAAGCTGAATAAAAGTAGCACTGAAATTTGGAGGCAGGGTTAATAAAGATACAACACAAAAATTTCTTGTCTAGAAAAAAAAGGTGTAAATATCTTAGAAGCACAATAACAAAATAATCTTGTTCTGATTTGAAAAAGTTATTTATTAGTTCCTTTGAAAGCTTTGAAAGTCTGCTTGCAGTATGAAAATTAAAACTTTAGTTCACAAATGTCTCCATTTAACAATTCAATTGTTAGTCTGTTGTCTGCATTGTGGAAACCCTGATAATGTAATTTCATCAGTACTCCATGTACATTTATTCTTTAACCCATTATAAAATAGGTTATAAAAAAGGTTTGAAGGCTGCTGGGCTCAGTGACATTATGGAAATTTTACAAACTTAGGTACAGATAACAAATTAAGTTTCTGTTCTGTCTTCTGTAGTGGGGTATGGGGAAGTACCAGTCCAAGTGTTTATTTTGAGATGTATTATGTTCAGTTTTATCAATTAACATGTATCTGTAGCATCAAATATCACATTCCAGAACTGCAAATAGGTGAGACAGTTCATTGGAAAAGGCAGGAAAACAATTCTGGACTCAACATCAAAAGATGCGAAAACTTTTACGCCAGTTAATCACTTACTGGTGTTTTCTTTTTATTTTCTTAAGGTGGCCAAGGATCTGGACCTCCTCAAACTCAGATGCAAGCAGCACATGGCCCACCAAATATGATGCAGACCAATCTAATGGGACTTCATGGAAATATGAACAACCAGCAGGCTGGTGCTACTGGGGTGCCACAGGTTAACATGAGCAACATGCAGGGACAGCCTCAGCAAGGACCACAGTCCCAGCTTATGGGGATGCATCAGCAAATTGTGTCCTCTCAAGGACAGATGGTGAACATTCAGGCTCAGGGATCGCTGAACCCTCAAAACCAGATGATACTTTCTCGAACTCAGCTCATGCCACAAGGCCAAATGATGGTGACACCACAAAACCAAAATCTTGGTCCCTCTCCCCAAAGGATGACCCCACCCAAACAGATGATTCCCCAGCAGGGACAGCAGATGATGTCCACACACAATCAGATGATGGGACCTCAGGGCCAGGTCTTGCTACAACAGAACTCAATGATGGAACAGATGATGACCACTCAGTTGCAAGGAAATAAACAGCCTTTTAGTACTCAAAACCAGTCCAATGTTATGACGGGGCCAGCTCAACTGATGAGAGGACCAACCCCAAACATGCAAGGAAACATGGTGCAGTTCACTGGTCAGATGATGCCACAGCAAGGCCCTGTGAACGGGAACCCTTCTCAGGTGATGGGAATTCAAGGGCAAGTTTTAAGACCCACAGGACCTGGTCCTCACATATCTCAGCAGCTTGGGGATGCTACTCCTACAACAAACAATGATGTGAACTTGACACAGATGTTACCTGAGGTTTCTGTGCAGCAGCCAAACATGGTGCCTTCTCATATGCAAGGAATGCAAGGAAACAACAATTCAGGGAGTCACTTCTCTGGCCATGGGCTGCCTTTCAATCCAGGGTTTAGTGGAACGCCAAATGGCAATCAGGTTTCCTGTGGGCAGAATCCTGTGTTTCCGGTCAATAAAGATGTGACACTCACAAGTCCACTCTTGGTTAACCTTCTCCAAAGCGATATATCGGCAGGACACTTTGGTGTGAACAACAAACAGAATAATCAGAATGCCAACAAGCCAAAGAAGAAGAAGCCCCCAAGGAAGAAGAAAAATAATCAACAGCTAGAACAAACAACGTAGGTTTAACATTACAGTGTTTTCTATAAGGGGCGTGGGGAAGCTCCACAGGCACCTTGTCAATATTTTATCTGCTAGTAACAGGTGAGAAAGGACCTGTATTATCATGTTGTAGCAATTTCTTGCAAGAATTGCTCTCAAGAGTCTGTCTTTGGAGTATTTGTTCAAGATTAAAAATAACATGCAAATATCCAAACTCAGTTATAAGCCAAATTATGCCAGCATCATTCCTTACCTTTACTGGGTGAAGGAAGTTGAGCATGTGGCCCATGGTGCCACAGCCCTTGAAAGAGGAGGCTGCCTCTTTTGAGCAGTCTGACAGCCACAGTCAAAGTTCTTTCAGAAGAATTAGAAGCCTCTATAAACACTTGCAGTAGAGATTTTTGGGGATTGTTTCCTGAATTATGTGCATATCCTGGCATATTTCTACCTGGAATTGAGTTGGACCTCTCTGTTAGTTAAGCTGCAGTGAGAACCTAGAGGGAGAAACCTGGTACTTTCTGGGTATGAGGTTAACAGGTCCAAGCAGTGCTGGTCTTCTTGGCCTAGGAGAGATCAGGAAGTTTAAAAACCCCACAGCTCTTGAGAGGGAGGAGGCAAATGGATAATCTTGGAAGATAATGAATGAATGTGTCTGTTTAGTGGAAAAACAAGATTATATAATCTCTTCTTTCCTCTTTGGCCAGTGTATTCTTCTTTGGCCAGGTGTCCTGTAACCATTTGCCATTGACAGTCTGCTAACACCAGCACAGGGTAGATCCTGCTGCTGTGCCATTGTTCATCTTCAATGGCGAAGGCAGATACACTATCTAATTATCCTGATGCTGCAGATGAACCCCAGGGGCACTGACAGGAATCCACCCAATGGAACTTCTGGGACTTGTTTTCAGTTTGCTTTAGGAAAAATGGAAAAACTTAGCACACAAAATTATGACACAGGAATAACCAAATATCAATATTAAATATCTAAAACCAAACAAAAAGGTAGCAGCTGCACATTAAGTTCCTAATGTGACTCTGGTTCCACCAGTCCCACTCTTTTGAATCATCATTATGTCTTTAAGCTGAAGCCTTTCCCGGGGACACATGTCCAGTTCAGTGCAAAGAGAAGATGGCATCAAGTACTAAGCAACTGTTTAATGTTTTAAGTTTTCCCTTGGTTATTAGTGTGTAGCCCAAACCTGCATTTTCTGCACAATGTCAAGACTCCTTTGTGAAGATGAAATTAATAATCTCATTAACATTTTAATTCTGGACTGAAGCAACTCACATCATCTATAGTAAGTGATCTTTTGTGACAATCATTAATTGGCTTAACTAGTGCAAAAATAAAATGCAAAAATGCTGTAAGGTAAAGCAACACATGCTAATTTAATAGGCCATGAAAAAAGCTATTCAGATACCTGCTGTGTAGTTTTAGACAATCATGGTGTGAGGAGGAGGACACGATCTGTGGAAACCTGGGTAAATTGGCCAGAATCAAGGGGTCAACATGTGTCTGGTCTGCAGCTTTGGGTGACTTGGACACAGTAACACAGACACTCCAGTCCAATAGAGTCCAATAAAATAATAGTAAGCGCTGCTGTAGCAAGTGCCTTGCTATGAAAGTGACAGGATTCAGAGGAAGCAGAAGAGTTGGCCTTGCCTTCTGAAAAGAAAATCCATTAATCATTAAAAAAAAACATTGTTAGGATTTTGTTTTCATTGGTCTTACTGATGAACACCCAGCCTCAACGTGGCCTGGGAATATCAGTAAATGGATCTATAAAATTCTTTCCTCTGAACTTCACAAAGCCCCACAAGACTGCATATTAAAAAGTTTTCACAGTAGAAGACACCTAAATTGCAACTTTTCTATTGAACTATGACAGCTCAATTCTAGCTCCTAAATAAGGCTTTGTATCACATTTCAGTGTAATTGACAAAGGAAATACCAGTTTGTACTTATTCTATTACTTGTTCTCTGCCATTGTTACTTGCAGAATGTTGTTCTGATATGGATTGGCATTTTGGTTCTGAGTGGACTATATCCTTGCAGAAGCATTAAGAAGAGAGCCGTTCTCACAAATGTTTCTGAGATTATTCTCCAGCAAAAGAAGGGTGACTGTGGTGAAAAGTGGCTATAATATTTTCCTGCCCCAGATTTGCTGATTCTTTTAAATCCAGTTTGGATCAATTTCTTTGACATCAGACGCAAATAGAATGCTTTTCAGCTTCCTCTCTGTCATTCTTCCTCATGAATTTTAATATTCAGAGAAGCAAACCTTGTATGGAAATGCAGCTAATTTGATAAACATTAAAACATTAAAAAGAAATAATTTCTGAGAAGTAATAATATAATAACAAAAGTACTGTTAGTAATATGGTTTGCAGACAGAGAATATTTGAATGTAAATAGGAGCTACTGAAAGAGTTTATTCAGCTGAATCTGAATTGGAATAAAACCCAGGACATTTTGGAGAAGTATGTTACCATGTTGTTAAAAGTGTTACCATGTGTGTTCTGAACCTGAAGACTGTAGGGAATGCGTGGTAAACCGAGGAACAAGATGCTGGATGAAATGGGATTGTGGATCAAACACATTGGTTAATTCTGTTAATCCATGCACAAACACGCAGTTGCTTCATATTCTCCTGTGCATAGACCATGAACGTCCTGTGTGCTGCTAGAACAGAACTAACCCACTGGGTAAGGTCACTTGCTGGCATTTGAATTTGCAAGGTGCAGAGCAGGTGGTGACAGCACTGCAGGACCAAGAGGTGTTTCTCAAACAGACTCGGAGCATTTCACCACGGGTGACAGTTCCCCAGTGCTCTGGGAAATGGCCCTCACTCAGCAGCAGAGGACCAGCCTTTCTGGAGCTGTTGCTGAGCACTGGCCTGAGAGCAAGGCTGGCTCTGCCACATCTGTACTGTCATTTTGTTTGTTCACCTTGTTACTGCAGCTGCCACCTTTTTTGGTTTGGTTGATTTGGTTGGGGTTTTCCTGGGGTTCTCCCTCTGCCCTGGCAGGGGATTTTGTATCTGAAGGTTGTATTTGAGAATCCAGCTGGTGAAGCAGAGAGTTTGCTGATGACAGTCCAGACTGTACCTGATGTGCAGTTACCTTTTTAATTTTTTTTTTCATTCAGAGCAATAGAAGAATAAATATGGAATATTTTGTCCCTTTCTCATAAACCTCATCTTGTTATTCATATTCATAACTGGGGGAAGGTAGGGGGTTATGAGTGGTGGTTGCTAAACGTGCCCAGTGAATTTCAGCTACATTCAAATGATGTTTAAATTTTTCAACAGCAATGGCAATAGTCTTTCCTACCATAACTACTCTTCTTTGTAAGCAAACCAACCTCAGGTCTGTTTTGCCAGGTTTGCACAGCTTCCCAATCAGATCTGTCTGGCAGGAGGTGCTTGCTAAGCATCCATTTTGCATCAGTATTGTTTTGTGTGTTAAACCTGCCTGTCCAGTGGTGCTCTGTATTGGCTTTTAGCTTATCTTTAACTGTTGCATTTTTAATCTCCCACTATTATAAATAAATCATAAATAGCAAAATTACAGATTTGATATTGTAGTCACACTTTTAGGGATTTCTTTCAGTTCACATGGCTGGCACATGCACTAAAAGCTGCAGCTCCCCTTTGTGATTCTTCTGCCAGAATTTTTGTTCATTTGTGGCTGCTAAGATAATGCTCTGGGGCATATCTATGCATTTTGCCAGTTTTCATCAGATTCGTTGTAAGGCATGTAAGTCTACACCACCTACCTCACAAAAATTGGTGATGTGCTGGATTAAACACAGGATTTCACTCAGATGCTTTCATTGGTGGTCCTTGTCCTCAACAGCACTGCTTGCAACAGCTGTGTTTGCCCCGTTTCTCTCCTTTTGTCCTTCTTGGTTTATATTCTTCCCAGTTGTGATTCACAAAACCCAGGGATTTCCAGTCATTTTTGAATGTTAAGTATCTCATAGAAAATTAGGACAGGCCAGGGCCTTTCTGTGTCAGCTCTACAGATGCCAGAGACTTACTCTCAAGTATAATTAAATAGGATAGCTCTCTCCACCCTATGTACTTCCAATTCTTATTTTGGTGGAAATCTCTTTTCTCCGTGGCATTTCTACATGATTCTGCCTCTCTGTTGCCAGTGGACTTACTTTGATGTCTTTGATTTTAGCTTAGAGCTTTTATGTAGCTCTCCCCATACCCTCCTTATATTCATGCAGATGATAAGCAGTTAAGGTCTTCTGCTCCTCATCCCTCTTTATTTTACATGTTCTGACCATATACATTGATAGCTATAGAAATTTTGGTTTTTTCTAAGTCTGCCAAAGCTGTCTTGATTCAGTGAAAGTGTTGGGCTTTGAGTCTGAGCAATTTTAAATTGTTCTAGAGAGTTTCCTGGAGCATCAGGTACCCCAGGAAGAAGGATCTGGGGGATGCAGAACTGAATGTGACCCAGCAATGGGCACTCACAGCCTGGAACACCCTGTTGTCCCAGGCTCATCCCGCAGCATGGGCAGCAGGTGAGGGCGGGATTCTGCCCTTCTGCCCCACCCAGGTGAGACCCCACCTTCAGAGCTGCCTCCAGCTCTGGGGAGAGGAAGGATGGGGGGTGTTGGAGCAAGACCAGAGGAGGCCACAGAAATGCTTTGAGGGCTGGAGCCCCTCCGCTCTGGAGCCAGGCTGGGAGAGCTGGGGGTGTTCACCTGGAGAAGAGAAGGCTCCAGGGAGACCTGAGAGCCTCTTCCAGTGCCTAAAGGGGCTCTGAGAAAGCTGGAGGGGGACTTGGGACTAGAGATGGAGTGACAGGACAAGGGGGAATGGCTTCACACTCTCAGAGGGCAGGGTTAGGTGGGATATTGGGAGGAAATTCTTCCCTGGGAGGGTGGGCAGGCCCTGGCACAGGTTGCCCAGAGCAGCTGTGGCTGCCCCGTCCCTGGAAGTGTCAAAGGCCAGGTTGGATGGGGCTCGGAGCAGCCTGGGCTGGTGGAAGGTTTCCCTGCCCATGGCCGGGAATGGAATGAGACAAACTATAAGGTCCCTTCCAACCCAGAGCAGTGTGGGGTCACTTAGGGAGCCTCGGTACCACACACAGGTCAGTGCCCTGGAGGGTCACTGGAATGGGTGACATGTCAGGGCAGTTTTTCTGTGATGGTGTCGGAGGTCTCTGACACCCCAAACAAGTCACTTCTGGAAGAAATGGTGCTGCCTTTCAAATAAATTAAAAATGCATCTACCCATAGCACTTGCTTATCTATACAGATGTCATTCCATCCTGTTTGGCTGGAATAGATATATAGCTATATTATTTGGAATTCTCTTTGTTATAAAACTAAAATTCAATGTAAAAATAAGTGTTTTAAGATCAATAGTGACCAGGCAACTAGTTTCTTTTTCTATAGTATTTTAGGCAAAGAAGTGACTGTACACAGACCTGGGATCTGTGTTCCAGTTTGGCATGTTGTATCAGAGGCACTATAGTGGTCTGTGGAAAGTGCTAGGATCTAACTGAGTACTTAGTTATAGAAGCAGAAATCAAACACTGATGTAAAGGCTGAATTTTAATTGCAGTTATTTTTTTTTCAGTTCTTCAGAACCACGTCCAGCTGGCCTGGAGGAGAGTGATCAGTCATCAATGTCTGGAGACCAAGGAATGAATTTAGATAAATCAGGCCCTAAACTCTCAGATTTTGCAAGTAGGCCACCAGGTAGTAGGATTTTTCTATGGGTTATCTGAATGTAATAACTATAGGAGGGTTTTTAATCTTTGTGATAGTTCTGTTTTATTTGTGCTATCACACATTCAAGTTGAAACTTTTTTTACTCCTAGAAGTAATTGGTACCATTGTCTAGGTGTTCTCTTTGAATTAGCTCAAAATGAAGAGGTGGCCAGGTTCTTCTGTATCATCTTGCAGCTATTCATACTGAATACTGCAGAGTTATTCAGCAATAACATAATTGCTAAAAGAATTTTGTATTTCCAGCTGTTGTACAGACTGATCTCTTAAAATTCAGCATTTCTGCTGATTTTTGAGAAGAAATAGGGGTTGTAGTTGGAATTATCCTTTGCATGTAGAGAGGATTAAATCTAAAATCTGAAGTAGGATTTCTGTTATAAATCACTCAAGTGGTTTTTAACACTGTTTTTGGCCAAGTAATACATGGCATGTTCTACTTTATACACCAGAATATGCCAGGTCTGTAGCAGATATACTGGTCCATGACCCTCGGGGGCTGTCAAACACCTGAGTTTGTTTTAAGGAGTATTAATTAATGACAGTCCAACTCTGCATTTGTCAATGAAAGCAAGTCCATGGGCTCTTGCAGAGACTCTTCAGATGGCATGAGTCTGGGTTAATAGCTGATACAATACACTAAGAGATCTACAGTTAAATCCTACAAGTCACACATTAAGTAAAAATATTTGTATAAATTAAATAAAAATTTTGGCCTTGTTTGCATGGCCTGTTCTGTTAATGTGACTCTCACCCCAGATAAACAGGTTCTAGGCTATATTTTCTATCCAGTCCTGTTTGTTACTGAAATTTTTCTTCTGATCTTTGGCTGGTTTTAATGAATGCGTCGTCCTGTTGTCTTAGGTTATCCATCTCAGCCAGTGGAGCAAAGGCCACTTCAGCAGATGCCACCTCAGCTCATGCCACACACACAGCAGCCCCAGCCCCAACAGCAGCAGCAGCAGCAACAGCAGCAGCAGCAGCAGCCACCAACTCCACAAGCCCAGGCACCCTCACAGACACCACAGCAGCAGCAGCAGCAGATGATGATGATGCTGATGATGCAGCAGGATCCTAAATCAGTCAGGCTGCCTGTACCACAAGGAGTTCACCCACCCAGAGGCCCTCTGAACCCAGATGCTCAGCGGATGCCAATGCAGCAGAGTGGGAGCATGCCAGTAATGGTGAACCTCCAAGGGCCTGGATCGGTGCCTCCATCTCCTGATAAACAAAGAATTGCCTTGCCAGGCAACCCTCCTTTGGGCAATAATGCAAGAAAAATGGTTTATCCAGATAATGTACAGAATCCTTCCAGCTCACCCCTCGGAGAGGTTTCTTCGGTATCCTCGCTTCCAGAAGGAGGTGGAGCTGAGGGCCCCCCAACATCAGGAGCTCAGAACAATTTGACATCTCATTTAGTAGTTTCACAGAACCAATTAATGATGACAGGACCCAAGCCAGGACCGTCCCCACTTTCAGCTGCCCAAGGTGCAAGTCCCCAGCAGCAGTCCAGTTCTTTGCCTAGTGCTCTTACACACCATTTTCCAAATGTTGCTGCCTCATCCCAAACTTCAAGGCCCAAAACCCCAAACAGAGCAAGCCCAAGGCCATACTATCCTCAGACTCCTAATAACCGTCCACCCAGTACAGAACCCTCAGAAATCAGCTTGTCTCCAGAAAGGCTCAACGCTTCTATAGCTGGTCTGTTCCCTCCCCAGATCAATATTCCTTTACCTCCCAGGCCTAATCTCAGTAGAGGATTTGATCAACAGGGTCTGAATCCCACTACTTTAAAGGCCATTGGACAAGCCCCATCAAATCTCACAATTAACAATCAGTCTAGTTTTACTGCTTCTCAGTCACACAAATTGGAAGGTGTGGTCATTAATTCAGGCAAGCAAACCAACACTGGAGGAACAAAGAGAGCAAGCCCAAGTAATAGTCGAAGATCCAGTCCTGGATCCAGTAGAAAAACTACACCAAGCCCTGGCAGACAGAATTCAAAAGCAGCTAAATTATCATTGACAGCTCAGCAGAATCCATCTCTGTTGCAGAACGTGGAATTACAAAGAAATATGATGGCTGGTCCCTCTTCTTTGCCAACACCTGTGACTACAAGTTTTCAAAATAATCCAGTGCAAAGCAACCAGAATCCTGCAATTTCTGTACCTGCTGTGACTGGCATTCCTGAAGACAACAAGGAGACCCTTAGTGTGCCTCAAGATACTGACAGCCAATGTGCACAAGGTGTCCAAGGCAACAAAGACCAGCCCAGTATTGAACTGAAAGGTATCCCTACTCCAGAAATGAAAGTGTTGGTTCCAGAAGAACAGTCAAAAAAAGATGGGCAAGGCTTAGACACTAGCAAGCTTCCAGTCATGGAGGAAAGTAAAACCATGGTATCTCCAGCTATGAGGGAGGCCCCAACTTCTTTAAGTCAACTTCTTGACAATTCTGGAGCTCCTAATGTAACCATTAAGCCCCCTGGGCTGACTGGGCTTGAAAAGCCACCAATAGTCACCACTGGTGAGGAGCTAAAGAAGATATCTGTCATTCCTCCACTGCAGGATTCATCCCTGAGCAAGGAGCCATCTAATTCACTTAACCTGCCTCAAAATAATGAGCCCTGTCCAAATCCAGGGCATCAGGAACTGGGAGAAGTAAACTCAAGTGTGGCACAGAGTGTTCCACCAGTCATGCAGAGGCCTGTCAGCTCTTCTTCTATTTCAGGTCCTTTACCCCCCAACCAGATAACAGTTTTTGTGACATCCAACCCTATTACATCTGCTGCTAACACATCAGCTCCATTGCCATCTCACTTGCAACCTGCTTTAGTGTCCACTGTTGTCACAATGCCCAACGTGGGGAATAAAGTAATGGTTTCGGAGGGACAGTCAGCAGTTCAGTCCAATGCCCGGCCACAGTTCATTACACCCGTGTTTATAAACTCATCCTCAATAATTCAGGTTATGAAGGGCTCCCAGTCCAGCACAATTCCAGCAGCCCCCATGACTTCTAACTCTAGCCTGATGCCTCAATCAGTCGCAGTTGTTGGTCCTTTGCATATTCCACAGAGTATCAAGTTCTCTGGGCCTGCTCCTCCCACCACATCATCCAGTAGTCCTGTTTCCAGTATTCCCACCAGTAGGTCACTGGTTCTGAATCCCTTGGCATCTCCTGTTCAGCTACCGCCTTCTGCCACAACTTCTTCCAGTGTTGCTTCACACCTTCCAGCTCAGCAAGTCAAGGACTCCAGTCCAGAGGAGACTTCCCAAGGTAGTGGGTCGGGTGAGCAGAGCTCCGTGTCAGCAGTGCAGTCAGGACCTGTTGTTTCACCTCTGCTTACAAGCAGCCCGGGATCTGGGAACAGACGCAGCCCTGTTTCATCAAGCAAGGGAAAGGGAAAAGTAGACAAGATTGGCCAACTCTTGCTGACTAAAGCATGCAAGAAAGTCACTGGCTCCCTGGAGAAAGGGGAAGAGCAATATGCTTTGGATGGAGAAGCAGAAGGTCAGGGGCTAGAGTCATCCATCCCAAGTAGTTTGGGAACAGAGCAACCACCAGCAGAACTAGATAACAAAACTGTGACCCCCCCAGCACTCGGTCTTGCAAAACAGAGCACTTCTGGGCCCGGCAGCTCGAGCGTCAGCCCCACGGCTGCTGCTCCTGCCTGCGCGTCCCCGAGCACCCCCACGAGCACTCCTACCCCTGCCCTGCCCCCAGTGGGAGCCCTCCCGGCAGCCCCAGAGCCCCCCAGCACCAACGGCAGCACCCACGGCGGGGCCCCGACCGAGCACCCCGTGGGGGCTGGCGCGGAGGAGAAGGCGGGAGCACAGCAGGAGCTGCTGCCCAGCACAGGTAAGTGCAGTGCTGCCTGCACAGGGGAAGACATGGGAGTGCTGCTGTAAATCACCACGTGCTGCTTTCCATGAACATCATAAAACCGAGGCACCACAGCCAAGGCTGGCGCTGCCTTTTGTGTCTAATATCTGAGTGATACACAGGCTGGTATTCACCAAGACTCGGGTTCCAGAAGTTTTCTTTCTGTTTCCATTTACTGCTTAAGTGAAGTATTTGTCATGAACATATGATGCAAGAACAGAGGAGATGTTGGAAGCAGGGAGAAAAAATGGATGCATCAGTAATGACAAATATTTAAGGTGCCTTTTATACTGTTATACACACTGGTATTCTGCTTTGATCTTGCCAGAGACTTGGGTTTTTTTGTAAATTATTTTGATTTATTGATTTAATTATGATATTTGAATTAATCCTAATAATACTACTTCACTCTTTGAATAATCTTAATGCTCTGGGGAAATAATTGAATAACCTCCAGAAGAGAAGAAAACCCCAAACCCATACCAAATCCCCTTTTGTCTAAGGAATAGTTTAAATCCTCATTTCAGAGAAATTTCTGAAAAAGTGATTAGAATTGCATCTAATTAAAAAACATAAAATACCTTCACATCTGAGCTGTTTTCTCCTTTGTTATTTTAATCTGAGCATCTGGCAGACTTGATACATGAAATTGCTGCTATTTCCCAATCCCATTTTTAATCTATTGAATATGGTGTGGAAATAAACCCATAAACTCACTCTTGAAGTGAGCAAAGTGTCTGTTCTGCTTTACGACATGAATTAGACACAGAAGACAAAATCATGGAAAATAAAATCCACAGAAGTCAGGGGAACTGCAAACTTCAGCCTCAGTGTGACTTTCCCTGTGGCTATTGGATGTTTTAGCTGTATGCTCCCAGAAAATGAAGCCTTTGAGCTTCACAGGAGGAGTTCTGGTTTTTTAGGAGAAAAATGAAAGTGCATATTGTTTATTTAAACAGGAATGTTTAACTTTTTGTCTTCTTGTTCTCCATAAGTTTGTTAACCCATGTAAGAGAAGACTAGAAAGCATTAGGGCAACAAAAATTATTTTTCCGTCTTGCTTTTCTTACTTGGCAACTTAAGAAATGTTAAGTCACATCATCTTTTTACCTAAGGACTTCACAGGTGACTCTGGAACATATTTTACACTTTAATTGAAAGAGTGAGAACATTGATTCATTGACAGAAATGCTATTTTCCCCCAGAGCTTCTGTTGGAATGAGCATTAAAATGAGAAATTAAACCCTTGAATTTCTAGGACTTCCTGTATTTCTCAGTCTGCTGAAAAATCATTACCTTGAAAAATGTGGGTTATATACTTAATTTAATCACTTTTTCTACTTTGAGAAAACTTTCTTGTAAGAGTTTTGCCAAAGTTTAATTTGAAACAAGGAGATGTTTGGGGGCGGGGGGAGGAAGTGGAGGGTTGGTTAAAAGTATTGCATCTCTAAATGCCAAAACGCAGTCTGCTGGGAGATAGAGAATTCTGTACCAGTAGCCCGATCACACTACAGGAATTCCTTTGACAATAATACTTTTTCCTTCCACTTTTATTCTAGCATCCTCTCAACATTTAACACAGAAAAAAAGTTCAATTGCAACATCAGAAAGTACTGTTCAAAGAACAGGTAAATTCTTCCTTCGGAAAAGCAGAATAGAGGTGAACTAAACCCTTTATGCTTGGAACTGAAAATGCATTTATTTGAATGCATATTCATTAGTCACTAACATGCTGGGTAGTTTGGGGCTTTGGTGGGGGGTTTGTTATTATTTATACTTTTGGGATTGTTTCTCTTTGCTAGATATATTGTGCTTTAGAAGTCTCCAAAGCCTGGTGGGAGATTGAGCATGGGATCAAGTAAAACAAGAAAAAATCACCAAGGAAGTTTTTGGATACTCAGTGATAAATAGTGGGGAATGGATTTGTAATCTGTTTGGGTTTGGAAGTTCTGTTCAGTGTTAATAGGATTTTTTGTTTTATATGATACCATTCTGAATATATTTCCAAAAGCATTACTGGGTGTGTGTTTTAGAGTTGTAATGCCTTTTTTTTTTTTCCTGTTCACCTTTTAATGCCCCCTCAGCAGTGTTTGTTTCAAGATGGAGCCCTGGCAGATGACTTTCTGGTGTTGCCATCTATTATCAAGGTGTTTCACCATCAATTTTGGGGTATTTTGAAAAAGTAATTCCCAAATTGAGTAGGGAAGATGGATAGATGTGGGCTTGCTTACAGGGAGTGCCACTCTTCATCCATTTGTCATCTCTAATCTAATTAGAAGTAGAGTTTCATAAAGGAAAACTTGTGCTAAATTGGTTTCTTTGAAGTTACTAAAACAAAGATGGTCATACACTGTTTATTCACGTGTGACTCATTGCCCAGTGCTGCTCTGGCTGTGTTGCTGAGTTCCTACTGGAGGGAAGCACTGATCCTATCTATTTTTGCTATTGCATATTCTCTCTGTTCAGATTTTGGATAGGAAGAAAGGTAGTTCTTTCCTTATGTTGCTTAGTCTGTTTTTCCTTTCTTCCCAAGACACCTGTTTTTCTCCGACAGTGCTATATCCATTTCAATGAAGAGGTTGATGTTTCAACACTGCAAATTTACCCGAAGAGGACAGATATTAGCTGTTTCCTTACTTTTTTTACACCTTTAGTGCTTGTGCACGCTCTAGCAGACTTTGGGTGCTAGATGGATCACAAAGGCAAAGGCCCAGTTTGTGCCCCACTGTCCCTGAGGTTTGAGCTGAAGCCCACTGTGGGCAGTGTGACAAAGCACAGGGAGTTAACCTGTGACACTGCAGTGGTGATCCCCTGGTAATCGGTGGCAGTTTCTCACAAGAAGGGCTCTGTATAGGTATAGATCCTCCCTCTCAACAAACGATGTGGTGGATGTGGGGAGAAATAAAAGATGGACAGTAAAAATATTTGACATTTTATATGCTGAAAAGGAGAGCTGTTTATTGAGGTGAAGCCTCCAAACAAAACTTGACCTGTATGTATAAAAGGAGAAAGAGAAGGCAGGTCAGACTTCTCTTTGCAACATCTCCCTTGAGATTTTCTCCAATTCTGTACAAGTATAATTGGACTTCATAAATTTGTCTTCCTCTGCATTAGAATATACTGCTGAGAGGCAGTTGGGTTAAGCCAAAATTTTACATTCATAATACAGCCAGATGAGTATTTTTAAATTAGTTTAAAACTAATAAAACCTAGAAGTTTTAGAAGAAATAAACTGTCTAAAATGGAAGTTCAAAAAGGAAGAAAAGTGTAGCCCTTGTCAGGGAGTTTCTCTGCAGGATTTTTTTCTGCAGGGTTTTAACTTTTGCCTTTCTTAGCTGGTGCAGGCTATAATCAGAGTTGGTCCATATGGTATTTGATATATTGACTTGCTTTGCTTTGAGAGAAGTTTACTCTTCAGACCTAATACCCCATAGAAAAATGTGAGCTAGTCATGCCTTGTCAGTGGATATGTACTGCTACAGCAGACTTTAAAATTATCTTTTTCTCTTGTAGAACTTGAGACAAATGCTGCAGTAGTTGCTGGTCAAAGGTAAGGAGATAGTTTGTGTAGATTCAGAGTAGATGTAGCGTTTGTGGGAGGAAGTCCCTTTCTCTTCAATTGCTCAACTTCTACTGCTTTTCCTTTTCTTGGCCATACCCTTTCTTTCCTGTTAAAAAAATCAGACCAGCTGAGTGTTCCACACCATTGCTGGAATGTAGAATATAAGGCAACTTTCTTCCAAGTCTATATTTTGGTCACTGTTTCCTTTCATCCCTTCAGGCCTGCACATTTTATGTCCTGGAAGGGTCTTGGTGGTTCCACAAGAAATCAAAATTAAACCCCCAAAGCCTGCAGCTTAGCTGTTTCTGTGAATTTTTGTTTTCTAAAAAGAAGTCTTTCAAAAGTTTGTTCTTCTTCTACCTTCATGATTGTTTTCAATAGTTTTTCTTTATTTACTTGTTGACACTTTGCCAAAACCTGGTAGGAAAGTCAGGTAGAAACTTCGTGTTGTCCTGGTTAAGACATTCAGTAATTAAAAGATTGTATTTCAAGTGGTTGTGTTCTGTCAGAAGAAAATAACAGTTTTGAGGATCTCCTTTTATAGGATTCTAAACGCACCAGGCTCTTACACTCAGTCTGGAATGAGAGACCTTGCGAATGTTTTTGACTAAACTGCGCTAGCAGAGCTGCCGGGTTTGGGGTCCTGCCCTTGTCAGCAGAATGACCCCCTAAGCCAGGGCAAGAGGTACAGCCACCCCGTGGGGTTCCTCAGGAGATGAGGCAGTGTCTTCCTCTGTAAGGGAGGGAATGCAGTACAATTCCTCAGATCAGGAATGACTCTGAAAGGAATATTTAACTGTGTTGACCTTCATGTGGATTGGCATCTTGTATCAAAGATGAACTGAAATTTCACAGGAAGTTTTCTTCAGGGTAGAATTTTTCTGAAAAAGCTGAAAGTGGGACATATGGCAGCTGAGCAGACTCTCCAAATGAAGTGTCCTTGTGTGGCCACCTCTAAACTCAGCACATCAAATTACCACAAGGGCATTTTTCTGGGTTCTTCTGATTGATGCTTTTCTGACCGAGACCAAAAAAGAGGGAAAGTTTGCAAGCAAACAATCTGGTGATGGCTGATACCATGGGCACCTTTGGGCTTCTGGAGCTAAACACTACACAGGACAAACCTTGATAGAATCACAGAATGGTTTGGGTTGGAAGGGACCTTAAAGCTCATCTCATTCCACTCCCCTACCATGGACAGGGACACCTTCCACTAGCCCAAGTTGCTCCAAACCCAATCCAAGCTGGCCTTGGACACTTCCAGGGATGGAAGTGTTCCACAGCTTCTCTAGGCAACCTGTGCCAATTTCTCCCTAATATCTAATCTAAACCTACTCTCAGTTTAAAGGCATTGAAAAACCTTAAAACCCTAGAGGAACCTTGCAGCCCACAAAGCACTGGAAATACTTTCACTTGGACTATCTTGATTACCTCCTATAAAATGAGGGAAGAGATATGCTGGGTCCTGTGAGACAATCCCAGCTATGCATTTAGTCACTCTAATCCATAAAAATTACCTGTACTAACTGAGCTTCAGCTGGTGATGCCTCTTTGCTCCCCCCCAGGTGTCCTCTGAGGTAGGTGACTGCTGGTCCAGCTGCCCCTGTTCCATAGAAAACCAGTTTTAGACCTGTTTGGGGGATCCACTTAATAGATCTCCCATGATCCTACCTTACAGGGAAATAGATTTCAGTCTTTACTTTGTGTCTAAGAAAATCTATGTGCTTCCATAGTCTCCTCTGCTGTGTGTGTCCTTGCTTGGCAATGTTTGTCTCTCCTTGCATTGACAAACTGTTTGTTTCAGATATCTGTTACTTAACCCTTCAAGTATGTGTCATAGTCTTTCCCCTCAAAGCAGGACTTTCCTGAAAGGTGGCACTGCAGTGGGACCTCTGTCACTGTGTGTTCACTCCAATCTCTGATCTGCCTTTCTTGAAATCCTGCAAGTATCACCCAAAGGGCCTGAAATGAGCTTTCTTTCTCCTTTTCCATTACTGGCAGAGTAATTTGATTAATTAATTACCTTTGAATTCACAGGAGGTAAGTTTAGCTTAATCTTCTGAAACTGCTTAGTCATCAGAAATTGTCTGGCATTAATGCATTAAGGAGAAAACACCCAAAGCTCAGGATGAGTTTACAAGGTTAAGAGTGATAAAAGTGGAGTTGAATAAAAAATTGTAGCATTACATTTGTTGTCTCAGTGGCAAGAAATGTAAACTTCTATAATACCTAAAATTATTTTTTTATAGCAGAAAAAGCCTTCTCTTGGAAAAAACGGTATTTTAACTTCAAGCTCTAAGACTTGAAGATGGTTTTAAATAAGCCTTAAGCTTTTCTAATATTTGAAGAAATAACTTGACTCAATAGTCTTTTTCGCAAACCCAAAAGCTGGCATACTCCCTGAAGGGTTCCTAATTCCTCCTGATGTTCATCTGCAATTTCAACTCTGTACCCCATACTGCAGCAGTCTCTAATGTAACCTGTTTGCTTTTCCTAGACTTCAGTAATGGTGGCACCTGTGGAAAACAGAGCAGACAATTTTTAATACATCTAATTTCTTGGTCTTCTAATGTTGAAAATATTCTCTTTGAGGACTTCTCAATTCTGTATCCTCTGATAATTTTTGATAGAAATGGACTATACTCTGGCTTACTCAGGTCATTCTTCATCTGATAGAACTTCTGGTATCTCTAGCGTTTCATATCTTCAGTGCTAATAGTCCGGAACTGGTACCTGTGTCGGGCCATCCTCCAGCTTGTCTGACTTGCATAGAAAAGCATTATTCTTCTTACACTTCATCAGAAATATTTTGTCCCACTTTATTAGTAATGAGACAAAAGAGAATTGTGAAAAGTCTAAAACTCCAAATAGAAGAAATTCAAGAACAGAGGATTCTGCCGCTTCACAGGAAACTGTAGAGAATGGGCAGCGCAAGAGATCCTCCAGACCTGCTTCTGCATCTGGCACGGCAAAAGGTAACATGCACAGCCATCCTTTCTGTGGAGAGGGCAGGACCTGACCTGCTTCCCCAGATAATGCCCTTGCAGTAGCTGCCTCCTAGTGCTGGTTTGCAGCTTGTACACGTTGGGTACTTTAACTCTGGTCTCATGGATTTAGCCATAGGTTGGTGTTGAAGCATTTACTGACATCTGCACTGACAGTAAATCCTGTATGAATTCCCCTCTGTTACATTTGTGGAACCTGCTCTGCAGCACTCACCACCACATTGCTCAGCACCTTATCTAGTTGAAATTGAATTCTCTTGGCAGAAATGTGTTGCCGTTGAAAGGACTGTACTAAGATCAAAAAGTGACATTTTCTTTTTCCTGAAGCCTGAAAGACACAAGACTTAAGTCTTCCCAAGTGCACGGTCAGCTCTTGCCGTATCAAATGCTGTGGTTCAGGCACACTCCGAAAGCTGCTGGGATGGCAGCCTGCAGCATCAGGGAGTGCTGTGTGCTAGCACAGAGCCTCAGCTCCTCTTTCCAAGAACACCTGAAATCCTGAAGTTATTAACCCGTGGCATGAGCAGGTGCTGATATACCTTATTCCTACCCAGGTTACAGTCTTTGACAGTTATGCAGCATTTGTGTGATATGCATGGCCCACTGCCAGGCTGAAGCTAATTCTGTCAGCTTCTTGTGTTTAAAGGATCGGAAAAATGCTGATGGACCAAAATTATGCAAGAGAGTAGACAGAGACCGTCAGAAGGCAACATTTGACCAATATTTTAAAGATAATATACAGAACAAAGAGTTATTAATATAAAATGATTATAAAAGGAAGTCAAGTTGAAATCAGCAATCATTTCCGTATTGGAGATACTAAAGAATGATGGTAAGAATGTTTTAAGAGTTTCAGAGAAGCCTTCTTGCTATACATCATTGTGCAATGACTGTCCCAAAGATTACACAGGGGACCTGTATGTTCTGCACTTTGTGGCAGTTGAATTTAAGTACATTTACCTCTTGTGGCAGGATTGTGCAGAAGAATCTAAGTCTATTGTAAAAATAAATTCTCTTTTATGATTGTGAAGAAAACTTTGAAAAATGTGACGCTGATGTAAAATCGCTTTGGTGATACCTGCCTGAATTTGAGGGGATCTGAAGTGTGTGACCTGCCCCACAAAGTGACTGGATAAATTTAAAGATAACAACCAGTGACACATCAAATTCTGAAAATGTGGGAACAGGAAAGTGCATCAAATTTAAATAATACCACAGCTCTCGTAGCGGGTTGTGCTGACTGTAATTCATTTACCTCTGCAAGTAAAATCCTTGTTTTTTAAACCTGCATCTGAAACTGCCACAGTGTCTCAGGGGTTTGCTGGACATGTGGGTGCAGCTCTCCACAGAGTCCCTGGACTGTGCCTGCCTTATCTCTGGGCTGAAGAGAACATGAGCTAAACCAGGTGCTCTGGCAGAGGACAGGCTGGAGGGTAGTGAGGTGGCTGCAGGAGTGTCACCTGATTTGCCACTTGTGCCTACTGTGTTGTACATTTTGGTTAGTGAATCAGAGCTTAATGATTCTAGTTTGGCTGCACCTGGCCTCAATACATTGTCTGTGTCCTGAGAAGCCCCCTAATCCATGGTAATGGGAATGTGGGGCTGGGAGGAGTTACCTCTTGAGTCAGAGGCTGTTTGAGGTTTAAAAGCTGCAGTTAAGAAAAACACTTAAATACAGCAGGGAGGGAGAGCAGACTTCGACCAGTGGGAAGTGCCTTGCTAGGCATTGGGAAGGAGGAGGCAGAAGGGTCACTGTGAGAGAAGAGAAGAGAATATATGGAGAGCCTTGTCCATGTGTACATGGCATGCTCCAGGGTGCAGGTTTTGGGGAGGTGCTGTTGGTGCTCCCAGGGGACTGGGACAGGGACTGAGCAATGCTGACCCATTCCTTCTCCCAAGCACGGAGCCTGGAGCAGCAGCAGGGATGGCAACAGCTAGTGCTGAAGCTACTTCAAAGTCAACCTTGCTGCTTGGAGGGGCTCTGGGCTGGAGTCGTGCCTGTGTGGGGATGTTTCACTTCTGAAAACTGGTACTGTATTAGTATTTTCCCTTTTTGGAGTACTTTTCCAGCAAGGGCTGTTTCAGCTTCGAGTTCGTTAAATTTTGAAATGTTGATTGTTTCTTCTAATACCACATGTGACAGCCTTTGGAGTTGTACTGCTGCTGTTCTGGTTTTAGGTGGACTTGGAAGTTTTTTCCCTTTTGACTCTTAAAATACATACAGCTGCAGTAGCTTTTGGAAAATACTGTAAAGAGCCAAAGAGACATTGCCAACATGTAAAATCACGTTTTTTAAAAAATCAAAAGATGCAAATGCCCTTGGTCCTTACTTTTTTTTTGTTTGAAATGGAATCTTAGTGCCTTGGTAAGTGCACTGGACATGTCATCTGGTGTCACCATGGCTCTGCAGGTATTAATATTTGTGTCTCTCTGCATAAGCTGTGTTCCTGTGACTCAGTTTTTGAATGACTTTCCAAGAACTCAGACAACTAGGTTCTTACCTTGCATGGCAGGCTCCAAAACACCTTCCCTAGCTGCTGTGTAGCACCATCTCCATGATGCCTGGGGCTGACGGAGGCGGTTGGTGCCTAAGCCTGTGCTTCCTTCTGGAACAAGGTCCAGCAAGCTGTGGCACGTGGGGGCCTGAACTTAAAGAACAGTTAAAAATACCTGGCTCTTCTTTTAAAGGCTTTATAAGACATGAGGGCTTTGGAAAATCCTGGTCTCCAGAGGTTTCCACTCTGGTGTGAGTTTGGAAGAATAACAGGGCAGTCTGTGCACCTCTGGGGAATGACTTATCGACTCCGTATCCATGCTTTTTTTCTTCTCTTGATTTCAGAAACGAGTGCCAGTGCAATGCAGTCAAAAAGAAGAAAATCCAAGTAAATTACTGCATGGAAACATGAGACTTTGTAAATGAGTGTGAATTTACCAATAGCAATTTTGAGCTGTGATTTTTCTTTTTTAAATAAAATTCTGTACAGTAAGTCATTTTAATATTATACTGTTCCCACTAAATGATTTTTTTTTCTAAAAAACAGATAAATAGTTATAAAAACTGAGTTCTTGTAAAACCCCCTGGATTTACGAAGTGAAGTCCAGGGTTAGCACATTAGGGTAATGTGTTTGTATTAAATGGATGGGGAGGGGAAGACAATTGTAAATTTATTTGTTTCCACTTTTCATAAACAATTTAGAATACAGGGTTGTCATTTTTAGGTATTAAAATAATGTATTGTGCTGTTGTTTAAGTACTGTATGTGAATAGCAGTCAGAGGGTTTATAAACAAACCCCATCTTGTTTGGAAATGTAAATAATTTTATTATATAGTAGATCTGATGTATTTGTTGTAGAAATGGACCAGTGAAACAAAAAATAAATTTAAAGGTTTGTATAATGTGGAATCCCTCATGCTCTAAATAAATGTTATTGTCCTATAAATTGGGTTGAATTATTATTAGCAGCAGCAGCAGCATCATTCCAAACAGGAGGATTGAAGGGATTATTTAGAGCCCTGGGCCTGCAAGCTCCTTATATGGAGCTTTAGAAAGGAATTTGTTTAACCACAAACAAATTAACTGATGCAGCTGTTCCTGCAAAGCGAGGAAGAAGGGGAAAGGCCGCCCTGCCTTCCCGGCGGGGTCTGCGCGGGGCCGGGGTCCCCCCAGAGAGCTGCTGGGCAGGGGACGGGCAGACAAAGCCCAGCTCCGGGCTGGGGAGGCTTCTGCAGGGTGGCAGCCCGGGGACATTTCTCTGCGTAGCTTTGCTGCCATCAGTGCTGGCGGGCTGGGATGTGCCGCTGCGGAAAGTAGGTCAGGCTCCGTGTTCCCAGGAGAACCAGGAGCCGGGATGTGCAGATTGCCTGGGACTTGGTGCACAAATACTTTCACTTTTTCTTACTGAATTTTAAAAGTATGTGTCTCAAAAGGCTGATTAAATACAAATTGTCATTAAATATGAGTTGTTGGCTTTCATAATGATAAATTACTTATTTGTGCACAATAATCACTGAGGCCAATGTCACAGAATCATTTAGGTTGGAAAAACAATGTAAGGCCATAGAGCCCATCTGTTAGCCCACCACTGCCAAAGTCACCGCTAAACCATGTCCCCACGTGCCACATGTTTCTTATGCTCCAGGGATGGTGACTCCACCACTGCCCTGGGCAGCCTGTGCCAGTGCCTGACTGCCCTATCCAAGAAGAAATTTTCCCTGATATCCAATCTTAACCTCCCCTGGCACAACCTGGGGCTGTTTCCTCTTGTCCTGTCCCTGTTCCCTGGAAACAGAGCCCGACCCCCCCCACTCCAGCTCCCCCATCCTGGCAGGGAGTTGCAGAGAGTGAGAAGGTCCCCCCTGAGGCTCCTTTTCTCCAAGCTGAGCCCCCCCCAGCTCCCTCAGCTACTCCTGCTGCTCCAGGCCCTTCCCCAGCACTGTTCTCTGGACATGCTCCAGCCTCTCAATGTCCTTGTTGTGAGAGACCCAGAAGTGACCCCAGGACCAGAGGTATCTCAGCAATGCCCAGCACAGGGGCAGTCACTGCCCTGGTCCTGCTGCCTGCGCTGTTGCTGGTATGAGCCAGGTACCTTTGGCCCTCTTGCCCACCTGGGCACACCTGGCTCACATTCAGCTGCTGTTGATTAGTAACCCCAGGTCTTTTCCTCCTGGACTGCTTTCCAACTGCCCTGCCCCAAGCCTGTAGCTCTATGTGGAGTTGTTGTGACTTAAGGGCAGGATGTGGCATTTTGCCATGTTCAACCTCATACAGTGGCCTCGATCCCTTGATCCAACCTGTCCAAGTCCTCTAGAGATCCTTCCTGCCCTCCAGCAGGTCAGGTGCTCCTCACCTCAGTGTCACCTGCAAATTGAGTGAGGGACTATTCAGATCTGTGGGCTGCAGGAGAGTTTGGACTCTAGCAGAAGGTCCTGAACAGTGAGGATAGTCTCAGCGTCCATAATACTGAGATCTTTGTGGTATAATGGCTTTGTAGCCGTTCTTAGCTTCAGCCTCTTGAAGCTTAGAACTGAGTTAATTGCTAATAAGAGGGTCTGGGTCTCCTCCCAGCTCTAATGAATGTCAGTAACTTATTTTTGTGAAGGTTCAAAGATGCATTAGAATGGCTGCACTGTGAAATATTCAATAGTATATTTTTCTGCAAGGGTTTATTTTAACTCTGAAAACTTTTGCTTTGAATTACCTGTCAAAATTTGAAGTGTGGATAGATTTTTCCAGGTTATGCAGCTACTTGTTAAACCTGGGGGAAATAAGGCTGCAATATGAGTTCTGCATATTTCCCACGCTATTTTAGCTATTTAGCTATTTTTAGCTCATCAGTTGGAGTGTTGCATAATGGAAAATACTTAATGATTCACTGATCTGAAAAGAACAACTCTGTCTCTAAACATGTGTTGGTGTTCTTCACCAAGCACTGTGCCTACACTTGGTCTCCCACTGTTGACTAACAGTCTTGGTTCTACTGGTGCACAAGGCATTCTGCAATATTCTAGTCTGTGTTCAGTGATGCTGGTTTATGCCTCATACAGGGGAAGTTGAGCTCCTCCGAGGCTGACTTTAAGTTCAGTGGCATTTTAAGATGGGTTTTTAATACTTCAGTGAAATTTCAGCTTCAAACAGTGTTTTAGTAAACAGTTCTCTGAACTAGCAATAAGCTCACAGTAAATGTTACAACTTAAAACCATATGGAAAATTGTATTTGGAAATCTGCACACATATGCAGTGTTAATTTTGTGTCCTGGGCTATGATTTCATAGCAGAATGAAACTGGAGTCTTAGTTGTGTTGCCATACCAGTTGATACTACTTGAACCTCATCTACGTTGCTTTACATGTATTTTAAATACCGTGTATGTATGGCTTCCAATTTATTTCTGTTTGCAGTCATTCTTGAAAATGGCCCATATTTTACTCAAGATGTGGTCATACACCATGAAAAACTGATTTTTTGCAAGCTCATAAGGAGAACTAAGCAGTGTGATGTGTGGCCATAACTGTGCATGGGATTGCGCCAGTCTTGTGTTTTACAGAGCCGAATAATTCCTCAGCAAAAAAGCCTCTGGGAGCTAAATGTAGATGGACACAGTACAGGAGAGTAGTTACTGCCTAGTACACACGTGTGTATTTCTGGTACAATCTATAACGCTGCTGTCTCCTTTGAAACAGCACACAGAATCAGCCTGGAGGAGAAAAGACACCGCAGAAAGAACCGTGCCTTGACAGTACCACCTATGGAGACTTTCTGCTGTGCCTTTTGCAACCAGACTTGCCTATCTCGCATTGGCCATCAGCGCTTGCAGCAAGCGTGGGTAGAGCCCTCCCAAATCTTTGTTCACGAAGTCTGGCCACGATGATGATCTATTTCTGGTGTTCAGGAGTCTTGGCAGTGTGAGCATTCCCGGGCCTCCCTGGCAGTGCCACTCCCACCACCAGGCCCTTCAGCTGTGGCACTGAAGCCCCTTTGCAGCGGCAGCTCCTGTGACCGATGGGTCCTGCCTGACTCCCCACACTGCCCACTCACACGGGCAGACCGGGTTTCCCACGGCAGTCCCACATGTCTCGTTTGTAAAGCAATCTATTCATGGCACAGTAACATGCAAGCATCTTGAGCTGGTGCCTCTAGGGAGGGGCCCCCAACAAAAGAGCCCTCCCAGTCCAAGCGTGTGCAAGTCTCAGCCCTTGCTCCCTGGTCTTCATCTCCTGCCGTGTCTCTGAGTCAGTGTGCAGGCACCTGGCTAGGCCACAGGTCCCCCTGCCCTTTGTTGTGCACAGGGCTGGCAGTTCCTCTTGTCTCAGGCTGCCTTCAGGCAGAGCTCAGTCTGCAGCTGGCACTGCAGCTGCACCCGGAGGTACCTGCACCAAATGGATTCCTCAACATCTGAGTTGGACCTGGAGAAGGACTCGTGTCCTAAAGCTCTTGTGCTTTTCTTTCCAGGCTAGGTACTGTAATAGGCTGTGATTTCAGACGCTTTAGTTAATGGTTGCAAGTTACTGTAGTGCCTGGTTCTGGGAGAAGTGGAAAACAGGAATTCAGCCTGTTTGACTCTTGGTTTGGGAGTCAGCTGTGGTCTACTTCTCTTCTCCTACTTGTAATTACTTTATCTCTACAAAAACTGTACGGCTTTATAAGTCAGCAATGCTCAACGGGACATTTCTTGACCCTTACGAGCAAGTTAGCTTAGGGAAAGACATAAACTGATTTCTGGGAGTGCTGGGATGTTGAGAAGGTGCATTGTAGGTCTCTTCCATTCCTTTAGTAAACATCAGGATGATGTTGATCAGGAAATTTGAACTGTAACTTGATGAAGCTGGATATGAAGCAGGGATCAGATGAGACAGCAGGAGCTGAGGGAAGGTGACTGTTTAGGTAGTTACAGCACTTCCAGAGAAAGATCTTTATCCAAACAGTGTACTTGTGGCTCTGCGTCGCTGTGAAGCCTCTCTGGGTTTGTTCTTTGCTGGTCTGTAGCCCCCAGCCTCTGGAAAATATAGTGCATCTGTTTTGAAGAACTCTCTGCTCTGTGGGTTGCAAGTCCTGCTCTGCTTGTAGGACTTCTCTGGGTGCTCTTTGGGGTGCTGGTGTACAGAGCAGGTCATCAGTCGTGAGCTGGAACTTAGACCTGTAACCTAGTATGACTTGATGGTGTCACTGAATGCTTATGCTAAAGAGCTGTAAGGGTAAGGGCTTAAATTCTTTTTTTTTTATATATGTGAGTGTGTATGTATAAAGGTTTTTGTGTGGTGGTTTTGTGTGGTGGGTTTTGTTTTTAGCATTTCTTTTTTATGTAGCATCCTGCCAGCTCTGCATGTGGCTGTTCACTGGTGACCCTTGTGGCTAAGGATGGGAGAGCTGCCGAGGGCTGTTATGCCTTAGCAGCTCTTGGGTTTGGCTGGAGCCTTAGGCAGGCTCCAAGCTGTGCACCATTCAAAGCTGTGAGAGGGCTGAATGATTGCATAAAATGAGGATCTGTAGGAGAACTTGGGATGTTGTGCTGTTACCTGTGGGCTGCTGGTACTTTCTGGGTTCAAATGCACTGTTAAAGTTTTGAGGAGTATGAGCTGAAGGACAGGTGTGTCTGCCTTGCTTTCCAGGTTGCTGCGTTTTACATACGGCCCTTCGTTTCCCCCGTTTAAAATCCCCGATGAGGACGCTGGTCTGATTCCTCTTGAAATGGATAATGAGTGCGTGGCACAGACGTGGTTTCGATTTTTACATATGCTGAGGTATTGCAATTACAGCCATCCCTTGTTCCTCTTCATGCATCAGCAGTATACATTTGCATGACAAGTGAAACATTTCTCTGGAGATTGCCAAGATTAAACACCTAAGTGGAATAAAGTGAGAGACTTGTGCCAGTGCCCTTCAGCTGCTCAGGGCGAGGCCTTGAGAGGGTTGTTCAACTTTGAACTCTTTGACTCCCCCAGAATGTAAGCTGGTTCAGTTAATTAAAAGCTCTTCTAGCTACTTGGCACATTGGAGGATCTGAAAAACAAGTTCAACAGAATTTTATTTCTGAGACAGCAAACAGGAAAAGCAGAACAATAGCTCTGAGAGATGTATGCAACTTCCTTTTATTCTCCAGGGTGTTAAATTTAACCTACAAAAGATCATTTTTAATATGGGTGTTTCTCTTAGTTTTTCTGAATAAATCTGCAGTTAATGTACATGTTACTCTCTCTTAAATGCGTAACTGAACCAAGTGTTGTGTTTTAGATTCTTGGGAATGATACTACATTAATGCTCTCAATATTGAACCAGAATATTGAGCTTTCTGTATAAAATGTTATTTAATAGTTAAGACTAGATAAACATGATACTGTAAAATCTAACTGAAAACCCTCTTTTTCTTCATTTGTGGTGCTAATGTCACAAGTACTGTACTCTTCAAATTTGGCATTGCTGTTTCAGAATTCGTGTCAGGAAAAATTGCTCAAATTTTTACAACCCACTCCCCTTCTTGTCACTCTTTGGCAATATTTCATTAATTGGTTCCAGAATAACTTTAACAGTGTAAGGAAGTCTTTAACTGGGTTTAAAAGACCTCATAAGTAATTAATATTACTACAATGATGGGATTAGTCTAGCAAGTGTATCCTCTGGTTTATTTTATTGTAATAAAATTATTCAGTGTGTTTGGGTAATGTTTGAAACAAAGACAATTAAGTACTACCTGCCCAGGAACTGAAAATTGCCTTCCTGTGATGGAGTAACAGCTAAAATGTATTGATACTGGATGCTGGTTTGTGGTAGTGTCTAAATGTGTTGAACTATTGCATCTTCAAGTAGTTTTGAGATCTTAACAGCTATTCTTAAACTGACTAACATATATTTTGCTCTCTTTGTGTGCAGTAATCCTGTGGATTTGAGTAACCCAGCCATTATTAGCTCTACCCCCAAATTTCAGGAACAGTTTCTGAATGTGAGTGGGATGACTCAAGAACTGAATCAGTACCCCTGCCTTAAACATCTGCCGCAAATATTCTTTCGTGCCATGCGTGGGATCAGCTGTTTAGTGGATGCATTCCTAGGTAATGCTTTTGTCTTACCCATGGATAGCTAGGAATGTTACCTTAATCGTTATATTATTTTCCTTAAATCTATATTCACCATAAATACAGCAAAAACAACATATATAATTTGCAAGCATATCCTAGAACTGACAGGGAAGGGACCTCAGATCACTTATTAAAAAAAATCTGTATACACAATGGTAGTATTTGAATGCATGAAGTTGGAGATGGCCTTAGTTTCAAGTGCAAAACAAATAAATCGGAAGCCTAAAATAAAACCAGGGATCCCTTTCCCAATAAAGGCTTCTTTTCTGTTTTTAACTAATCACCAATGCAAGTGTATGCTTTGGCATGTTGTGAGCACTCACCACTGTTTCTGTGTTTCTTTGTGGCAACTGCTGTGCATTGCCACTTAATAAGGTGTTGAATTTGTACTGTCCTCTTCAGATCTTCGTGGGAGTTTTCACTTAGTGTACAGTTAGTGGGTGACTACTACTTGCTGAGTAAAAAGTTCGTCTTTCTTTGTGTCTGCTGGTAACCAAGTAGCTCAAATTGGACTGAAAGGTAAAGCAGATGTAAGCACTGGCTCATCAGTTTTAGCTAGTGGTGAGCACCTGAAATTTAGAGCATTTTTCTTAGTATGCTAATTGAAAGTTCTTTGGTTAAAACATGCCTGTGTAAACTCTGAAAAGCTGCCTCTCTTCAACTGCTCTTTTGCTGAAATATGTGCAGATGTCATCTGCCAGAAGCGTGAGCTTATGTGAGACTGCAGGAGACTCGAGTAGATGTGTAAATGGTATTAGAAAAAACCTTGGCTGTGGAATGAGACTGTCAGCCTGGAGAAGAGAAAGCCCTGGGGACACCTTAGAGCCTTTGCAGTGCCTAGGGACTGCAAAGGGAGCTGGAGAGGGACTTTGGAAAAGGGCCTGGAGTGACAGAACAAGAGGGAATGGCTTCACACTGCCAGAGGGCAGGGTTAGATGGGATACTGGGAAGGAATTCTTGGCTGTGAGCGTGGTGAGGTCCTGTCACAGGGTGCTCAGAGAAGCTGTGGCTGCCCCATCCCTGAAAGTGTTCAAGGCCAGGTTGTATGGGGATTAGAGCCACCTGGGCTGGTGGAAGGTGTCCCTACCCATGGCAGGAGCTGGCATGAGACAGTCTTTAAGGTCCCTTGTAACCCAAACCATTCTATAGTTCTATGAATTGGACACTTCAGACTTCAGAAGTAGGAAGGTGAAGCACCCAGGGCAATAGCACCCCAGGGAACAGCCCACCTGGAGTACAAGGAATGGGGACTACTGTGCATTCAGGCACAGGCGGGCTCTCGGAGACATTGAATTCAGGCTGTAGGTGTGGATGGGGAGTGTGTTCAGGCAGACCTTGGAGCTGCAGAAACCCCTTCAGCAAGAGCTGGTGGGAGAGTACAATGCCTTTTGTCACAAGTGGTTTTTATCTTGTTCTACCTGGTATATATCAGCATGATGTGTTTGGCAAAACGCTGCATCCTCTTTTCCAGCCAGGTATACCAAGACAGTAGGTTTCATAGTGCATAGTCTGCCTGAGGTGTAACAGTGATGATTTATTAGGAGCAAGCTGTTCTGTAATGTGTTGTAAAAAGTACTTGGATGCTTTAATTAACATGGCAAAAAAAAAAAAAAAAATCTGTGTCAAATCCTCAAGCACTTCCCCACTTCATTTTTCAGATGGGGTGTGAGGGTGTTGATACTCATTAAAATAGGCAGAAGTGGTGTTTGTTAGTTCCAGTTTTGTAGAGGTTGAGTTCTTCTGATTGTAGCTGGGAGGAGTAGCTCTCTATACCATGAGTATTTCCCTGAAGCTGGGTAAAAACTGGTCTCGTGTCCTGCTGCTGCTAGAACTGTTACAGCTTGCTTGGCTTTTTTACCCTACCTTGTGTACTGACTTAGTATTTGACTGTTCAGCAGCTGATTCAGCTGAAACCCAGTAGAAAGCTTTGTGGTGCATTGGTTTCATCTTAATTCAGTGAGCTGAGGTTGCTTTAAGGGCCAGACATCTCAGAGACACCTCAGAAGGGGTGTGGGAGGTACGATTGGGAAAGAAAGGTAAAGGTGAGACGCATCTGAATTTTGGCAGGAGCGAGCTGTGAAATTGCCTTTGGCAGGTGCCCCATGCTCCTTTCCCTCTGCCTGCTTCTAGACTGGCTCCTCCTACGTGTCATTTCCCATAGCCTTAAGGTGTTTTGCTCATCTGGTGTAATCACTGTTTTCATTTGCTGGTGCAATTATTTCTGCTAATAGCGGAAAGGGGAAGGAGCTGTTGTTGCCAGTGCTGTGTCTGTGTGGCAGTGGCTGCTGCTGCCCCATGCCGTGTGTGTCCCCGCAGGCATCTCGCGGCCGCGGCCGGACAGCGCGCCGCCCACGCCGGTGAGCAGGCTGAGCATGCCCCAGAGCACGGCCACCAACACCACGCCGCCGCACAGCCGCCGCCACCGCGCCGTCACCGTCAACAAGGCTACCATCAAAACCGGCACGGTGAGGTTTCGGGCTCCCCCTCCAGACACTCGGGGTGCTTCCCTCAGTTAGAGGAAGGAATTGCCTCGCTTCCAGGAGCTGATCTATTCTTCTGTTCGTAGGTAACTACTGCACATCCTTCAAAAGTGCAGCACCAACCCTCCTCTACTTCCCCACTCTCTAGCCCAAACCAGACGAGCTCGGAGCCACGGCCACTGCCAGCTCCTCGCAGGCCAAAGGTTAACAGCATCCTGAACCTTTTTGGATCGTGGTTATTTGATGCAGCATTTGTTCACTGTAAACTTCACAATGGAATAAACAGAGACAGCAGCATGACGGGTAAATATTACTGAAAAATATGTGTACACTTTTTTCCTTGTTTTATTGACATTTCCTACCTGCAAGATTAACCTGTGCATAATCCAAAAATACTAAAATCTGAAGTGCTCTGTTGTGGTTAATGCCTCACAGCTGAGGCAGCACCTGCTATTAGCTGAGCAGGTGTTTGGGGTTGTCAAAGTTTAAAAAAAAACACCTTACTTTCTACTATTAAGTAGTCCCTTGCTGTAACAAGCATGGCACTCCCCATTATGCTCGTGGGGGAAAATGTTATTAAGGGAAGGAAATCAAATGGTAAGAGTCCACTTTTTAATTTGAAATCTTGAGTATCTATGAGTAATAGCAACTTTCTGTAGTGCTCCTTTGTATTTGAAAAATTGTCAAGCATCCCTCCAGATACTGCACAAAGTGATACTTCTCCTTGGTTGTGGAGCGTGTTATGTAAACAGGAGCCCTTAAAATAGCTAGTGAAGTTGCTGCCTTTCAGTGATGGTTGCTGTGTGTTTCCCTAAATAGCTTGATACCTTGATTGTCTTCAACCCTCAATTGCTAAACTTGTTTTGTCTCCTGTGAGATTAGCTGTTTTGAGATATCATAGCAGAATTAGTGGTCTTCTCAGAGAGGCTTTTTACCTCTCATCTTAGTTTTGGTTATAATATTTGGAGAAGAATAATCTTTCTCACTCCTTGCATTTTTCCTGTTCCTTGGTATTCTGAATATGTGCTAAAGTCTTCCAAGAAAACTATTAATCTGTCAGGATCTCACTGGCCTAAAAAAATTAGAGGGAAGAGATTTGTTGTAGCAAGTTGAATGTATAGTGGGACTTGACAGCCCCAGTTAAACTGGTGATTTGCATTGTTGTGTCAAATCCTGCTGTGGAGGTTTAGGATTTGGAATCTCCTGAAAGTATTTTTAGGTATGTACCACGTGGTTTTTGAAAGTGTTCGTTGTGGATTTCTGTGACAGAAGGTTGGAGTCCCTCTGTAAAAGGCCTGTGACACTGACTAGGGAAACAGCTGAGCCTAGGAGGAGTAAGGCATCCTTTGAGGGTGTGTTCACTTGCATATGCATTGTGTACTTCTGCATTTGGTTTTTTTCAGATCGATTGGATCACTTTAATTTTGACATAACTTGTTTCTTGAGCAATTTTCATTCAGTACTTAACCTGTGAAGGATGTCAGCTGAGATGCTGGTTATGCAACACTGTTAGCTGTAAGCAGAGGTGTTGTGATGCTGGCAGAAGTACAGTCATCCAAAATCAAAAAGATTGACTTCCTTGAAGGAGTTCCAGGGTCTTCTATTTATATTTGCAATGTCTTAAGTCACCCAGCAGCAGTCAGAAAATTGTAATGTTGCTAGACTTACACAGAGGCTTACTGACTTTCTGAGAGCTAGAGACACTGTTTGGAATTGAGTTGGTTCTGTTCCTTCTCCTGCTCTTCTGAGCTGTCCATGGTGAGACCTTTCTTTGCACGGCATGTGGATCTGCACTGGATCTGTGACAATTTTGTTGCCGTCCCAGGAAACTGGCTGTGTCATGTCCTGCTTTTCTAGCAATTTGGAAGACAGAATTAACTTAGGGAAATTAGTCAGGTGTCTGCTGCCTTTCCAGAGTGGTGTTATTGCTGTGTAACCTACTGGTCACAGCAGTGCTGTGGTGGGCTAACAGAAGGAGAGAGATGGACCCCTACTGCTGAAACTCTATAGAGAGGCCCCAAACTCCGATTGCCTGATTTATTCTCTTGTTCATTTTTTTGCCTAATCTGGGAAAAGGCAGCAAGATGTTTAAAGGGCCAGGCCCCTGCAGTTTTTGCTGACTTGAAGTACCAATGCCTTTTAAATGTGGTTTAAATCCAAATTGAAAAGGTTTGTTTCTGGGAGTCTGAGCTGTGAAGCCTGATGCATCCAGGTGAGGTCTTTTCTTCCTCAAACAGTGGAAGACAGGAGGTGCTGTGCTGGGTGATGAGATTGGCCAGGAGTGTTCTGTACTGGAACCCCCCCATCACACAAGTGGTCAGATCTGCACATTGTGCCCATTCACCTGCCTTTGCTCGTAGATGTGGCTTGAAGGAGGAGGGCAGCAGAGAATGGACAATTGGCTACCATAGCCCCTTCCCTTAGGAAAGAGGTGGAATGTAAATCTGATGCTTTATGGCTGCAGTTTGGCTGTTTCTGTATGTCATGGTCCACCTGCTCCCCTTTGTAGCCGTGATGCTTTAGCCACTAGCTGGAATATTCTCACTGTTTGACACTGCTGTTGATAATCCTGGCATTAGCTTCAGGGAGCACTATTATTTTTATGGGTGCTTCAAATATTTTATGCTTGGAAAGTGTCTGCACTTACAGTCGGCTTTGCCATGTAGTGTTGTCTCCCACTGGCCTACAAGCACTAATTTTCTTTTAGGTCTGGAACTGAGCTGTATAAAATCTCAGCAGCTTTAAACCCTTTAATGTTCCCTTTGTTTCAATGCCATGCAGTTAAGAGTTTCTTCTCTTTTGGCTCTTCCATATGGCTTCTGTGTTCTGCTGCTGTCTGGAGGACTGATGACCACTTTACAAAAGGAGTTGTAGCACTGTTGTGCTACAGCTTGTTCCTTGGTCCTGCAGCGACCCTGTGCCCTGGGACACCTCTCTGGAATGCTGCATTTTTCAGTGTTTGTTGCTCCTCTTCTGTCATGTGGCATATTCTCAGTGAGAGCTGCTGTGATGCGATTGCCAAAGGGGTCTGTCTGTGAGCCCAGTGTGGTGCCTAGCAGGTAACCCTGTGGATGAGCTGTGGTCTCAAGCTCTAGTTCAGAATTTGGTTCTTTTAAACAAGCCCTGATGACCTACATGGCCAAGCAGATTGTCCTTCTCTCATCTTGCAGTGCACATCTCTTTGATGAGCTTTAGGTAGCAAAGGGTAGTTGATGAAGGCTCATGTAAATGAGTATTCCTCTACCCTTGCTTTTTTCTTTGTCCTGGGGCCTCATGTTTTACCTCTGGAACTCTTTAACTTCCAGAAAGAAAGTCACAAAAAATGATGGGTGGTAAAAACATACAGCTTTTTGTAGGTCTTGAGGTGGAAAATATCTCTAAATGGGTGAAAAGGTAACTGAACTTGCTCTACTTGGTCCTGCTTTGCTGGAGAAGACTATAATCTTCAGAGGCCCCTTCAGCCTCAACTCTGCTGGTTCTGTCAGGTTAACTGCTGCTCCACTGTTGTTCAATTTTCTGTCATCTTCTTGGGTGAACTTCTTGTACCAACCCTTACTTGATTCAGAGTAATCATAGGTGTTCCACAATTGTGGTGGTTGTTTTGTCTCTCTTGGGGAAGAGAGAATTGTTCTCTCTCACAAGATTAGCTGGAGGTCATCTGTGTATGACTGAGTGCTGGTGAAGGTTATCATCTGGAAAGCAATTGCTGTGTTTGTTCTTTGAGCCCTGTCCTTCAAGGTAGTCCTGTGTCATTGTTTGGATTCTGAAGCAGAGTCATGATTTTGCCATCAGTGGCATGATGCTTTGGGCCTTTAGTGTCCTTATCAGGCTTTAGTTTCTGCACCCAGACCTTTATGGGGACAACTGATGAACATCGCTGTGTTGTGGGAAGAAAGTAAAAATGTGTAGGTGGTTTGAAAGTAGCCGGATCCTCATGGCGTAATCTTTAGAGTCAGATGGATGTGTGGTGCTTATGTAGCTGATAGTGTTAGTTAAATGGTCGCTGTAGTAGAAAACACCTTCGTAAGGAACTTGCTACAGAGATTTTGAGGTTAACCCTGAGAATGACATCCCCGAGGGGTGTTTCAGACAGGCTTGGCCATAGGGTGCTTGCTACTGCTGTCCTCAGCCTTTGAGACTTGGGAGAGACTCATGAGTACCTTGTGCCAGCATTTCAGCAGCTGAATCTTCCCAATCTGATGGGCTCATCCTTAATCCTTGTCCCTACAGCAGTTGGTCACAGCCTGCCAGCTCTGCAGCTTATGGCAGCTGAAGGAGACATATCGGTGGGTTGCTGGTGTTGCCCAGGTGCTGTTGGCAGTGGGGAAGTCTTGGGCTGTACCCTCAGCTTTTCTGCCCCTACTGTCATTAGTGTCCCAAAGAATGTTTCAGGGGTTCTAGGAGCAAACTCTAAGCAGCCTGGCCTGGGGACATCTCGAGTGCTGCTGTGGGACTTGGTGGCAGGCGTTGGTCTGACCCTGCCTGTTCAAAGAAGTGGCGCTTACCTGGCTGCTGGGGTCCTTCCTCTCTCCTTCCTCTGGACATTGAATGAGGTGTTGATGTTTCTGGGAGTGTCCTAGGTTTTGTTTCTGCTGTGGAAGTTTGTTGGTCAGGGGTGCTCAGGTGTTGTGGTTGTTGGCAGCGTGGCCAGGGGCAGCAGGAGTTGTGATCCCGTTACGATGTCCCGGTTTGGCAGCAGCAGGACTGCTGTGAGGAGCCTGCAGGTAAGTACCTGGCCCCTGCAAAACACACTCCATGTCCCAGGAACCCTGGGACTGCCTTGGGTGTGCTCCATGTGCAGGGACACAGGGGCAGGGTTAATACATCCTGGTAAAGAACAGATGCACCTCGATATGAACGGCTCTAAATCTTAGTAGTATTTTGTAACTCTCTGTTCATTGTTTTGCATGGTACTTTCAAAACCATAGTTTTGGACCTGAATGCCAATTTCTTATGTGTTTAATGAGCTTGCTGTATCATAAAGCTTTTAATCTATTTTTTAAAAAAGCTAAAAGCTTCTTAACTTATATTACAATTTCACCATCTTAAAAGTATTTTATAACTACTGCTGTCCTTTGATTTGTTTCCATTTTATTTCTATTATCTTGCAGCATCTTTTATCCAAATTCTTCTTTCTTATAAATCTTGTAAGTAGGAACCAGTAGCTTTTCCTTAATTGCTGTCATGCTTTTCTTTTTCCATAATCCCATATTTTATTTGTAAATTCATTCTCATTGTCTCTTGTAGCTTTTGCACTTTTACTTGAAAAAGACAATTTTTATGTGTGTGTTTTTCAATGGGGAGGATTGTTGGCAAAAGCAAATTAATCTGCCTGAATCAGTCCCATCTTTTCTGTACTTTAGTCTGTGATCATGTCATGAATTTCAGGACTTTGCACTAACCATGTTTTTTTTACTTAAAGCTTATTTTACAGACCTAGTGTTTGATTTGTATGCATTGTGCATGTAGTGTTTTTTTTCCAACTACAGTATTTTGCTGGATAGCTTATTTAGGACAAAAAATGGCTCATGGGAAGATGCATAAAGATTTGTGCTTATTTGCTACTTACGTCATGAAAATTTGTGAAGTAACCATAGGTTAAATGCTGAATTTGAGGACAAAAAATTAAGAGTAGACACTTGTCATTAAGACATTTCCTCTAAAAAAATAAAGCAAAACCAAAAAAAAGCCCACATTATCTGTAAATTATCAGCTATTCCAACTGCCAGCATGCCTTTGTTTGCAAGGCTGGCTGCGAACCTGCTGCTCCCCAGTGTCCCAGAGCTGAGACACAGGAAGTTCTCCTATGATGGTAGAAATAATTGGAGTGATTCTGTCAGGAGCTCTCACTGTCTGCTGTTTGCTTCTGTAGTTTATACGAATTTTGGAAATCCATAGAGTCTGAGCTGAAAATAAGAATACACTCTTTGTGACGTTAGTAATGCTAGAGCGAAGCTGTCCAAGGAAAAGACAAAGAAGTTATTAAAAAGAAAAAAATCCCATTGAATGCAATGTATGTTTTGTTTTGGTTGCCATCCTGGAAAGGAAGGATGGAGCCTGCAGAACGGGTGGTCTCATATCCCCATGCTGCTGATGTGTGGAAGGGGGACCAGGAGTGTCTCTGGAGGGGCATGGACTGGAGTGGCCGCACTGGCAGAGCCGTATCCCCCTCTGGTCCCAGTGGCTCCTGTCGTGGGACAGGGAGAGGAGCCCCCAGGAGCTGCTGTCTGGGGGTTCTCTCAACCTCATACTCATGTGGCAGTTTCAGTGGTCATGTGAGGAGAGAGGACAGTGGGTTCCACAGCCTTCCTATTCTCTTATGGGGCCTTAGAATTTTTTTATGATCTTTTTTGTAAGTATATTTATACAACAAAATCAACTCAAAGCAAACTGATGTTCATAACAGCATGAGATCAGTTGGCCAGCTGGAATTAAGCACTTCCATGAAGGTCCTAGTAATGGCACCATCTAAATTGTGGGTTTTTTTTCTAGGGTGACAAGGCAAGGTGGTGCTTCATTTTTGTGGGGGTGAGAACCAGGTGAGGGAGATCCTCAGGGTAGGAAGCTAAAACTGGATATAAGTCTCCTCTTGGCAGCAGAAAGTAGGGGCAGTCTCTAGTCTATGAAGGTCAGTTGTCATCCTTATGGAGGAAAAAAGTTAGTTACACCCAAAAATACTTCCTAAACTGAGACGCTGGCTCAAATACAGTGAACTAACAGCTTCATGTTAACTACTAAACTGTACTTGATCTTTGTGTCCTGGATCCCATGAGCCTGTTCTGTGCATTAACACACCCAGTGAAACGCTGTTCTTTCTCTTCCCAGCTCTAGCGACCCAGGCTAGTGTGGAGTTCCGCCGGAAGGGATCCCAAATGTCCACAGACACTCTGGCTTCCAACCCCATGTTCGATGCGAGTGAATTCCCAGACAACTATGAAGCGGGAAGGGCAGAGGCGTGCGGGACACTGTGTAGGATATTTTGTAGCAAGAAGACTGGGGAGGAAATATTACCAGCTTACCTATCCCGGTACTAACCTATCTTCCAGTTGCTTTATTGGGGTAACTTCAGGGGGCAGATTAATTCCCAGTGAACAGCATTCAACTGCTGTCCAAATCTCGTGGTGCCAGTTCAAAAACACCAGGCTGGCCTTCAGAGGCTGGAGGTGGGAACCCTGCCTAAGCCCAGTGCTCGTTTCCTCTTGCATTCTCATGTTGCTGCTTTCATTGAGTTTTCTTCAAGTCCCAGTTGAAGGGGAGTCTCTTAAAGTGTACCTCCAGCTGGAAGGAACATCTTTTTTTGCACTTTCTTGCCTCCAGTATTTTTATTTTTCTTTAATTTCTCACTGTTTATTGTTCAGATGGAACAAATAAGTGTGCAGACACAAGACTTTGTACACCTTATTAGACCACAAAGGGTCTTGTGTTGTCAAATACCACAACACTGGGTTTGGTTTTTTGTGGTTGCTTTTTTTTCACCCTTTGAATATTTAAAGTGCAGTAATTACTTGAAGCAATTGTTTGACTACCTCTATGTTTGGGGTTTTTTTCTAATAAGGCAGTCTTGTCTGTCATAGTATACCTTTTGAACAAATTTTTGTTCAGTTAAATAGCAAAGGCTAGAGGCAGAGAATCAATTTTAAATCATGATTCTCTCAAACTGTTCACATATATTTGTCCCAGATAGCATCAAAACTCCCCAGAAGACTGAAAAATTTTATTTCTTGGATGCTGTAGTATTTGGGCATAGATAGATCTTGTTTCTCTTACCCAGTCAGTGGGATTCCTCTGTGTCTGAAGGCCTTTTAAAAAACTAAGTGGCTATAAATATTCTTTAAGTAGAAGCTGCCCTAGAATGATGGGCAACTGGGTTCCTGCCCCTGCTTTTTCATTTGAACTGATTATGACAGTAGTGTTTGGTCTCATTTTCCAAACTGCTAATCAGTGTGTCCTGTCCTGACATCCTGTCCCTTGTGCTGTCCACCACATCCCTCAGGATTTCACAGTATTTTTCTCGTGTTGAGGTGTTAAATCAAGACTCCACTCCCACCCTTATACGAGAAGGGGGTAGTGGAGAGCAGGTGGTTCAAGCACTGTTAGTAATGAACTGGGTGTATTTGCCCAGCTCCCAGTCTGGGTGTTGCTACAAGTCAGAGATTTCAATAAAACTGTACTGCCCTGGCTTTTCACGTGAGATACCTGTGGTTTGTGAGGGTTTTGTTAAGCTGGTCAGGTGTGTTTGCTAAAGTATTGTGGGAGGATGATCATATCAACGTTTCCTAGTTCTGCTTTTGAAACGTACTCTTATTTTGTATAGATGAGATCAAATAGTGGCTTGTTCATGTGGAATTCTGATGCTTTTTATATGCAAATAATTTAATTTTATTTTTCTTTGTCAGATTTTACATGCTTTTAATTCAGGGTTTGCAGATAGCAGATTTCGTTTGCCACCCTGTTCTTGCCAGTGTTATTCTAAACTCCCCTCCTCTGTTCTGCTGTGACCTGAAAGGAATTGATGTTGTGGTTCCCTACTTCATTTCGGCTCTTGAAACTATTCTACCTGACAGGTAAATTACTGTTTCCATATAAGCATCATCAGATATTGGGAGGTGTTTGTCTTCTGTCTTTCCTGAGTAGCTTCACCAAAGAATTCTGCAGTGTGGGGCTCACAGTGTGTGTGTATTTGATGGTGGTAATAGCAGCACTGTGTAAGTTTGTGTTTTCAGTTTTATTTAATGCAATTTTCTTTAAAGCAATAATAGTGCTTTTTAAAATGTATTAGGTGAGCTGTTAGCTGCATATTCATGGCTGGAAAGCAGTTCCTCTAAGAATAGGAAAAAGGAGTGATTTAGCTCAAATATATTGAAAACCTACTGATTTGAAAGTAAACTTTCACAAGGTATTCATTAGTGACTGTTGCTGCAGGGAATTCAATAAGTGAGTAATTGTACACAGCATTAAATGTAAAAATTGATAATTTAGATTGACGTTGGAGTAGGTTCTTTAACCGGAAGGCATAATCTCACTTGTCAGAGCTTTATAGATTTCTGAATGTTTTGCTAAGTAAGGCACTTAGTATTACTCTCTGCATGCCTTTTTCAAAGCATGTGTTATGTCTTGGTGCCGCATGTTATTTTGAAGTTATGAGTGAAATATTACTTATCATCTGGGCTTATATCTGAGCCACTTCTTTTGGATAGGTCTTAGAAAGAAACAGCTACATTGCATACTGCAAATTACTTAAGACCATTGGGTGTATATTTAATTTTAACTTAATTAAATTTGGCTTGAGATTCCTTTGAAAAGTTGATTAACTGTGTGATGCTTTGATTTGCAGAGAACTGTCAAAGTTTAAAATCTATGTAAACCCCACAGAGCTAAGAAGAGCTTCCATTAACATCTTGCTGTCTCTATTGCCTCTCCCTCATCATTTTGGAACAATAAAGTCTGAGGTAGTAAACTTAGCATTTTTTTTAGCATTTCCATTTTTCTTTCCCTGTTGTTTTTGAGTGGGATTTGGATGACTTATGAGTTGTGTTGGGTGTTCTCTTTAGCTCTTAGAGTGAACCTGAGAACAGTAAGAGCACGTTACAGCAGCAATGCATGCTATGGATGTTAGTTTTTGAAACCGATACCCTGCTGACATGATCTTTACTTGATACTGAAATGTGTTCTTTTCCTTCAGGTTGTCCTGGAAGGGAAATTCAGCAATGATGACAGCTCAACATATGATAAGCCAGTAACATTCCTGTCCTTGAAGCTGAGGCTTGTGAATATACTTATAGGAGCTTTGCAGACGGAAACAGATCCCAACAACACTCAGATGATACTAGGTTATTTCAACTTGTTTATTAACTGTAGGGTGGAAACATCTCTCTTAATCTGTCCTAGGATAGCAGGTTATTAGTCATGTATTGCTTTGCAAGGAGGTTTAAATTCCTGGCAGGTTGTCCATATGTGGCATCTCCCTCATACTATGAGAACATCTGAAAAACCCTCACATTTTTGTTAATCTCTCTCTTTTTACAGATGGGGAGTAGTACTTGAAAAGTAGAGAGGAAAGTAAAGCACATTCTGGCACAAAAAGTCATAACTAGGAATGGAAATAAGAAAAAATGTCATTAAACTTTGGAAAGGATTCTTGACTAATGGATTACATGCAGGGAAAACCTTAGTTTTGGACATGGTTAAGCCTGGAAACAAATTGAAGTACCAGAGACTGGTAGTCCAGCACTGGCAAAATGCAGATGACATTTGTTCAGCAGTGTGTAAATCCTCAGACAAAAGCCAAAGTTTTGGAATAGAATTTGGAGATGCACAGTGCCCAGTTTGGCAACAAACTGTTTGTTGAGGTAATGAGTGGATTAACATTATGCTGAATACTCAGAAAGATAAAAACTTGGATAGTGCATAATCTGTCAAGTTAGACATTTTCAGACAAGTAAAAATGTACTTGTCTATTTTTTTCACCTCCTTTTACTTTCTTTATAAGTGGATTTTTTTTTTTCAACATGATGTTTTTCTTGTCCTTACCACTTTCCTTTTGTCTGTTTTCTGCCTTGTTCTGGGAGGCAGAGACTCTACCTGGTTAACAGGGGAGGGCAAGGAAATGATGTGAGTAATTAAGGGAAAGGAAACAAATCCAGTCTGCAAAGACTTTTGGAAGGTTACCTTGCAGTAGTTGAAACAGTTTCTTTTCCAGAGGAAGACTAGAGTGGAGTAATTTTGAAAGAATGACTTGCAGGCAGTGCTGGTCAAGGGGTGAGGATATTCCTGGTTTCCAGGTGAGACCCTCAGAGCATCAGTGCACGGTGGGTTGCCCCACTTCCAGCACCACCCACAGGGTGATGCTCTGTTAAATCCCACTCATGCAGTCCTGTGTCCCTCATGACAAGCTGGTTTGCAGCCAGCCATGTAGATGCTCTACCTTGAATGACTTTTTTACTGTTATTATTCCCATGCTAGTCCATACTAGTCCATCTCCCCTATATTCCTCTTCTGGAACTGCTGTTTACATATGTGAAGTTATTTCCTGCTGACTTGGTTGGAGGGGATTCATGAACCTCCAGTTTAAGCCAGAAATTCTCACCCATGCCACCAGCCTCTCAACAAAAACAGTGCTTCCATGTGCCACTAAATGGTTGACAGCAGGTGGTTCATTCCATAGAATCACAGAGTGGTTTGAGTTGGAAGGAACCTTGAAGACCCTCTCGTTCCCCACCCCCTGCCATGGGCAGGGACACCTTCAACCAGCCCAGGTTGCTCCAAGCCCCGTCCAGCCTGGCCTGGGACACTTCCAGGGATGGAGCAGCCACAGCTGCTCTGCCCAACCTGTGCCAGGGCCCGCCCACCCTCCCAGGGTTCAATTTCTTCCCAATATCCCATTTAACCCTGCCCTGTGACAGTGGAAGATGCTCCCCCTGGTCCTGTCACTTCCCTTCCTGGAGCAAGTGGTGTTTTCCCAAACATTCATTGTTGGGTGAGGCAGAAAACTAAATCTGATGCCCCCAAATGTGTCAATGTCAGCCTATTTCAGGTCCATGTCCTTGCTCCTTTCCTCATCATCTGGAGGTGATGCTGCGAAGAGCAGGTGCAGACTGTCCACCCTCTTTTACCTAGAACACATCAGCAGTTTTAATTTAAATGTGTTACACTTAAATCTTTCCCAGCATTGAAGAGAAAACCCTGTCTTGACTAGTTCAGATGCAGTGGGGTTGGTGATCCCTGCGCTTGAGGGCTTTAGCCTTTTGAATACAGTATTTGGTCACTGTTGGAAAACATAGCATGGAAAATGAGAGGCTGGGGAGGACTTCCAGGTAGAGGGAATTTCAGTATATCCCAGCTCAGATTTTTGAACTGGCCTTCTGATACATATCCTTAGTTATCCTGAGTTTTTAAATGAGCAGTCTGATGTGAGACACGGAACCATTGCAGACCTGCTGTGAAACCAGAGTCCTTCCAGACTGAGGAATTTGACAGACCTATCACATGGGGATTGCAAGGGACCCTTTCCAAGGCAGGGTTACCTAGAGCATGTTACACAGGCACACACCCAGGTGGGTTTGGAATGTCCCCCCAAAGAGGGAGACTCCACACTCTCCTTTGGCACCTGTTCCAGTGCCCTGCCACCCTTCATGGAAAGAAGTTCTTCCTCATGTTGAGGTGGAACTTGTGTTTTAGTTTATGGCTGTTGCTCCTTGTTCTGTGTCTGGGCACCACTGAACAGAGTCGGGCACCATCCTCTTGACACCTGCCCTTGAGATATTTATATATGTTGATGAGATCCCCTCTCAGTCTTTTCTAGACTGTGTTCCAAGCATTTGTAAAATAGCTGAAAGTACTCTGTCTCAGCTTCTATCTGCTTAAAATGGATAAGCCTGAAGCAAATCTTGTGTTTTAATAAGAGATTTTGTAAACTGGGGTGGTAATCTTGTAGCTTAGACCTTCTGTGCTCCTTTGTAAATGTTAATTGTGAGTGTTCTACTGCAGTCTGTAGTTACCCTCTGATATCTGATTCTGCAGGTGCAATGTTAAATATTGTTCAGGATTCAGCGCTGTTAGAAGCCATTGGCTGTCAGATGGAAACGGTGAGTTTTTTCTGTTTACTAAGTTACCTGTTCAGAAAATGCATTCTTCACTTTACCTGCTACCGAAAGCTGCCCAGGAAACAGCTTGAGGTTTGGTTGTCTTTTGTATCTGAGAGCATCCTCTGACATTAAGAACTCTAATCAGAAAAATCTCATTGCTCTAAACCGCCTTTCACTCGGCAGAACGGTGGTGAAAACAACCTCTTCAAGAGCCACAGCCGTACCAACAGCGGCATCAGCACTGCCAGCGGTGGCAGCACGGAGCCCACGACGCCCGACAGCGAGCGGCCCGCCCAAGCCCTGCTGAGGGATTATGGTAAGGGAGGCTCTGGCAAACCCCGGTGCTGTGACAAACCCCGGTGCTGTGCCAGGAGGTGCCTCTGGGGCCGCCGGTCCCCATCGGCTGATCCGCCACTGTGCAGGGGTGTGAGAGGGGCGCAGCCGTCTGCACTGCCCCTTTGGGCTCTGACTCCCCTCCAGATGTTGTTTTAGCCCTACTAAAGGGCTCCTAACATCTTCAAAATAAGAATGTAAAAGCTTGGGTAAAAGGTGTTTGCAAGCTGCTTTTAACTGTTTTTCAAGACAGTTTTTGTGAGCAAGAATGGGATAAATGTACCCCAAGTGTAAATTAGTATCTTCATTCGTTTTGATATCATTCCAAATGCTCACCTGACCTCTGCAGCACCTTTTCTTAAGCCACAGATAAAGAGCATTTGAGAGACTCTGGTTTTTACAGGACAACTAAGCAGAATGCTTGTGATGTCACATTTATTATAACAAGAGAATTTACTAATTCTGTTTGCTATGTGTTGCACTGTACATTTTTGGCTCTGTGTAGTAAAATCCATGTTCTTCTAAACCTGTGTGTGGTAAACTGGCTGAATGTCAAGGCCCTGCCACTTAATTTGCTCCTTTGGTCTTCATCAGTTTAATTGATGTTGGCCAAGTAAATGTGAGAACAGATCGCTTTTATATTATATTGTAGCCTAGTTTGGCAACTCTGCCCTCACCAACCAAAAGTGATTGGTGGTAGTTTTTTTATCTAGTTTTATAGTGAGAGGAGGGAGATTAGCAGAAGAGGCATCAGTATATTCTAGGGATTCATATAGACATGTTGGTGCTTTCCCTCCAGGATTTGCTTCTTGGAAATTATCAAATTGCTAGTTTTCAGCACAGCATTTGAATTGTGTCTTTAATTTTTGTGGGTTTTTGCTGACAAATGCTTGTAAAAATAAAAATTTAAATACTTAGTTTTCAAATCATGATGTAACTTGCAATATATTTGTCATATATTCATTTTGTTGGATTTTTTTAATTCCATGTGCACAGAAGCTTATAAGGAATTTATGAAGAGAATTTGTGTTTCTACTGGCTATTTCAAACAAGAGAAAACTGAAAACAAGATGGTCTATTGTTACTGTTTAGCTGTAGCAGAATCTTGAATCTGCTGTGATATAACATTGGATATAACTCTTGAGTGTTTAATATGTTGGGAAAGATACACTTTAGCTGTCATAGTTCTCATGTCTCTTTATAACTAGTCATTAAGCGATTTTTTGTTTCTGTCATTAATTTGCATAGTTCAATTTTGACAAATACATGTAGTATTTATGTTCCTAGTGTTTTGCAGTGAGAACAACTGATACTTAAAACATTTTCTATTTTTTAATTTTGAGCAAAATGTTCAGTGAAATGAAAGGTTACAAATAATTGTCTTTCTCCAGCACTGATTCATTACCTACATCTCTTGAACTAGTGCAGGTTAACACTAGATATGGAAAGAATGATTAACTTCTGATGCAGGTATCTAAAATTACCTGTGCTCTATTAGTTCTTCAGTACAATTACTGATGTTTAATAGACATTACCAAAGCCTAAATGTTTCTGAGACTACAAGACATGGCAGCAATTTAAGTAAAATAGCAAAACCTCAAGCTGGCTGTTCTGCTGAAATGCAGTAGAGCACTGGGAATATCCAAGAATTTTAAGAAACAAATTAAATGGAGCTATCTAGTCTGAATGGGTTTGTATAATGCCTGGAGTGTACAGGAGTGAGTTAGCCTGAGCAAAAGTCACCAGATTTTGAGGTTCTGGGGTGGGTATGGTGTATCCTATGTCTGTATTGTGACTGCTTTGCCTTGTTCTTGTGCTTTGCTTGTTGTCACTAATGCTTAGTTATTTTCCCTCCCTGTGGTGTGTGGTTTTGGGGTTATATCCTAGCTCTTCATACAGATACAGCTGCTGGACTGCTGATACGCAGCATCCACCTGGTAACCCAAAGGCTCAACTCCCAGTGGAGGCAGGACATGAGTATCTCTCTGGCTGCCCTGGAGCTGCTCTCTGGACTGGCAAAGGTGAGAGAGTGCAGTTTGGTGTGCTCTGGCCCCTTCTCACAGGGTGGTTGTAGTCCTGTGTGAGTGAAAGTCATGCCACCAAACACATTTCTGTTCCTGAGTTTGTCAGCAAATGCTCTGTTTAGGTGCCAGAAAAAACAGCACTGGCATTTGGAGTCATTTTCTCCCAGTGTAAATGCATTGTGGCTCTAAGGACACGTAGCCTGGGGATGCCTCCTGGCTGAAACTGCTGTTCAGACACATGTGGCTCTGCTGCACGATTCTGGCAGGCTTTGTAGAGCTGGATGCATGGCTCCTAACCTTTCTCATGGATTCCCACATGTGTCTGGCTTTGGGTTTTGTTTTGCTTTTTCATTCTACTCAGTCTGCCTTAGTAGGTTGCATGTTATGGAAAAACTTGCCACTGAATTGGAAGTGGGCCTTGGACCATCAGTTTTCAACCTTCCTGTAAGCCATTTGTTATGGCTTTACTTGGTTGCGGGGGCTGATCTCTCTGTTCCCTTTATAACCAGACTGGGAAACGAAGTTTTGGTGATGTTAGGAAAGAGTTTTTAGAGCTTGAAAAAAGATAGAGTATTTCTAATATGAAGGTGTTGCCTTCTTCATAACTTTATCTGCACACAGTTGCTTAATTCAAAACAAATAATAGCTAAAACTACTAGGTGGGGGTGGGAGGAGAATTTTGGAGAAGCAAAATGTGCTTTTCTGCACAAGGGCTCTTGTCCCCAGGCTGGACTTCATGACCTTTTTTAAGCAAAAGTCTGGTGTACTTACAGCAGTCATAATAACCTGGTATGACAATTCAGCATTTCCTGTCGTATTTCCATGGGAACTCCACAGATCTCTGTGAAATGTCTCAGGCAGTTTTTAGAGTATGAAGTCAGCACTGAGCTGTGTTGGACTGGGTGCTTATTTATTATTGCAGCAGCATGAACTGAAGAATTTGTTTGAAAGTGTTCTGCAGTGGATTAATAATGTATATTATGGGATCTTAGAGAGTATCATACAGAACCAGGGATTCCTGCAGCTTGTGTGATTAAGCCAGGTTTTCTTTTTTTTTTTTCCCCCCACTTGGTATGGGAATGTGGAAATATATTATCTTTTCAAATGCCTCTCCAGGTTAATAATAAACATTGTATTTAATAATTCTCATGCAAGTGAAGTAATTCTTCCCTGGGATCTCTTTCCCCTTCATAATGAAGGGATAGAAAGAAATGACCTCTTCCTGCAGAACTGCAGCAGGGAACCTGTTGTGCTTGTGCCTTTGGAGGTGACAAGTCCCAAAGCCCTTCTCAGGCTGGGCCTGCCCTGGTTTGTCAGTTCAGCACCAAGTTATTGGTGGAACTTGGGAAAGTCAAAATACTGTTTCCTGCCTTTCATAAGCTCATCTTGAGGATGCTGTTTGCTGTAGATCTTGGGTTTTGGATGGATGTGCTGCCTTCATCCCAAGGCTAGGAATTGTCACTCCCATTTATGGAGTACAGCTGCCTGGCTCCAGTGCTGGCACCAGCAAGCTCATCCACCTTCCTGCCTGGATAAGGGTGCCCCTAAATGAGTAAAGCTTTACAGGGCATAGTCAGATGCTGAAAAGTAGAAAATATCCAGCTGTTCCTGTGCTGAGTCAGAGGCTGGGATAAGAAAGAAGAGAAATCTAGTTCTTCAGTCTCACAGTGCAGATTCTCATGACTGCGCTAGGCTGTTTCCTGACCCTCAGGTCTGGAGCCTTGCTTCCTGCAGCCCTGAGCTGGGAGTGAAGCAGAGAGGTGTTTGAGTTTTGGGGAATGGGTCATAAGGGGGTTTTGTCAGCCTGCTTGTCTGAGAATGGCTTTCCTGTCCCTTTCTCTGCTTGTGAAAGGTAGTCTGCTGAGAGTATGTGTAGGGGGAAGTTACCTGAGCAGAATGAAGCCCTGGGGAAGGGAGACTTGGCAGGGAGTGGCTGCTTGGAGATGCAGGATGGTTTGCTAGAACTGAAGGAGAGGCCTTTGCTGAAAATAAATTTCCAGTACTGCAAATTTAGTTTGCGTTTGGTCTCTTACCAAACCACTCTGGTACCACTCCTGCTCTTGGAAACTGGGCCGTGCAATGTGGCAGCACCTCAGTGCAGCGTTTCTTTCCACTTAAATAATTGTACCCGCAATTTCAAGCTGTAATCGAAAAAGATCTCAACTGTTTATCCCCATTTCTTAAAGCTGCATTTAAACTGTTTTTGGAACGTGCCGTGCCGCATTCTCACGGCGTGCCCATTGCCCGGCAGGTGCGGGTGCCAGCAGAGCCCTGCGACCGGCGCCGCGCCATCAGCTCCGTGTGCGGCTACATCGTGTTCCAGTGCAGCCGCCCCGCACCGCTGCACTCCCGCGACCTGCACTCCATGATCGTCGCCGCCTTCCAGTGCCTCTGCGTGTGGCTCACCGAGCACCCCGACATGCTGGACGAGAAGGTGGGAGTCTCTGCTGCCTGCACTCGCAGCACTGCGGTTGGGATGCCTCCCATGCCCACGCTGTTGGTTCTTGATGCTTTAAAATAGGGTGGTTTTCTTAGGAATTTCAAAACTAGTTTCTGTGCAAAATGATTCCTAATTTCAGCTCCTTCTCTTTAATCACTGACAATGTTTTTTGCTTTACAATTACCTTTGTAGTTCTGAGAATGTCTCAATTTTTTCTTCATGCTTTTTGAGACTGGAAAAAGAGTGAAGAAACCTGGAAAAAAACCCTCAAACTAAAAGAGAAATATGGAAGTAAACAGGCTACATACATAGCTACCTGCTGCAGGTAGCCATGACTCTTCTCATTTCTCAGCTCTTACCTGACTAAAGCATCTTCTAAACTTAACAGAATTCCTCTGATGCTAATATTTTGGTAACTGGAGTTGATTTCACCAAGAAATCAGTTTTCTAGAAACTGAGCAAAGCATAGCTCAGTCTGAGATGGAATTTGCTTAGGAAGCTTGAGAAGAGCGTGATGAGAACATGTTTCCAATTGCCTTCTGCCCTGCTGCTTAAAAATATAAAAATTTGAGTACATATTTTCATTGTGGGTCTTGTTTCAGGGCCAACTCAGTGATCTTTCTGTATCTTTATAGATTATATGTATTATATCATATTTTTATATAGTTTTAGAGAGAACGTATTTTGTCTATTCTGTAACATGTTTTAAAATATGTATATTTTTAAAAAACCAAGACTTGAAAACCTACTAGCAGGACTTTATTTAAAGATGCATTCTGCTTTGGAGTATTGACAGGGCAGTAGGTGACTAGGACAGGATGATTCCCTGGATGTGGCATAGCATGGGTTTTAATCAGTTGTCTAATGCCTTATTCCATTTCAGTAGGGTCTGTCTTTATTTCATTTACCCCTGTCAGGAGGTAGTGTTACATGCTGTGTGTTATGTACTGGACACCGAGAAGCTCATTCTTGAGTCATGATAGTCAGATAGGAATCTTTCCCTGTGTTTGCTGGAATTGAAAATGCAACTTTCCAGGTGCCTCCCCTTATATTTACTTTGAATTTCACCTCCTGTGTTACCAGCCAACACTGTAAACTCTGCTGCAATTCTTTGTGGCCACTCTTTGCAGTGCTGGTTAATTTTGCTCTGTTAGAAAACTATGATTTTTTTTTTTCTTCACCTCTTTCCCTGTATCGATGAATATAAAGAAGGAGAGAAGCCAGAATATAGAACCCTGTCTGGTCTGTGGTGGTACAAGCTGACCACAGTTTTAGCCACTTACTTATTCAGTAGAATGCTTTCCTTGTTATTCTGTAACTCAGGCCATGAGATCTGAACCTTTGTTGTAGCAATCCAAATAGTTTTGGCAAATGATTTTACGTACAGCACTTGAGTCTTACCTGTGGCTCTACTGAGCATTGGCCTCTCCTGTAATAGATTTGTTGAAGCTTTTACAGTGTACTTAAAGAATATTCTTCTCTTGATGAATTAGATATTGTTATATATTTTACCAATGAAAGCTGTTGGCAATTGAAAGATTTGGAAAGGGATTTCTTAACATTTTCCAGATGAGTGCATTCTGAATGTGCTTAGAACCTAAAAGCTGTGCAGAGTCACAGAAATGCATTTATTATCTCCTTAAATATATTTGGTTTTCAGTTGCATTCATAATAGTCCTCTTGGCAGTTCGATACATATAGAATGGAATGTGTGTATTTATTCATTCAAAGCACTTTTTACCATTGGGATACAAACATAAGTAGACATCTATAGGTGAAGAGAATACCAGTTCTATAGCAAATGTGATCTTACTCTAACGGTGTTGGAATAATCTTCTGCCTTTATTTCTAAGCTCATATTACCAGCAGTGCTTTATTTTACCTAATGATGTATCACTGTTTCCCTGAGGTCTTTGAGATGTTTGCTGGATTGTTTCTCCTTTAAGGTGGTTCCTCTTGTGTTTTAGGATTGTTTGAAAGAAGTACTGGAGATTGTGGAGCTTGGAATTTCAGGGAGTAAATCCAAAACCAGTGAACAGGAGGTCAAGTACAAAGGAGACAAGGAGCCGAACCCCGCATCCATGAGGGTGAAGGATGCTGCTGAAGCAACCCTGACCTGGTGTGTAATGATGTTGTCAAAACACCTTTAATGTTCAGTGTTGCCTTGACAGAGAGGGTTTAATTAGCAATTCCCAGCTGGTGATCTCTGCTGTAGCAAGAGCATTTGAGAGGTTAGGCAGAAGCTCCCTTGCCCTTTGGCCAGGGCTGTACTGTGCTCTGCCTTCCCTCTCCCACTGCAGGTGTTAACAGAAGAGAGAGCCCTGTGATCACTGTTTTTTGCCTACTGCCTGCTCTCTTCCTTGTGCAGCAAAACCCAGACCCTCCTGCAGCCCTGGTGTACTGTTCTCAGCCAGACCCCTCTGCAGACAACAATTCCCTCTCTCCCACTTGACCTAGTGATCCTGTCCTTCGATTCCCTCTTCTCAACCTGACAACATACACGGTCCCCACCCCGACTGGGAAACTGCCAGACACTGTGTTTGACAGCAGGGAATGACACATGCAGCAGATGTAGCTGGAGCAGAATGGGATGGCTTCCTGCCCACAACATAGGGCTTGTTTAATGTATTTGAGAGGTTTTGCTGGAAACGCAGTATAACAGATAATGTGTGGGCTGGAGAGGGGAAGCACAGAGAGGAAAATTGGGATTTGCTCCAGAGAAGTTGGAAAGCACTCAGTTATGGGCTAAACAGCAAGATGGTAGACAGGACAGATTGAGGATGGGAAGGATAAATATGTTTTGCAAAAGGTGATAGCTGCTTTCTTTTTTGCTTTGCAGTCCAACTGTTATAAATGTTACTGTTAGTAAAAACAACAGTGGAATATCAAAGGAAAAGCAACTACTCATTGGAACTTGTGGGCAAACCTTTATTGTTGCCTAAAACTGTTTCTTTTCATTTAGGGAGAGGAGACGATCTGTTCCCAGGGTAAAGTGGAAAGAGGTCTGGGGACGACTTCAATAAACTTGCTTTTGGTCTAGGTGCTGGTGTTAGGAGTGAAGTCCCAACTTAGATCATTTGATCTTCAGTCTCACTCTGGATGACTCTCATTAGTAGTTCCTGACATAGACATTTTCAATTTCTAGTACTGTTAGGTCCTGTACAACTTCAGATGATTTAAACTGATGCTTCTAGGAGCCTCTCAAGGCTGTGCTTCCAAGGAGGTAGGCACAGCTGGACCACACCTGGAGACTTTTTTCTAGGAAAGGTTGTCATCTGCAGTAGTCATGCTTGTGTGATCTGGACCTTTTGGGGTCTTAATCCCTTGGAGAGTGTTAAATTACTGTGATGTATAATTGAGGAAAGCAAAACCAGTCATAACTAATGCACTGCCATGTCTGATATGAGTGGGCTAAAGCATGGATAGTTGGAGAAGTAAATCTTTTAAGAATGAACATAAACAAAGCTATGGAAGGGTACAGATTTTCATACGTTAAAGCAAGTCTTATTATCTTTATAACCCAGGTTATAAAGAATCTCATTCTGTAGGCAGAGTACCCTTCTTTATAGGTTCTCATGTACATTTTTCTGAAGTTACTGGTTATTTTCAAACAAGCTGATGGGCCAAGGGTAGGTGTGCCCTGGTGGAGAAGGTGTTAGATCAAGAGGCAGATGAAGAATGAGTGGTGGTTTTTGCTTGGGTAGAGGAGTTTGGTGTCTTAATCTCTTGTAATGCTCAACTTTTTTTTTTCACTTGCAGCATTATGCAGTTACTTGGAGCATTTCCTTCTCCCAGTGGTCCTGCTTCTCCCTGCAGCTTGGTGAACGAAACCACATTAATTAAATATTCCCGTCTCCCTACCATAAACAAGCACAGCTTCCGATACTTCGTTTTGGATAACAGTGTCATCCTGGCCATGTTGGAGCAGCCTCTAGGGAATGAACAGAGTAAGTTCAGGCTTCTCATTTCCTTCTTCCTCTGCTTTAAACTCTTTGTATAGAGCTGCAAAACGAAGGTGTTTCCTCAAATTGTCTGTCTCAGATTTCAGAGGCTTACCTGTTTGTGGGTGTGCACGCTGACCAGAGTTGCTCTGGGATGAAGTGGTGGGAAAAACCTAAATGCCACTGATAGTCAAACATGCACAGGCCACCCAAATGGCTCATGCAGTTGTCCAAGTGTTTCACCCAGTTTGACTGGATACTTGCTGCTGACTGCCATTGAAATAATGGGCAATGGAAAAAAGCAATAGCATTATAGTTTGAAATATTCCCTGTTCACTAAAGACTGTGGGAGACTTGATAGGGAGAAGTGCTCAGCATGTGGTTGATGTCTCCTTTATGCTTGCACCATTGCTGTTGCCTTCGACCTCCTCAAGTGGCTTTAAGGTGCTTGGAAGCTGTTACAACTTGCCCATGTCCATCCTGTTCTGTCAATGGCACGTCCTGTAAAGGAGATTTGTCACAGTGTTGGCTTTTGCAGCTGAATCTAACTTGTTTCAACCTCATAGACCTTGACCATTGAGAATTTATATTGCAGAAATCTGGTATTAAATCAAATGATGCTTTGAATTGAATAATTGATCCCCCTGTAATTCTTGATGTGTCATGGCATTACCTAACTGAATAGATAAACATTCTTTTGCATGCTACCTGAGTTTAAGACTCACCTATGTTAGATCTGCTACATTTTCCTCATCTGTGGACAGGATAGGGCTTGAATACTTGTCTTGAAAACAGAGACTGCATAGAACTGCATGAACTAGCTCAGAGGAGTTGTTATTTTTTGAATTGTGGCCCAGAGTGCTCTGACCTCATTGAGAATGATGTAGTAGATCTTGCAGGAAGTTCTGATGCTGGGAACCACTGCCACACATCCACCCCCAGTCTGTGCTGGAGCAAGTGTGCTTCTGCCTGGAATGGATTAGAGCATGCTGGAATGGCTAAGCAATTCTCATCCTCACTCTGCCTCTGCTAAGTGCATTACTGAGGAATTCTGTAAAGCTATTAGAATCACAGATTATCTTTTCTTGCTGTGCCTAACTTGCTTAGAAATCCCCTTTGAATTACAAGATTAATTGCAATAATGCATGAGTACGTCAGGTTGCTTCTGAGGCAGATCCCTGCAGGGAATGACTGTGGGAGGCTGGTTTTGGTGGTCTCTGTGTACTTATGGAGCTGTGCTGGGCCCTGTACTTCCCATGAAATACTGGGGAAGGAACAGAAATCTGCTGGTTATCTGATGGTGCCAATGTGTTGTTTATGTGCACAAAAGATAAATGCTTTATGAAGAAAAGCTGTAGAACTATGATGATCTCTCATGTGAGATGACTAATATCAGTGGCCTTTTAGATCTCAAAGAAAAAAGACTGAAATCCCTGCAATGTTAAAACCACTGTTGTGCCAGTAGAAAGGCACCTCAAGACTCTGCAATCTAGCCTTCTGCTCTAAGCAAGGCCAGCACTGAATTTGGACCAGGACAGTGTGCAGCCTGGTGTTGTCCAAGTAGGTCTTGCAAACCTGTGAGGACAGCTTCTTTATGTCCCAATTCCTAGCAGTGAAAAATTTTCAATGATGTGGAGTCAGAATTTCCCCCAGTCTTTGGCTGTTGTCTGTTGTCCTTCCACTGGTCTTACTGCTGCTGTTTGTGAGGAACCTTTGCAGAAGATCGTGGCAGCATTATGGAATCTGTCTCCCTATGGTCAGCTCTCCTAAACAGGCAGTGACTGGACAATCTTCTTTCGTTTCCTGGAGGTTATTTGGAGAGAAACTGATCTGCATGAATTTGGGTGAAAGTTACTTTAATGATGAAACTGAGCTGGTAACTGCTGAACAGACCACAAAGTAGACTAGCACTTCCCTGCTGCAGAGAGGTTTGCTTGCTTCTCACTGGGAATTGTCTTCAGGGTCAGGGAGGAGTTAACCTTGAGAGCAAAACCTCTGCCATCATGCTTGCATTTCTTTCTTGTTAAATGATTACACAGTGAACTGTTTACAATATCTGGTGTATTACTCTCTTAACCCTTGTGTTTTGCAGATGACTCTTTCCCCTCTGTCACAGTTTTGATCCGTGGGACATCTGGAAGGTTTGCATGGGCCCAGCAACTCTGTCTTTTACCAAGAGGAGCTAAAGCAAATCAAAAGGTCTCTATCAAAGCCCATAAAGAAATCTTTTACTTAGAGATGTTCAGCAGAAATTCCACTAATGTGAGACAGTCCCCCAGAGCTGGTGATTATACATTAAGGCTGAGCTACGGGGCCTTTAGCTGTAGGTAATGTGCCACATCTCTGGTGACTCTTTACCACTTGTGATTAATGTTAACTGCAGGCTGTGAAAATGCTGTTGCCTTCTAGACTTGCTTAGGGGGAAGGGGGCATTCTTTTTTTTTTTTTTCTGAAAAACATCTTCTGAAGTGGTGGGGTAAGGCACAGTGTATTTATTTAGTGTGTAGGCATGAGTGTTGGTTTTCAGATGTCAGGTGAAGTCGTGGCAGCAGAGAAGCAGTGTGGAGGCATTCAGTGCTGCAGAGAGCAGCTCCTTTGGTTGTGAAGCCTGATGTTACAAGATGGCTGTAAACCTGCTGTGAGAAAATTATGCAGGAGCAGTAGAGAAAAAATACCCTGATCTCATTTTACAGTAAAATTTCTTACTGCAGTTGTCTAGTGGAGCGTGTACTCCTGTTTTGAAAATTTGTCTGAATTTCTTTAAATTCTTCACATGACCCTTGGTAAAATAAAGGCAGTAGTGATGTAGCTGAAGTGAGGGCTCATCAGTCTCAGCTGGCATGTTCACGTTAGGTGAATGTGGTCTCTGGGATGTGTCTGGAGCTGTGCTGTCACTGGAGCTGAGCCCTGTGGCTAAGTAGTGTCAGTCCAGATGTGCTGCTACTTACCTCAAAGGACAAGCCATGACTGCTGACCACCTCACCAGTTTTAAGGGAACTTCTCCAACTTGAAGGCATTCTGTAACTTCAATGTTAATAGTTTTGCCCTTTTGAAATGTAGTTGGTAGTAAGTAAACTTACAAAACAGCACTCAAGTTGAAAGGTCTTGCTTGCTTGGGCCTTATGCACCTGTAAACCTGCACCTAGATCTTTTGTTGCTGTCCTTGGTAACCTGAAGTTTGGAATTGCATACTGACAGTATGGAGCATAAGGTAGTAGCAGTGTCAGAATTGCATCATGATTCATGATGTAAGCTTTTCAGATGCTCTGGCAGTGCATCTCCCTCCTGACCCACAGCATTGCTGCTGTCTTTGAGGCCTCTGCTTGTTGTGATTGTCATAGTCAGGAGGGTGAAATGGAGATTCTCAAACACTTGCCAGCTTTTGCTCAATACACTCAGAATGGACTGGAAATAAGATGTTGCCATGTAAGCTTGTTGTTTTTATTGGGATTTGCAACTGTTCGGAGATTAGATGGTAAGCAGGGTTCATGGGTTCCAAAATGGGCAGAATTGTGTGTCTTAAAAATTTACAGTCACATTTTTAATAGAAGTCTATTAAAGTACTTAATATTTTGTAATAATGCTGCTCACTAATGATCAGTGGAGTTCTGGTGGGGAGGGGAGAGGAATGTTTTTCATCTGTTATAATAAAATATTTTCTAGTGATATACCTTGAATGTGAAAACAATCTGCTTTCTTTGTCAGACATTTGTACCAGAACCTCGACCAACTCCTAAAAATGACGTTGGGTTGAAGTACAGTGTGAAACACCGCCCTTTTCCTGAAGAGGTGGACAAGATTCCATTCGTGAAAGCTGACTTGAGTATTCCTGACTTACATGAAATTGTGAATGAGGAAGTAAGTAACTGTCTCTGACTTGATTTTGTTCTTGGGGTGTTTGACTCTTCGAGTCATGCACTAATGTCTTACGGTAAATATTTTTACCCTTTAGCTTGTCTAATTTTATATTATAATGCAAATTAATGAAATCTGTGCACTTCTCCAGGAAGATGACAGAGCTTGGGATATGTTTCTTGGGAGGCACTGCTCAGCATGTTTTAATACTGATCCTAATAGCCTGGTATTGAGGGATGCAATGACTTGCATTTTGTGCTTCTTCTGGGCAAATGGAGGAGGGAGAGCTTTTTTGAGACCTCCTGGGGGAAAAAAGGGAGTGTGTGTCTCAAATATTTTAGTTTCACAAAGTCTAATGTGTGTTAGTTTCCATTCTCCTGAATGGAAGAACCCCTAGCTGATACTGGATATTTGCAACAGCTCTCCTATGCAAACAAGGTGTTCAGATGTTCACTTTGTAATGTTACAAGGTCTCGTTGATAGTGTTTTAGTAACCGTCCTTCTGGTGGATTGCAGCGGCTGCTGTACCTGTGACTTAGAGCTTTCCTAAATGATGGAACTGTTTCCTTGGTGGCTCCTGGTGTTTTCAGTGAGATCAGCAGTTCACACAGTTTTTTCCAGCTCGAAGAGCGACACGAGAAGCTGAGGAATGGCATGGCCCAGCAGATTGTCTTTGAGACTTCCATAGACCAGAAGAGCGAGGAGGAGTGGCGGAGGAAGAGCTTTCCGGATCCCATCACGGAGTGCAAGCCCCCGCCGCCGGCACAGGAGTTCCAGACCGCGCGCCTCTTCCTCTCCCACTTCGGGTTCCTCTCGCTGGAGGCTCTCAAGGTGAGCTTTGTTTGCAGGGGGTGCCTCAGCCATCACATTCACACTTGAAAGAATTCCCTCAGCTAGAGTTAGGTGTTGGAGTGGCACTTGAAGACTTCCTGAAACATGACTGCTGTAGAAGTTCTCCTGGAGATGGTTTTGTTGAAGTGGTTTGGTCATACATAAACGCTTGGAACTACACAGTGGATGCAAAGGTCTCTTTTTAAAGTTAAAATAAGAATTTATTGCGATGATCTGTATTCTTATTTTGAAATTTGGACTCTTACCTCTGGATTCTCTTTTTATTTGTTACTTTTCCTTCCAAAAGCTGTCAACAAAACTAGACTATTGAGCATTTGCAAAAATTATCTGAAAATGCTCAATATTTTATGTATTACTGGTATTTAAGTTAGTATGAAATTGCATATGTAACTATGTGCATAACTGTGATATTTTGAAAGCATCTGCTGTGTTTGCTATGTGCTCTGCAGAGCAAATATGATGTCTGTTTCACTGGCAAAATACCATTTTTATCTAATGAGAGTAGAATGCAACGAATTGTCAACCTGTTATTCTTGCTGTTACTCATTTACAGTAACATGATTATATTGCATCAGAAATTTTTGTGTAATTTTGCTCTTAGAGAAGGGAAATTGGGCTTTTATGTTTTAATGGATGGCAATTCAAGCAGCAGAGACCTTTCAGTTCAGGTGTTTTTTAAGCTGTTGACCTCTGCCTGTTGGACAGGAGCCTGCCAACAGCCGTCTACCTCCTCACCTGATTGCACTTGACTCTGCGCTTCCCGGCTTCTTTGATGACCTTGGCTACTTGGATTTGCTGCCTTGTCGTCCTTTTGATACTGTTTTCATTTTCTACATGAAGGCAGGCCAGAAAACGAGCCAGGAGGTAAGTGAAAGTGTGGGGTGCCAGCTTGTCTACATTGGCTTGTTTCTGGTAATTTTCAAGTGAATAAAGTGTCACTACTAGTGATTAGAGGGGAGTGCCACAATCAGTGTGTGCTCGAGTCACTGCATACTCTCTTCATCTGTAGGTTGAAGTACATTCCTCACATTTAGGATTATTATAACACTTTTAATATATATTTTTTAATAAATAACATATATATGAAAATATTAATAATATTTTTATGTTCTGTTCTTATTTGTGGAGTTCAAGGGTTCAGAAAAGGCATTTCAGCTTTGTTGGCTCAGCTTGCAGGGAAGGTTGCAGTTTGTTCCAGCAATGGGCAGTGTCAGGGTAGTTTGGTTTCGTTCTAACGTTAAACATGTGTTAAAGGAATTAAAACCTCTCTGCAAATAGGAAAGTATTACTGCTTTGTAACTCTTTACAGTGTACTCTTTAAATTCACAAGCAGTTAGGTTAATCAGGTTAATTTGTGCAAATCTAAACTGTGATTTCTTTGTGATCTAGCAACCTACTAAGAGGGTTTATGGGCTCATTAGAAAAGGGTGTTTCTCTAGTACCTTTTCGTTCTGTTCATGATTCTTACAGTAAAGGGTAGAAGCTGGCTTCCAGTCATGGTGCCAACTCGTGTCACTGTGGATGCAGTTGACAGAACACTGCAGCACCTTCTGCTTCTATATGGGACACAATTCATTTCTTGAAACCAAGATCATGCTGTTTGTGAGTGTTCAAGTTGAATTCAGAGTGGTCAGTACAAAGTGTTTTCATCTGCAAAGTCAACTATGAAACAGGATATGCTAGATTTGCCTTTGAGCCGAGGTGTGCTGTTGCTGAGCTAGCAGAATGTTTGTATGCTCTTATAGAGCTCATGTCTTCTAAACCACACTTATGCTGATGCACAGCTATGACTTCAGTGTGCTCAGTAATGAGGATTAATGATATTTCCATGCACTGTGTCCAGTCACTTCTGAGCAGTGTAAAGGGCATTGGGATGGGGTGTTAGGACCAGGTGGGTACACAAAGCCTACAGCCTGGAAGCTTCTCTTCCAGCACCCATCCCTGCAGCTTCTTTTTTGTTGTGGCCTGTGTCCAAAATCATTGATGCTCATGTGTTTTAGTTTAGAGGAAATTAGGAAATTTGTTAGACTAGGAACCAAAGGAGACAAGCCTCCTTTAATTTCAAAAACAAAATTTAATTAAGGTATGATAAATGAAAATATAACAGTTCTTAACTACTATATATATATCTATTCAAGAGAAACAAAGCAACCAGAACTAAACGACCAATCTGTGGGATAATCCCCCCTTGAGCCCCCCGCAGTCTCTGCTCCCGTTGGGCGCAGCAATGTTTACGGACAGCAGGTGTTGATGTCGCTCCTCGGCCGGCGCTGAGCTGCCCCCGGGGGTGGGTGCAGAGATGTCGGTGTGGGGTCGGGTGGGAGAAGCTGCGCAGAGAGGGAAAGAGCTGGGATCCTTTTCTGTGGGTAAAACCTCTCTGTTAGTCCGTGGCCGGAGGAGGGAAGGTGCTCTGAGCTGGAGGCTGCCGCCAATGCTGTGGGGGCTCCTCGCCCCCGGGCCGGCAGCCGCTGGCCCTCTCAGGAAGCCTGAAGCAAAAGGCCCTGGCTAGCAAGTCTCTCTCTCTCTCTCTGAAGCACCGGGAAGCTCCGAAAATCCAGGGATTGGGAAACGGGAGGAAAAAGGAAAAGGAAGGAGACCAAAGTCGTAGGGCAGAGGTTCCCCCGAGAGCCATCCCTCTCCCCTTCTTCCTGCAGTCCACCTCCTCTGCAAGCTGAAAACCAAAAGTCTCCCCTTACCACATCCACTCCAACCATTACTGTTGCTAGGTAACACCTTCACTCATGATTTGCCCCTGTGTTAGAAGCAGTGAATAAAGATAAGAGCTGTTAACTCCTCGTTTGGTGGTAGGGGAAAGAAAAATTCCACTAGATTCTAAAACTGTAACACTCATGCCACAACACAAATTCCTGCATGGCCCAGAATGTATTGTCTGTTCGACCAACCCTAGTGGTTCTGGTACCCAAACCAGAAATCATCTGTGTCCCTGCCTGCTGTTTGTTGAAGGACTCACTCTCACTTGGTCAGGATGGGATAAAAACTGCCATCAGATATGGAGACATCCCAGATCTCTGTCAGAAGAAGAATTAAAGTTTAGAGTGAACAGTACAGTGTGATGTTTAAGTGCACACTCAATCCTGCTGAAAGTTATTTTGGAAAATCTGTTTCATAATTTAATGTGTCATGATGCCTGCCCTCTAAATTGCTGTATGTCATGTACAGGTGAGTATTGAGGAAAATACCTTTGTCCTCAAATTTCACCTCCGTTTAAGAGTGAAAATTATCTAGAAAACCCTCATGTTACCTTTGATATTAATGCAGATTCTGCACTGAACACTGTATTTTGTTCCTGATGAGTGACTGAGTCTCAAAGTTGCTGTTTCCAGCAGTTTGAGTCACTGTTCTACAGGCTTTGAAAAACCTGGCAGAAAGTCAAGTTGATTGAATAGGACATGGCCAAGCAGGGTGGGAGGATTCTGGGCAGCAGGGAGTAGTGTCCCTGTAGAAAGTCTGGGGTTCCAGGCTTGTTGTGTAGCTGTATTTGTGCAAAACCATTTTGGTGACAAAAAATGTTAGTTAAAAAGCTGTGAAGGAAAAGACTTGTTTCCTGCTCCTCTACCAACATGGTGCTGCTCGTTGTTTCAGATCTTGAAGAACATGGAGTCTTCCAGAATTGTTCAGCCCCACTTCTTGGAGTTCTTGTTGTCTCTTGGCTGGTCTGTTGATGTTGGGAAGCACCCGGGGTGGACTGGTCATGTCTCAACAAGCTGGTCAATCAACAGCTGCAACAGTGATGAAGAGGGACCTGAACAAAGTAAGACATAAAAAATGGTGTAATATTAAATTAAAATGTTTAGGCTCCTTTAGAAGACAATTACTTCTGTATACATGTCTGAGCACAGACATTTCTTTTTTTTTTTTTTTTGTTTTTTTTTTTTGGGAGTTTTTTTTTTGGTTTTTTGGTTTTTTTTTTTTTCTGATAAATGCTGATGTTTGCTAGAAAGAAATGTGTAAATGTCTGTATGTTGTTGGGAGGAAGTAACCTCAGCAAGAAGTACCTCCAGACTATATTTTTAACAGACTTGTGTTTTTAATATAGTATCGCAAACGGGTATTCAGGTAAAATCAGTTGCAGATTGTGCTGTGTACTGGCAAATAGGCTTGAAATACTGTGTGATTTAGTGTTGTCTAAGTAGATTAAAATGAGATATTGACTCATGAGTTAACCTTGTAGTCATGCTTGCTAGGATGGAATGAAAACAAGATGTAGGTCCCAGGGGCTGGAGCCCACAATACAGCTCCTCTGTCCTGCTTCATTGGCTCTGCTTTTTTCCACTAGAGCAGCTCCTCCCCTGAGCCCTCTCCCCTTTCTGTCACCCAGAATGATCCTCAGGGCAGTGAGTTGCTATCCCAGGAGGGGAAGCTGCAAGTTTGGTTTGCTTCTCCCTTGGACAACTTGGTCAGATTCCCTGGGAACTGATAGTGTGTCTGGTTGGCTTCAGTGTCACTGCTCTGAGGGACAGCCCTGTTCTGGTGCTCTCCAGAGCCGCAGCGTCTGCTGTGGGTCCCCCAAAGGCAGTGGACAGGCTGGTCCCAGCTCCTTCACGGTGCTTGGCCTGGCATTTGTATCAGGTGTGACACTGTTAGAGCTGCAGGTGCTTCAGCAGCACTTGCTGTGCTGGCCCTTCCCAATGCCTTAGGAATGCCCTTCACCTGTAACTGCAGGGGAAGGCTTCTCCAGTTATGGCATAAAAGTACAAACCACAGAAGCTGGAAATATTTAGGAGAGGTTAGAGAACAGAGGCATGGCTTTCTCTGAGCAAGTCAGGATGGGTTACACAGTGACTAGGTCTGGGTTTAATTTTGCATTAAGGTCAGGGTCAGACTGTGCTTTCCTCAGAGGTAGAGCCCTCTTCCCTCCTTTGTGGTGTTTGTCAGTATGACTGTGAGGGAGGCAGTGTTCTGAATGAGTGGGAGGCCTGGTTTGATGTGGGCTTTTTAACTTGGATTTTTTTCAGCCATTTGAATGAGATCACAGACCAGTAAATAGTTGAATTAATTCAACTACTTGGGGGGAAGAAGGAACAGAAAAAACATTCAGAAATGGAAGGGAGGGGAGGGCAGGTTACTACTAATGTGTTTTTGCTGGGGAGGTTTCTGGAGTGCAAGTCTGATGAGGAGCAGCTGAGGGAGCCTGGAGAAAAGGAGGCTTAAGGAGGCCCTTCTCACTCTCTACAACTCCCTGACAGGAGGGTGTAGCCGGATTGGGTTTAGTATCTTCTTCTAGGTAACTAGTGACAGGACAAGTGGAAATGGCCTCAAGTTGTGCAGGGTAGTCCAGCTCTGGCACAGCTGCCCAGGCCGGTACTGGAGTCACCACTCCTGGAGGGATCTGAAAGCCAAGTGAATGTGGCACTTTGGGGACATGGGTTAGAGGTGGACTTGGCAGTGGTGAGTTAACAGTTGGACTCAATGATCTTGGAGGTTTTTTCCAACCTATATGATTCTGTGTTTATAGAATAGCTTCCAGTAAGTTCTGATTAAAATAAGTTCATAGACGTGTTTCCCTGCACACCCCCAAAAGCAAAGTTCTTAAACAGTTGGGTTTGGGCTGTGGTGCTGTGCACTGGAGCATGGGAATGTTTCCATGATGGTGAAGCATGGCTTGGAGTCTTTGGTGTGCCTCTGGCCACTTCTCTGTCAGCATGCTGAATTGCACTGCTCCAGTGGCTTTGCTGAGGTAGCTATCCCAGGAACCCTTCTGTAAACGGGATCAGAGAAACAATTTTAAGTCTTTGCTAATCTTTTTGGAGGTGACATGGGGAACTAAAAGGTGGGGAGGGAGAGTCTTACTGTATTTGAAGGACTGTATTGGCCAGCTATGATGAGGGAGTCAGTTGGGCTGAGAATGAGTAGCTTTCTTGCATGGATTGGAGACAGATCTTTTTCTACTGCTTGACATAGAAAATACTGAGGAGAGCCTGTAGAAACTGGTTTGAATGCTAGGATAGTACCAGACTGGAGTTATAAATGTTAGAATCCTTTGGGAATGGAATGACTAAGTTAATGATCCTGCTAGAGGGAATGCTCAGAAATAGATAGATGTATTTTTGTGCAAGATGTGCTTACTAGAGTACTAGGAAATAAGAAATCCAGTACATTGGAAATGTGTTCAAAGTAAGCCATTTCCAACCCAAAATGCCTTTTCTTTAAAAACAGCAAAGCCCTTTATCTGAGATGGGTGGTTAGCCGTGCGATGTGACTGCAAAATCCTTTCATTTTAAAATGAGATTTGCATGATTTTTTTCTCATTGATTGCACTTGTATTTGAAGGTGATTTCTGAGTCACGATATAAAGAGGTAGAGCTTCCTTGTGGCCAGACTTTCCTTTGCTGTCCATTTCAGATGACCTGATCATCTCCGAAGATGTTGGGGCCAGTATCTTCAACGGGCAGAAGAAGGTGCTGTATTATGCAGATGCCCTCACAGAAATTGCCTTTGTTGTCCCGTCGCCGGTGGAGTCCCTGAGTAAGATCCCTTTATACATGCTCTTTACAAAAATGTATCCAATTTTTTTTTGTTAGAGAGCTCTTTTAGAAGCAAAACCTAAATAAGCTAGTGTGTTTAGCAAGACCCTTGTCAGAAAGCTGTGGACGCTTAAATTACAGCATCCTAATCCTTAGACTGCTTCCTGACATGGCATCTGTTTTGTGCCCCTCTTGCTCAGTCTAAGCCTCAATAGATGTCCAAGTGTGCATAGCAGCTTTTAGCCTGGATGTGTGGTTCACCAGCAGCTGGGGATGTGTATTTTTTCCCTTTCCTGTCAGTGGCGTGCTCCTGCAGCACATGGAGGAGCATGTGCACCACTGTGTGTAGGGAAGCAACAGCTTGCATGGAGTCCTTGGCACGCTAAAACTGATGTGCAAAAGTTGCCTGGAATAAAAGGGTTATAGTCATATGAAGGAGACACTGTTCTGTAGGAAATTTCTGGGACACTTGAGTTGCAGTTTGTTTCTGGAATAACTACTGGCAGTTGTTGTCTCCCAACTCCTCTTCCTGCTTATGGGTGCTCTGTTAACCTGACCATACATCTATGCATGTTTAGTTTCAAAAGCCTTACTACCTTTTTTGGTTTCAAAACCTTACATAGGATAAAAGCTTAAGTTTTTTTGGCAGAAGAATAGACAAAACTCACCTTTTTTCTTCTGCCTTACAGCTGATTCACTGGAAAGCAGTGTCTCTGACCAAGAGAGTGACTCCAACATGGATCTGCTGCCAGGAATATTGAAGCAGCAGCCGCTGACACTTGAACTCTTTCCCAACCATACAGACAATCTTAATCCCTCTCAGCGGGTAAGGCAGAACTTGCATTGAAAACGGGCTATTTTTTGCCTTTTTTTCCTCAAGAAGCACACTGGTAATGCTGTAGGATTTTTGATAGTATATGATTTGATTACCTGGGGCATAGAGCTACTCGTTCCTTGCCATTAATCTCTGATGTTTGCTTCAGTCCTGCAGGAATAGGCACCTTCAGCAGGAGATTGCAAGATTACATTACTTAAATATAAAACTTAAACATCCTGAAATGAGTGCAGGAAAAAAGTATATGCAGTATTTACAGATTAATTAAGACTCAAATCCATGCTTGGAAACTGAGGATGAATAGATATGAACACCTTTCCTACCTGCCCAGTTTAAAGCTCTGTCACTTGTCTGAAATACCAGACGTGAAGTTGCTTTTATAACACAGCAGAAAACCATGAACTGTTTAATCTATAAGCAGCTGTTGATTGCTTGTTTAGAATTCACTTCCAAATGTGTATTTAGTTACTGATTTAAGGTCTTTGAGAATACTAAGAAAAATTTTAAACAGATTCAAGGTTGAATATACTAATTCATGTTTAATATAAGTAGGATGGAGACCTGGATTGCAGTGGGTAGCTCCAGCACAGCTGCCCTGAGTTGGTAGCTGGTAGAGGTTGTACCTGGCTGAGATGTGAATGACCGGGGGCCTGTTGGCTGCATTATTGGACTCATGATGTTTGCAAATGTTATTCTTCCCTTGTGTTCAAAACAGCTCAGTCCCACTTCCAGATCCAAGAGGATGCCTCAGGGCAGGACCATTCCACCCATGGGACCTGAAACCAAAGTGTATGTGGTCTGGGTGGAACGCTACGATGATATTGGTGCGTGCCAGTTCTTGTTGTTCATTGGAGTGACAACAGGGCAAAGAACCAGAGGAAAAACTCTGTTCTGTGTTTATTTTGTAAAATACTGGATTGTGGAACCACAGACTGGTTTGGGTTGGAAGGGACCTCTAAAGGTCATTTAATACAAGTCCCCAGCGATGCTCAGGGGCACCTTCCACTAGACCAGGTTGCCTCAAGCCCTGTCCTACCTGGCCTTGAACACTTGCAGCGATAGGGTAGCCACAGCTTCTCTGGGCAGCCTGTGCCAGGGCCTCCCCACCCTCACAATAAAAACCATGTTAATGTCTGTAACACCACTTTTAAGATTCTGAATTAGTTTTCTGACATATATATGGAAATCCTTGGGATGTAGATGAATCAGTGGCATGTGTAGGTCTGAAGTTTCTTTTAGCTTTGGCAGTGCCTGTGAAATGTGTCATGAACCTAGTTAAGCTCAGCACACCAGGCAGTGTACCACCACGCTTTTGACTTCCCCTCGGTTGCTGTCTCCTCAGACTGGATGTGGTTTCCTTTTAAACAAATTACTTCTGACACCTGCTGCTTCTGTGCTGAAGGGATCATCATCCTGGTTGGTTTGATGGTACACTCCATATTCTCTCTCCTGAAAAGGCTCGTTTGTTTTGCACTCGAGGTGCCTGTTCTGTGCTGTGCATCCCAGCCCCCTTCCTGCCCTGTTGCTCAGGCAGGATCCTGCTCCTCCTGCAACTTAATGTTTCTTAGTTTACTGTTTCCTCGCTGACTCTGGGCACTGGCTGATCTAGGAGAGAAACAGCTTTGCCCATCCTATTACAGCCATGGTGTGGCCACAGTGGGCTCTAGGTTTGAGGAGTCCTTTGTCCCCAAGAGCTTTTTGTGTGCTGGCTCCAAGCCATAGCCTGGCCTCAGCGCTGTGTGTCTCTCTGCATTGGCCTAGCCCAGCAGTGTCTGCCACTGGTGTTTTACTCTCTTTCATTTCTAATCCTGGTTCTCAGTCTGGTAGTAAGGGTGGACCTTAATTAAGCCCTTAGCTCCTTCCACAGGAAGCAACCAAGACAGTAGGAGTGATCAATAGGAAGCTTCCCATGAAGCATAGATGTAAGTTCTCAGGAACACCACCTTGTCCACAGCACATCCCTCAGAGCCTTACTGGGATCAGGAGACACAGCAAGTTCTGCAACATCATTTTCTTTTCTGGCCATTGGCCCAGAGGGTGTTCTTTTATCTTCAGGAGTCCCTCAGCCACTTCAGTTTCCAAACTGGTATCCCTGACACTTCCTTCTTGGGTGGCAGCTAAGCCAACTCTCTACAGAGGCAGCAACTGTGCTACACAGGCATGTTTCTACTTGTCTGCTTTTTTCAGCATTCGTAGGAATCTCCCAGAGTTCTGGGCCTGAAGCTGAAGTGAGTTTGTGAGCCTCAGTACATGTGGCAGTGGGATGGGGGGAAGGGGATAGCTCTTGGAAGTGGTTCCTAGCCCAGGGGCTTTTGCCATATGCTCCTTATGTTCGTGGCTTTTGCCTTATGCTTCCTGTATATCTTTGAGTCTGGACAGTGGAAAAGCTGTCACTTTGTAGTCAAGGATATCACCCCGGTCCCAGCTGCCTGCCCTCCCTCTTGCTCTATCCCAGAGTGCTTCCATGGCTTGCCATGCTCTTCCTCTGCTTGCTCCAGCTGACTACCCTTTACATCCCAACTTTGATGGCAGTCAGCCCCTAAACAAGGTGATGGGAAGTGCCAAATGCCCCTTCCAGCGATTCAGGTTCTTACCTCCTCCTTCTGAACCTTCATTATCCAGTCCTTGTTACCAAGGGCACGGCAGCAGTTGGAGGTTGTGGTGTGGATCTGCACAGCCTGGATTTGAGGAAGGACTTTGTTTGTGGGAGCAGGGCTCAAGGGAACTGTAGATGTGGCATTGTTGGACATTCCTAGTGCTGTTCTTGAGGCTGATTACTTGTGGATGGGTGGAAATGCTGTGAATAATAATTTGAAAGATCTTTTTGTGATTGAAGTAGTTCATCTCCTTTCTGCTTTCACAGTTCCTCTAGAGATTTCAACATTTGCCTTGATTGAATGGAGGGTCTGGGACCTCATCTGTTGAGTGCGGGTGGCTGAGGTGTCTGTACATTGCAATGAATGCTTAAACTTAAAGATGCTACCGTGCAAGAGCACCCATGGTATAAAGGCTTGAGGGCTGTGTGGTTTTGACTGATGATAAATAATCTTTCCCTGTACACACAGGAAAAAAAAATTCCTAAACTAGAGTAGATAAATTTCATTTGATGCATCCTGTTCTTACAGAAAACTTCCCTCTCCCTGATCTGGTGTCTGAGACAAGCACTGGTGTGGAAACCACAGCCAATAGTAGCACTTCCCTGAGGTAAGAGTCTTTGTACTTTCATTATTTTTCTTGATTCCTCAGTGGACCTTTTTTGGTGGAAAAAAGAAAGTGCTTCTTATATCACTGTAGATAAAACATAAATGGGGGAACAGGCAAAGTGTGGCTGTGATGAGCCTCGCCCGTGACTCACTCCCCTTGGAGGTGGTTGGTGCTGTGTGTGCTGTGCCTGAGCTGCAGGGCTCTCCAGTCTGTGTGCACGGGAGATCGTGGGCACAGGACAACTGATGGAGCCCTTCTGAAGTCCAGAGCATGTCCCAGGATCCTGCTGCCTTAGCCATGAGGCATGTTTTAGCTTTCTTTTAACACTTAGTGGTCATTTTCATCTCTAGAATAATTGAAAGAGTGCTGTAAAACTGATTTAACTGCTGTGGTTTTTCCCCTCAAGATCTAGCATTCCTGAGAAGGAAGTTCCTGTGATCTTCATTCATCCTTTAAACACTGGCTTGTTCAGGATAAAACTACAAGGAGCAACTGGGAAATTCAACATGGTTATACCACTGGTGGATGGAATGATAGTCAGTAGGAGAGCTCTTGGTAAGCTAAAGGGTTTTAGGAAACCTGTGGTGTTACTTTTTTTTTAAAATAATAATACATCTGCAAAATACATGGTCTGCAATCCTTCTTGCAAAAAAAGTGTTGGGCATGGCAGAGCAAACAAAAGCCGTGCTGTTTGCAGCAGGAGCAGGAACAGCAGAGGGAGCAGGTGGGCAGTGCTTGGCTGCCAGCACAGCAGGACTGGGGGGATGGGCTGGAAATGGGAACGGGCTCTGTGTTTAGATACAGGAGATCTGAAACGTGGCCCTAATGTTTGGCATGGAGACCCAAGGTGCTGCCAGAGGGCACTGCTGCATCTTTGACTGGGCTGGCATGCTGTGTGTCCTTCTGGTTTAGAAGCCAGATAGGGATTAAAATCACAGCAACTGAAGATTTCCTAATGTGTTCAGTAAAAGTACCATGCAGGCATGTATTAACAGGGTGTGCATCCTCTGCCTTTTCCTCAGTTCCTGGATGGATTCTGGGATCTATCTTGGCATTGGTGCTGCTTGGCTTTCAGCAACTGGAAATCTCACCCAGTGAGAGCAGTTCACAGGGCAGAGCAAAGTGAAGGAATGAATATTGGAATACCTAAAACTGCTCTTGTAGGGGAACTCTCTCATGTTCTGAGGTTTGCATGCATAATTCAGTGATGGGGAAATTGAAGCCAGACTGAGCCCTTAACATTTATGAATTTAGATGATGTCAGTGGCTTTTACTGAAAAAGAATCAGATATGTTTTCCTAGAGCTGGGGTTTTTTTTCAGCTGCATCAGGACTGTTAACATAGTGAAATTTGTCTGGTCTGTGAGTTTAGCAGCTGTGGTTTGTATGAAGTCAGGAATTAAGTCCTCTAAATAAGGCAGACTCTTTCTACCTGTAGGAAAGAACTTAGGAAACAGCAAAGTGGGGAAGGGACACTTATTTTCTTCAAGGCACAGGAATTTCATTTCAGAATAAAATAAGGAAGTTCACTGCCAGCTTTGGCCAAATGCTGCTGCTTTTGTTCCCCACCTCCTCCTTCCTGCACATCCAGCAGTGTGAGTTATAGAGGGGTGACAAGGCATTGAGGGGAAGAGAAACAGGTTTTCAGCCACAGCCTATCAAGTCTTTCCTCCTCCCCTTTCCAAGTGGAAGGTTCTGCAATTCCTACTGGAGAAAATTTCTGACGGGTACTTGTTTCATTCTCAGGGCTCCCCTGGCGTTACCTGGTGTGACCTCAGGGCCCATCTGAGCTCTGATGTCCCCACGTGGCATGGCCAGGGCTGTGGCACTGCAGCTCTTGCATTTGCTGCCCTGGATGCTTTGCTCTCTTGTCCCAAGGGCACTGTTGCAGGCTGCTCCTTGGCTCTGGAGAAGCAGAGAAATCCTCCTCCTCCAGCCAGTTTAGGGTACCACCGAGGGGGAGCCTTTCTTTGTTTTTTCACAGTGCAAGTCCTTGCAGGCTTAGAGACCATGGCTGTCTGCCATCAACTGCACCTGGAGAGAAGTTCTTGACTTGGTGGTGCTCAACATCTCTCCTGGGTTTGTGGGACAGACCCCAAAATTGTCCTTAGTTGGGAAGCCAGCAAAGGGGCACAGGCTGGAATTTAAACCTGATTCAAATGTTGTTTCTTTTTCAGGTTTCTTAGTGAGGCAGACAGTAATAAATATTTGTCGGAGGAAGAGGCTGGAAAGTGATTCCTACAACCCCCCCCACGTCCGCCGAAAACAGAAAATAGCAGATATTGTCAATAAATACCGGAACAGGCAGCTGGAGCCAGAGTTCTATACCTCACTTTTCCAGGAGGTTGGGCTCAAGAACTGCAACCCCTAGGTCACTATCCTTTCAGGACAGTTAGGTCAGAGCTTGGTGGCTACACTAATAAAAACAGTTAAATAACAACAAATTTCCTCAGCCCTCTGGAATTCAGGAAGTCCTGTTCTAGCACAAGTCAGCAGATACCATGTGGGAGGAATGAGAAATTAATCCAAAACATTGCAGTTGGGATATTGACTTAATTCACCTGCCCTTAAAAGATTACTGAATTCCAGTCTTCCTGGATGCTAGCAACATAATCTCTTCATCCAATCATCCATTCCAGACTGATTAGGAACTGTGTGTGTCTCATTCTGAGGGGGAAAACAATCAAAGTAAAGCTATCTCTGCGTATGAGGATGGAAAACAGAATACAAACCAACCTGCCATCAAACACCTCACTGCACCTACGTGTCCAAGGGGAAGGGAGCAGCGTCTCTCCATGAAGAAGTCTGTTTTCAGAGCATTAACTATCCCTGCAACAGCTTCAAAGACATTTTGAGTCCCCCTTCAGTGCTCAACAGAAGGTCCTCCACTGCTTGTAATCCATTTTTGTACCGAAAGCCAGAGGAGGAAGACTGCTTGAAAACACCAGGCCCTAAAATCCAAAGCCCAGGTGCTGTGTGTGGCCATTCCCTCCAGGGCTAGGAGTGAGTCGAGATTTGTCCTGCTGACAACCACCACCACCTGCAATTAACTGACTTTCCAACAGGTGTTGTTACTGGATAGGAGCTTCTGGTTATATAAAATCAAGGTTATAACTTTCAGGTCTGTTGCAAAATGTCACATTTAATTTCAGTAGCTTGATTTTTTTTTTCCTTTTTTTTTTTAATTTTTTTTTTTTGTTTATGCAACTACTTCATTTATTTTGAAGTGTATGTGTCACCTACTCACCATTTCCATAAAAAGTATAAACATCACTTGCCTTCCTTCCATTGGATTGAAATCTGAGATTCCAGGGCTGCCTCCTCCCTGTTATTTATAGCATGAGCAGTTTTCGCAGCTTCTACAACACTTTTCAGAAGCTCCTGTTAAACAGACTAAAACAATTTGAAAAGAAAATGCAAGAATTTTTTTTTTCCCCATTAGCTGCAATTCCATGAAAGCCCCTCTGGAGTTATGACCTCGATGGGTTTGGATCTGCTGCCCATTCCCACAGCGCTGCCCTCAGCCTGTGGTGTGAGGTGCTCAGCACTCAGGCTGTGCTGGGCAAAGGTGTTTGCAGCCACAGGTCTCACCTGGGGCTCTCAGAGGTGCAGTGGGCACACTGTGGCTCCAGCTGGGGGGACGTGCAGTCTGTGCCCCAGGGCAGCAGTTGTGGTCCTTATCCTTCCAAAAGCAGGTAATGAAAGAGGGTGACTATGAGCAGCAATTTGGGGAGCTCCTCCCATTATTTCAGAAATGGTTGTAGTAACTGTGCTATGCATTGCAGTAATACCAGTCAGGCCCTGAGTTTTGATAGTTGAGTTACTTTTTGCAACAGTTCTGACCTGAAGCAGTCTTAATTGTTTCATTACCTGCCACGGACAGACCTCAGTCTTGGCTTTCTGTGTGGTTTTTCACAAAGGGATCACGGGAACACAGGCCCCTAAAAATACATGTGATAGGACTTTCAGGTTGTCAGCCAAGCACGTTTTAGGCAACATGTGCTTGTTGCAGGAGACAAGAGCACTGATTTCACAACTCAGGAGCTCTGGAGTTTGATCCAGGTGAATCAAAAGTGAAAAACTACCCAAAGAACTCCTGCAGCAGGAAGGGTGCTGGCTGGCCCATATCTGTGTGATGCCCAGGTGGCACATGGCAGGAGGAGCATCTGCCCAAGGCAGCATCTGGATGCGTTGGCCAGGCTGTGCAGGGAACCTTGGCCATCCTCATTCCTCTGCCAGGCTCCTGCTGGCAGCGGGTCAATGCACGGACACTAAATTTGCCCACACTGTGTATGTACCTATTTAGATCCAATTAGTGGCCAAACACACTGTAGTCCACTGGTTTAAAAGGCATGAGCAGTGCACGTGTGACCAATAGACATCCTGAGCAACCCTGTGTTTGCACATCAATAGCATCCCAGCAACCCACAGACCTGGGTGCTGCAACTTGGAGCTGCACCAGGTGCTGCTGTCAGGAATGCACAGATGGGCATTTGAGGAAACCTTGTGTGGTTTCTGGCATGTCCAAGAAGCAAGCTGGACTGCCTGAAGATTTGCTTTTTGAAAAAGACCTGTGCTTGGCTGAATGGTCATCTTTGGTCGGTTTCCATGTTCATCTGAAGTGTGGGATTGGCACCCAGGGGAGCAGTAACAGCTGTCAGGGCAATGGGACTTGGCAGAGGTCTGGAAAGAAGGGAACTTGGGCACATTGTGGCTGCTTCCAGTGCTGGGGGTAGTCAGTTGACTTGTGGAACCTGGTAGTGAGCAGGTCACTGTAAGTGGTGGGATTTCACTCTGAGCCTTCAAGAAAGTCCCAGTGCAGTATAAAAGCATTGCAATGCAGGAATGCTCTGCCATCCCCTGTGGTTTGGATGCTGGTGGCAGCAGAGGACACCCTGGGCAGAGCTGTGCCAGGGGAGAGGTGCCTGTGGGCACTGTCCTTCCTTCTCCTGTGTGGGTGGAGGTCTCAGACTTCCTAACAAAATGCATACCACCAAACTGGGCATTACATCCATCTCCTGTTGAAGTCTGGCTAAATTGATGGCTTTGGCTAGTCAAGGGTACAGCCTTGAGAGCTTTTCCCCTAAAGTGTCAGAGCAAGTGAGGTTTATTTCCCCAGTGACTGCAAGAGTTAGTCAAGAATCCAGACTTCTTTTACATCACAGACTCTGCTGCAGGGGGTTTTTGGTTTGATGCTGGAGTGGTCTGGGTCAGTGTCCCTGTCCTTCAGAGGTGACAAATGCTGACCCCCTCACTGACTTGTATGTAGGTGACACTGAGCTGCAAATGTTCCACAGTAACTAAACTGAGACTCTTTTCATCAAACCTTTCAGTTTGGGGTCATAATTCTGTTCAACAGAGCAGGAGGTGACCACCATCACCTTGTTAAACAGAGTGTTGAAATTACAGTAGTTTTTGTACCTTAATAGAGACTCTTTGAAAGAAAAGCATTCCTTTTTAAAGCTAATTTTAAAAAGGCATTAGAACCTTACAGCAAGCAGGAGAGGGAGAGGACAGTACCTGTGGAAATTTGGGTGTCAGTGTGGGGAGCAGAGTGTGAGGCCAGAGGGAGGAGCAGCCCTGGGTTCTCTGGAGGTGACAGTGTTTCTATCCACAAGGTTCTGCATGCCCAGGAAGAGGAGAGAACTAAATTTCAGCCTCACAGACAAATTGTATGCGATTTTTTGGCTGTGTCATTGAGTGATGTGTTTGAAGGCAAACACAGCCCTTTTCCCCATGGATTTAGCAGGAGCAGTTAGAAGTAAGAATGCCAGATTTGTGCTTCAGTCATAGACAATTTGTATGAATACCTGTATGTTGCCAAGACATGAACTTTTTGTTCTTATTGTATTTTTCTGTAAATATTCCTGGCGCTAAGTTGTAAAGTAAAGGCAAAATGTAAATATGAAGATGTGAACTATGTTCCCTTGTCTCTAGTACTTTATCTCTTCTTTGTTTAGGGAAGGCACACAAAGGCTTGTTTGTATTTATGCCAATTCTTTGTCCAGGAGAAACACATCAAATATTGAATGTAACACAATTAGTCCAATAAATTTTAAAGATTCTTATCTAGTAACTTTGCACTAGTTGGTTTTTAATATTTTCCAAAGCTTTGGTTGAAATTCTCCAATAGAGATGTTTCCCAGGGCAGTAGCAGACAGAAATAGCACCACTGCACACACAGTAGCTCTGGGGCCAGCACACTGGCTTGCAGGGAAGGAAATCATGTTGCATCTCAGCAGCATAGAGACTGAAAACATGGAAAAGCAGCAGTTGAAGGGAGACAGATGCTCCTGCAATGCCAGTGTTCTCTGGTCACTCCATGTGCTGCTTCCCATCTCAGGTGTGGGTCCCTCCTGGTGCAGCCACTCCAGACTCCTGCCAGCAGCACAGGGAAGCTGCTGTGGTAAATCTGTGTGCTGCTGCTGTGGCACAGAGTCCTGTGAGTGTGAGGGAAGGCTCTGCTGTCCAGACAGGGCCGGGAGAAAGGATGTGACTTCTCAGGTTTGGATTTGGAGAGGAGCAGGGCAGCAGTGTGAGAGGGCCCTCACCCCTCTGTGTCCCCAGGAGGGTGATGTACCCAGTGAGCCCTGGGGAACTGGGATGGCTTCAGAAGGCCTCGGGTAGAGTGGGTTTGTCAGTGCCATCCAGCCAGATCTCCATGGCCCGTCTCTGAGGTCCCACTGCAGGGCCCTGTCTGTGCTTCCTGCTGCAGAGCAGGGGCTGGTTCTCTGGCAGGGGACCTGCAGTGTCCCTGTGATTTCACCTTTGCAGCAGCTCTGGTGCCTTTCCCAAGATGCCCACACCTCGACATACTCGAGAGCTGGAACAAAAACACTGAAGTGACTGTGCAGAAACCTCAAGCTGGGCTATATGAACTCCTGTTTTCCTGCTCATTCCATCTTTGGTAACCAGCTGGTGCCACCTGCCCAAACTCCTCACCACGATGCTTCAGGGAAGGCTGCAGCAGGTCCCACAGTGATCTCTAAAGAATCACAGAAGTGAGCAATAAATAGTTAAATATTTTCCTCAACCATCCTAAAACAGGACTAGGAAGGGTGTTTGGGAGCTGGTGTTGGAGCCTGATGCTTTCTTCTTCCCTAGGAAGGAAGCAAAAGATCCTGGCAGAGCAGCCCACCCCTCTTCCAGGGGTGGGGATCCTTGTCTGTTCCTGCCCTGTGTCCTGCCCCTGGTACAGGCTTCTTGCCCACTGTGGGTTCCTGCCCACTGCTCTTCCAGTGGCCTCCCCAAAATTCCATTTTGCCAAGTGCTGGTTCTGGCCATGCCTGAGCTGTGCAGGGAGCAGCAAATCACTTGGTGTCTGCTCCTCCTCCAAAATCCTTTCCCTTGCTGCAGTTCTCCTAACACGAGTTTTCAGCCCAAAGTGCACAGCATCTTTGTCCCTGGCAAGATGAAGTGCAGGCAGTCTGGTGGCAGCATACCCCATGGCCCAGATACCTCCTGCCCCGTGCTGCTCTTGGGTGCCACATCCTGCCCCAGCACTGGTCACCCTGAGCTGCTGCCAGGCCCCCTCTTCTGTCCCCCGTTTCACTGATGAATCTGCCAGGCTGAGCAGTAGGTGCATCCCCGTTTCCTGAGCTGTGCTGGTGGGTGTGAGGATGCTCACGGCTTTGGACCCTGACCCTGGGTCACTGCAGCCTCTGGACCCTCCCCCAGGGTACCACGGGGTCCGGGTGCTGCAGATGGGGAAGGGGCAGCACCTGTGGCTTCTCGGACCATCCTGCACTGCAGCCCCAAGGAGTGGCCTTGGGGGAGCTCCCAGCAGGACTGGGGGCTGGTCAGAGGGCTAAGGGCACCTCTTGGCCTGGGGCCCTTGGGAGGAGGATGTTAGGGAGGGATCAGGCACTGCTCAGCTGTTTTAGGAGGCTGGAAATCTCACCTGAGGGCCTTGGATTGGAAGTGCCTCTGCATCGGCTGAGCCCCTGGAACGAGCAGTGCTTGGCACGAGGCGGCTGTGAGTGCACGGTGGGAATGAGCTTTGCTCCAGGACCAGGAGCTCGAGAGCAACTCCAGTGGCCCCTCGGCCAGAAGGGCCCTGCTGGGAGCAGCCCCGGGCAGCTCCTCTGTGGAGGGTGCCCCGTGCCCCGCAGGTGTTGGATGCAAAGGCTGTGAGTGGAGTCACAGATCCACCACAGTGCACCACCCAGGTGAGTGCTGTGAGAACCCGAGTAACAAATCCAGGCGTGAGGCAAGAGTGGCCACGATGTGGAGCAGCTCAGGGACAGTCGATCTCGCACTCTGCCACAGCCAGAAATTAGAATGAACTTCTAATTTGCCGTTAATTAAGGAGAGCTGCGCTGTGGGGCACACGGCAGCTGGCAGCACCTCATATCCTGCCCAGTCTGGGCAAGCAGAAGGGCCAGCAGCTTTGCCAGGGAGTGTGCAGAGGAGATGACTTGTCTTCAGTGCCCGCTGTCATCCTCATCAGTGCAATTCCTATAAACTTCCTGAGGAAGCAGAAACACCTCCCACCAACACTCAAGACACCCGTTCTCGCTGCACCACGGCAGGTTCAGACCACAAATGAAGCCAAATTGCATTGCAGATCATTTTCCAGGGTAAAATGTAATTTAGGTGCAGCTTTAAACTGAGAAAATATTATTTGGCTGCTGGCAGCGAACACATGCTGCCAGGAGGGTGGGAAGAGGCTGGAGGTGGGGCTGGGCTGAGCCGTGGCTGGTGGCACCCCCAGCACAGTGGCTTTGATGGTGGGTGGCAACGAGGTGTCCCCAGGGCAGGCAGGTGTGTCCCTGGACTGTACTGGTGACACTGGGCTGCCCAGGGTGTGGTCAGGTCATCCCAGCACAACGCCGTGGAGGAGGGCAGCATGTTGCTGTGGCAACCAGGAGCATCCCAGGGGGCTCAGCTTTGGCTTTTCACTTTGCTTGCTGCTTTGGGGATCCCCCTGGTTTCTGGTGATGCTCCAAAAGCTGGGGGAAGCACCCACAGGAGCTGGGTGGAGGCTCACCTGGGCACAGGTGAGGTTTAAACCTGCTTTCTGCTTCCTGTGAAAGCCATGAGATTTGCTGCTTGCCTGTATTTATTTTTATAAATTATATTAATATATTAATATTAATAAACATTACATTTATTGTATTTCTGCTTTACAACAAGCACCCTCCTGCACATGGGGCCCATCTGTGGCTGGCACCCCAGCGGGGTGTGATGGGAAGAGCTGACACAGCCTGGGTTCACCCCAGGGATCTTTGCAAAGGTGTTACTGGGAAGGCAGAGATGGCCCAGCCCTTCCCTCCACGTCTGGCCCTGGTGCTGGTGCTGGTGGGACTGGGAGCTCACAGTCATGGACATCACCACCTTTGCTGGCTCTGGGGGGAACTGGCTGCTTTTGGGGGGCAAACTCTGCCCTCTGTGCAGGGCAGGGGTGGCCCAGAGGGGCTGGGAGTGGGGCTGAGAGGCAGTGCCAGGGGCATCCTCTGCTCCATCCCCACCACATCTCAGCCCCGACCCCAAGCACAGGCCACGTTGCCCACCGTGCCCACCGCCCACATCCCTGCCAGGAGCCAGGACCCCACTCGTGCCCTTCTGCCACCCAGGGGTGCCACGCAGACTGTGTCAGCCCCGGCCAGGAGGGTGGTCTGGGCACTGCCCTGCCCGGGGAGCTGCAGGCACGGGCTGAGGGGGCAGAGTGGGGTCCGGGGTAGCCCCAGAGTGCTCCAGGCCCCCTCCAACTGAGCCGTCCCCAAGCCCACACTGGGCCCATGTTCCTCCAGACAGGGCTGAGGGCTGAGCACTCCCCCAGCAGCACCTGATGGAAATTCATTTGATGACATTATTAAGTGATTCAGTGCATTTTCTGCCTCTTAAAATACTTAAAATACGTGCCTGTGTGATTCATTATTATTATTATTATTATCTAATAAAAGATTATCTGACTCATTTTCATGTTTCTTCCAATTACAAATTGAAATTGTTCCCACTCTGACCTTGCAGCTGCTGGATTTTCTAAAATTAGTCATAATGATGCATTTTACTAAGATAATTAATTAGCTAAACTGAGAAAATTGAGTAGTAGAACTGCTTCACATGCTGCTAATTATCTTTTATTATGTCATCTTTACATGCAAATAAAGAAATATTGTGATTATTTTAAATACTGTTTTCATTAGCTAATTCACTCATTAGTGCAGTGACGGCTCTGCCTTCCCCGGCAGCAGGAGCCCGTGGGGACTTGCTGCTGATCAGCAGCAGGACTCTGCCTTTCAGGGTGAGAAAATCGAGTTATGGTCCCAACGAGGTTTATTTTGCCCATTTATTTAACGGTGGCGACGGGCAGCAGGCGGGAGGGGGTCGGGAAGGCTGGAGGGCTGGGAGCCCTGACAGCTCCTGCTGAAGGTTGGGGGGATCCCAGGTCGGGGCACAGTGGGAGGCAGAGCCGCTGTCCCCCAGACTCCTCTGCACAGGAGCCCTCCTTTCTCAGGCTGTGCCCCGCGATCCCAAGCGCCATTCCAGCCATGCCAGAGCTGCTCCTGGCAGCTCGTGGGAGTCTGGGACCGGTTTGGTGGGCCCCACTCGTGATGCTGCACAGAAACTCTGCCTGGCCAGTCCCGTCCGGGGTAGCGCCGAGGGAGCCCCGACCCTCCCGATTCCACCTGAGTGTCCTGGTCTGGGAGCTGCGTGGTGGGCAGGAGCCGGTGCAGGATGCTGAGAGCCCCCCGTGCTCCCCAGGGCTGCAGGTTGTGCTGATCCAGCCCCGGCTGCAGGCAGGGCACCCCAGCCCATACCTGCCCACCCAGAGCTCCCGGAGCTCACTCCCAAGTCCTCGCTGGCTCTTGGGGGTTTGATGCTCTCAACCTCGGCTCTGGCCCCCAGGTCCCTTCCCTGGCAGAGGCACGACGGGCCAGGGGATGCATGTTGCTCTCTCCAGGTTTTGCTCAGAAATACTGTCTGTATTTATTCCAGTGAGGAATTTTGTGGGGGAAGGGGGGAGTCGCTCTCCAGGCAGGAGGCTTTTCACAGCCCTGTAACACCCAGAGGCGGGCGTTGGTTGAGTGCCGTAGGCCCCCGCCTGTGGAGCGGCTCCTCCTCTGAGGATGCCGGTTCCAATCCCGAGGAACTCGCTGTCACCGTCCGAGCTGCTCGGCCGTGGCAAATGAACCTCAGGAGTAAAGAGAGTGGGGCCAGTTCCGCACACACTGTGCCTCACCTAAAACACCCACTGCGCAGGCTGAGCCCAAAATCTTCGTTTGCGAAGTGTAACCAAGAACAACAACACCCCAGGGTGTTGATGAACAAGGATGAGTGTTGGAATACAAAGTTTCTTGGCAGCAAAGGAGTTAATAGAGATGTCGAGGAGATCTTGGGAGTACCCTGAATAGACATCTCTTGACAGATAAGAGACTGCAAACTCTGTCGAGTCCCTGTCTCCCAGATATATAGAACTGCCTCGACTTTGGGGGTACACCCTGAACTTGTCATTGTATTGCTAATATGTGCATTACCATGTGTCTCTCTATAGTGAATGGTGTGTTATCCCATAGTTATAACATCTCCTCCTAATGTTATCCAGTACTTGTAATATTCCACTCATGTTTAGCATAAGTTGTTGTTGGCTGAACNTACGCCACTCGGCCAACGCCCGCTGCCCCTCAAGTGTAACATACGAACAGAAAAGCAATAATGTCAGGCTGTTGAGAAATCCTGGGAGCCCACGTGGGTCAGAGCACCAGGGGAAGACCTCTCCTTGTCCTCTCTGCCACTGAATGACACAAACGTGGCACTGCAGCCACACCTGCAACACAAGCTGGGCCAGGCCCCAAAAGGTGGCAAAAGCATGAGTTGAACCCTGAGATAAATATTCATTTACTGAGCATATATATTGTGTTATGGTTTCAATAAAGTAGTTCCTGCTTGCTTCCCCATCAAGTGGGGACCGTTTTAGTTTTGACCGCCACAGATGAAGACTGGCCATAGGGACACTTCCTTCTGGCTCACTGGGCCAGACGAGGTTCCTGCTGGAGATGGGGTGAAGGCAGCACCACCAGGTGCCGCGGGTGTCACTGGCAGAGGGGGCCACAGTGCCCTGTGCCCCGTGCCCGCTGGCACAGCCGCCTCCTCCCATGGCCTGCCCTGGCACTGAGCGGGGCCGGGGGCAGTGCCAGCTGCAGGACGGGATGGGCTGAGCCTGGATGGGGCACTCGGGGCTCTGGAGACAGCGGGATGGAGGAGCAGAGCTGGGATGGAGCAGGAACTGGCTGCAGGGCACAGCCCGCCCAGCTTCTCGGTTGGAGTTTCTGGGCAGCATGGGCACATCCCCCAGTTTGCCTGGCAGGATGGAGCACTGGCGTGTGCCAGGCAGTGGGAGCAGCCCGGCCTGGGGTCACTGCCTGTCAGTGCACAGGGACCATGGCTCTCTGCCTGGCAGGGCTCACTGCTCAGGGGGACTGTGCCCAGCCCACTGGGCTCCCTCGTCCCAGCAGAGCTATTCCAAAACCCCTCATCCCAGTATTTGTCAACTTGAGGAGACTCCTGCTGTGGCAGAGGCCCTACCCTGGGAGATGTGCAGCCCACTCCATCTGCATGGATGGCCTTGCTGTGCACAGGAACTGGGACCAAACAGCTCCTGAGCCTCAAAGTGTTGCCTGAAATTTTATGAAAAAACTTTCCCAGACAATATTATCTGGGTAAGGTAGAAAGGAGTTCTTTACTTACAGGGTTTTAGGGGTACAAAGTATGGAAAGAATACAGAGAGACACACATCTTTCCCCCAATACCATCCTTGTGTTCTTCAAGCAAGACTTGGGGTTCTTCATGGATCACCAAGGGGGCAAAGGGGAGAGGCCCCCCCTTGTTCATGGACGTGCTGGAGATGAGCCAAGTTGAGCTTAGCTGAGCTTCGTTCTGTGCTTCCTAGCAGAGGGATCTTAACAATTTTATAACGCTACTCAATTATCCTATCTAAAAGTTACATCCAATCTGATAATTGTCCATCCCCAGAAACTCCCCAGGTCCACCCCCCATAACACTTCTCTGAAACCGAGTTGGAGATCTCAAACCCCTTGCACTCCATCATCTTCACCTTCTTCACATTATGTCTTCTTTCTGGAGCTTCTCCAAGGTTCTTGGGCCGCCTTCTTGTTTTGACTAAAATGATATCTTATTATCCTAGTTTTGGTACATGAGTTTCAAGCAAGATGTTCTAGCTATTATTTTCCCCATGACACAGAGATTCAGGAATGTGTCACAGAGATTAGAAGCTGTTGGCTACTACTTCAGAATGTAAGAAACTATATAGCTATATCAAAATCTACAAATATATGAAATCCTAAGGCAACACAAGGACCCCAACACTCTATCACCCCATAACCCTGAGGCCCTGAGGCCCTTGGAGCCCCATGCCATCGTGGCCTGTCCCTGCCCAGGAGGCCCAGCAGCTGCCCAGAGCCAGCTCCGATGTCGCGGTGTGGTCACGGCGGCGTAGGAGAAGCCAGTGGTGATGACGATGCCCCCAGCAGCTGCTCAGCCCCTTGCCCTGCCTTCCTGGGGACAGATATGCCCAAGTAGGTGGGAGATGTTGGCAGAGCCAGCCACCAGCTGCCCCCAGGACACTTCCCAGTGTGGCTGGCAAGTGCCAAGTGCAGTGGGCACAAAGGAACCGCAGCCCCCCAGCCACCACTGCAGCTCCAGCCTCTGCTGGAGTCACACCCACTGCTACTTCTGATTCCATGCACGGCCTGAAAACTGTCCTGTTTGAAGCTCCCTTGTACTTCAGGAGCCTCTTTCTGGGCAGAGCTCCTGTGAGTTCCACCACCTGCCTCCTGCAGCCAGCAGAGACCTGTTTTGGCTGCCTGAGTTCCATGGCACTGTCTGGGACAGACAAAATAATGTCTCCAGGCCCCTGTTCACCATGGCCAGGTTTAATAAACCCTGACAGCTCCACACTAAAGAAAACTCCAAATTTTCTGGTGGCAGCAGCTGGGCAGGGAGAAGGACAGTAGCTGGGACAAGCAGTGGGCACTTCTTCAGCTTTGTAGAAGCTGGGACAGTAGGGAGTTCATGCATTGTTATTCCTCAAACACTGATGACTGTTCAAAAGGGCAGGTTGGAACAGGACATGCCTGGAAAGGGGGGCTGTGTAGGGGTAGGGCAGGACCTTTCTTGAGCCAGTTTTCCTGTTCAGGTCCATAGCAACCACACAATTTACTGAGCAAATGCAGAAGTGTTGCCAAAGAGCAGGCAAGACCAAGAGATGGGGGATTGCGACCCCCAAGGATCCCAAAGCAGCCCCCTACTCTTTTCACAAACTTTCCATCAGAAAGATGTGCAAGCCCTATGCTGTTGCATCAGACAGGAAGGATCCCCTCCCTGGGGAGGGATATGGGCATTCCCGTGCCAGCTTGACTGTATATAACCTGGCCTTGTGTGACATGGGTCCCCACTCTCAACAGATCAAGACTGTGACCATTACTCTGACCACAGTCATAGAAATGGCAGTGATTGTATTCACTGAATCCATGGTTGGTGATATTTTTCCTCTCCACTATCTACTCCTCCTGCCCCAGCTCATGTTGCAGGCGTGGCTGCAGTGCCACGTTTGTGTCATTCGGTCGCAGAGAGGAAAAGGCGAGGTCTTCCCCTGGTGCTCTGACCCACGTGGGCTCCCAGGATTGCTCAACAGCCTGACATTATTGCTTTTCTGTTTGCTGTTTTTTTCTTTAATGTTAATCTGAACTGTGCGGTGGGTGTTGGCCGAGTGGCGTAGGCCCCCGCCTGTGGAGCGGCTCCTCCTCTGAGGACGCCGGTTCCAATGCCGAGGAACTCGCTGTCACCGTCCGAGCTGCTCGGCCGTGGCAAATGAACCTCAGGAGTAAAGGGGGTGGGGCCAGTTCCGCGCACACTGTGCCTCACCTAAAACATCCACTGCGCAGGCTTATCCTAAGATCTTCGTTCGCGAAGTCCAGCCAACAACAACAACTATCTACTCCTGTCCTTTCCTTCTTTTTCTCTCTTTTCCTCATTTATTTTCTTTGTGATATTTTTATACTTTTATAGAACAGAACAAAACTGCTGTCTTCCTCGTTTCCTCTGCAATTAAATTGTTTTAAAATAAACCTATCTGGTCATTCAGTGTTATTTCACTCCAATTCATCCCAAGGAAACACAACTCTGCCTCAAAGGTGGGTCATAACAAGCTCCTGGCCTGCCCCAGATCCAGAGTTTCTGCCCTGGGGCTGAGCCCATCCCACAACCCCACACACCTCTCTCCAGCTTCACCAGGTGCCCCTGACCACTGGGCTGTACTTATGGAGATGGGCTCTGCCCAGTCCTGGCACAGAGAGCAAGAGGAATGAGCTGCAATAATGACAAGGGAGGCTTACCCAAAAAGCCAAATGGGACAGCCAGGCACCTTGCTGGGAGAGGGAAGTCAGAGATGTGGAGCAGAGTTGTCTCATCACAGTTTGAAAGCAGCCATCAGGAGTGCAGGGCTGCAGCTCTGGGGCAGGACAGGATGGGTTTCAGTCTTTGACTTCACACTCCACAAGGGACAAAAAGGATACAGCCCTCCCCTGCACAGCCCTGCTCAGCCCCACTTACTGAGAGCACTTACGGAATCACAGACTGGTTTGGGTGGGAAGGGACCTCGAAGGTCAGGACCCATGGGCAGGGACACCTCCCCCCAGCCCAGGTTGCTCCAAGCCCAATCCAACCTGGCCTTGGACACTTCCAGGGCTGGGGCAGCCACAGCTTCTCTGGGCACCCTGTGCCAGGGCCTGCCCACCCTCACAGCCAACAATTCCCTCCCAATATCCCGTCATAACCCTGCCTTCTGGTTGTGGGTAGCCATTCCCCTTGTCCTGTCCCTCCAGGCCTTTGTCCAAAGTCCCTTTCCAGTTCTCTTGGAGCCCCTTTAGGCACTGGGAGGGGCTCTCAGGTCTCCCTGGAGCCTTCCCTTCTCCAGGTGGGCACCTCCAGTTCTCCCAGCCTGACTCCAGAGCAGAAGGGCTCCAGCTCTTGGGGCATCTCCATGACTTCCTCTGGACTCTCTCCAACAGCTCCATGTGCTTCTTATGTTGGGAGCTCTAGAATTAGACCAACCCTGCAAGTGGGGTCTCACCTGAGTGGAGTAGAGGGGGACAATCCTCCCCTCACCTTCTGCCCACACTACCTGGGGTGCAGCCCAGGACAGGGTTGTTTTTCTGGGGTGCCAGTGCACACTGTCTGTCAGCAGCCATTTCCCCTTGGGAATACCAGAGCTCTTCTGCCTGAAATCTCACGCACCACAGGGATGACTCGCCATCAGTGACACGCAGACGATGCCCCAGGGCCATGTCACACACCTGCCATGGCTGCAAGGTGCCAGGGGGCTGGGGGGGCCCAAGGGGTCTGGCACTGCTGTCCCCAGGTGCTGTGTGTGGTGGAACCCACGAGGTCTCACACCAGGTGACGACAGGCACCAAGCCAGCCGCTGGGCTGTGGTGGGGACAGGCAGGTCTGTTGCAGGTGGCTGTGGGCTGGTGAGGGACACACAGCTGGGAAATACAGTCAAATGCTCTGCCAATGCAGGGAACTGGAAATAATCAGTACCTTTAATTCCCACTAAACAACTGTAGAGAGTTCACCAGGGTTTGTAACAAGATGGTAAGGAATCAAATTGCTTTAGTTCCCTAAGAATTGCTGTGACATTTCCAAAGGGAATAAATTATTTCATTGTATGAAGGAAAAGAAAAATGAGTTTTGCTTTCAGAAAAGAAACTTCCCTATCCCACAGCATTCAGCTCCAGCATACCTTAAAAATTCCCTTGGTTTCTTAACTGTTCATCTTCAGCAGAGACCTTGGCTCGGTGCATGGCAGGGTGACTCATGGGATGATGGAAGTCCCCAGCCCCAGCCTGAGCTTTGCTTGTCCCGGTGTCTGCCCCTTGTCCCTTGTTCTGCTACTGCAGAGCAAAGAATCTGGCTCTGCCTCTGCTGCTGCATCCCTGGATGCTCTTGGTCTCTTGTGGCCAGACGTGGGGGTGCTGGCAGGGTGGCACACCCCATACCTGGTACCCAGTCCCATCCCTCACCCTGGGCTGCTCTAGGTAAGGAGCTCCCAAAATCTGCTCCACTCACCTTCGCCAGGCAATGGATGCCCAGCACCCACATGGGTCTTCTGTGAGCTGGTTTGCCTTGGGGAAACAAGGATGTGGCACCTCTGAGCACAGCCCTGCCTTAAACCCATGGGCTGAGCTGGAGTGGCAGGAGCAGGGAGCATCCTGCTGCCTGGGGCTGCTCCAGGCAGCACTGAGTGGCCTTGTTTATTCAAGTCCATGTTGGTGACAAAGCATGAAGCTTCAGGAGAGGGTTCACACCCTGGGAAGTGTGTCCAGATCTTGGATTTACACCAGACACTGAAAATGTCCAAGTGTAGCCCTGCAGCTGGAATAACTCGAATGTGGCTTTTCCTGGCTCTGATGCTCTGCTGCTGACCCAAATGAACACACATGCACACGGATACACGGAGCCCTTTCTTGCACCATTGCAGGCTCTGCAGCACAGAGGGGCCCAGAAGTCCCATGTCTTCTGGCAGCCCTTTGCCCTCATGCTTGCAGTGGGAGCTGGTCGTGCCTGGGCAGTGTCACCCCTGCCCAGCGCTGGGGGCTGCTGCATGGAGCAGATGCTGTTCAGAGCCCAGCTTGGGTGCTCACTGCTCCCCCTTGGCCTCTTCTCTCCTTGGCCACCCTCACTCACCTCCTGGCACTGGGATGGAAGGAGAAGGGGTGCCAGCCATGCCAGCTGCAGTGCTGCCAAATCCCCCAGCACATGGATGGATGTGCAGCTGCACCTCGCAGGAGCTGTGGGTGACCCAGGGGGGAGGTGGCATTTCCAGTGCAGCCCTTGGGCACAGAGGAGAACAGGGCTCAGCCCACTGCATGCCCACCCTGGTGGGGCACTCCAGAGGGATAAACAAAAGGAGCTGGAAGCCTAAATGTGCAATCAAGATTATGATTTAATTGGCATAACAAAGGCTTGGTGGGCTCAGGCACATGACTGGAATATTAATATGAAAGGATGAAGCTTGTTCTGGAAAAACAGGCAGGGATTTAAGGGGAAATGTACTGCTTTGTATAGGAAGGCTGGATACATTTGGTTTGCTACCCAGGGAGAACCTGGCTACCATCCTGTGAGCAATTGGCAGGCTCACGTGAAACCCAGGACACTGGGGTGACAGAGAACATCCCTACCTGAGCAGCTGGTGTGGCACTAGAACAGCAGGGACAGACTGCCCAGTAATCACTCATAAGGTTTTAAAAGTGCTTTTTTTGGGGGGAAGATGCAAGTAGAAGAAAATGGTTCTGGCTTTGCTTCTAACTTCCATGGCATGGATGTGGAGTGTGGGGGGAAATCAGTGGATCAATGCTACTCAGACAGGAAAGAGCTCTTGGTCTTGCAGAGAGAATGAGCTAGAACTTGGGACCAAGAATAGGGAGCAGGATGCTCAGGTCTTTGTTCAGGTACAGTTCAAATGGATCCACAAACGTCCAGCCCCAAGCTCTGTGAGCCCAGGGCCTGGTCTGGCTTCTGGAAGAAAGCCTTGTCCTTAGAGCAACTACTCTGAGCCTGCTGAGTGTGCCCTGCCCTTGTGCACCCCAAGCACCTCCTTTCCCCTGTGACTGGCCACATCTGCTGTTTGCAGCAAACCAGCCCAGCTGCAAAGAGGCTGTGGGAGACCACAGCAATGGCAATGCCAAAAGCCATGTCAGGATGGGGAACATCCCACGCTGTGTTCAGACTTCCAGAGCAACTGGGAAGCAGGCAGGTTTGAATGTAAATGCATCCACTTGAAATGCAAAATCAAGACAACCAAAGGAAAGAGGATTCAGTGACAAGGCAGTGAGAGCACATGGAGAGGAAATGGACAGGCAAAGCCAAGGCTGATGCTGTGGGGTGGAAAGGGGAAGCCCTTGATGGATGCTGCCATGCCAGGGGCATTCACTGCCTCAGCCTGGACCAGCCAGGGTGTGCAGTCAGCATTGGTGAGAGACAACAACCCTGCCAGGAACCGGGCTGCGAAGCTTGGAGAGACCAAGTGGTGCAGGCAGGCCAGGCCTGGCAGCCCCTTGTGGATGCAGGCAGAGAGGGCAGGGGGAGAGCCTGGAGCATGAAGGGTGCAGCCAAACCTGGGGGGCTGGGTCAGCAGAAGGGCCATGTTACATGGCTCTTTAAAAAGGAGAGAAAACCAAGTGCTCGGTGCTGCTTTAGTCCCCAGGGGAACACCAGGATAAGCATTGAAGCAGCCTGAGACCCTTAGGGTGGCACACAGGGCAGCAGTTGCTAACACTGGCTTCTCGAGGAGGGCGGTGGCAAACCTGGTCTGGATCTCTCTTCTGACAAAAGAACAGGAAACTGTGTATAGCTTGATGTTCATAAGGCTTTGACAGAGGCCCATAAAAAATATCATCAGCAAGCTGCAGATCACATCCAGCCTAACCTGGGTGTGAAATGAGTGCTGGTCCCAGGTTAGATAACCACCTCCAAGCTGCTGCTGTCAGCAGGTGAAATCATGAACCACGGGACTGCAGGCACAATACGAAGATAGGAAGTGTGGGAATTGCACTGGAAGGCAGATTCCCAACAGCAAGCTCCCCTTCCTCATCCCCCTCACTAAGAAATTAGGAAAACAGTGCTGGGGAGCAGGGCATCACAGAGCATAGCCCATGCTGGCAGCATCCCCGCACAACTAGTATGTCATGTAAACAAGGAATTGTATAAACAAAGAAATTACTCACTTGTAGGAAACAATTTTGGGAGGAAGAACTTGACAGGGCAATAGATAATCGCAGAATAAGGGCTAACAGCCAAAACCAGGGCAAATACAAGGCTGGGATGTGTAACCATGAGAGGGCTTCAGAGGTGCTGGAGGTGGTGCTTGCCATTCTCCACAGCCCAGCAAGTGGTGGCTGGAGAAGGCAGCTCTGTTTGGACATTGCCCTTTAGGCTGGTTGAAGAGGATCCAGAAAAGGATGTCAGAGGCCTGGAAAACATGACTAGCAAGAAAAACCAGCAAATGTGGGACTACTTAAAGATAGGAGGCAGTGGAAGGGGCTGTGGCAGCAGTCTGCAGGAATGTAAATGATTCCTGCAACAAGGACACTGCCCACACCAGATAACACAAATAGAAGCTGGCTTACATTATGACAGGGAAAATCAAGCCAGGTTAATAATCTTCCCAGTCATGAGAAGGAGGAACTGGAGTCTCTATTGCGGAGGTTTCTGAGAAAGCCAGGTCCCCAAAAGCAGGGCATTAGCTGGTATTAACATTAGCCGGTCCCAAAGTTTTCCTCTTTTCCAGGATTTTACTATTTCCAGGCATAAGCATGTGGAAAACTCTTATAGCATGGCTTGACTGGCTTTATGGCAAGTGAATAATGAAAGGTAGAACTGGGGCAAGGCCTGGGAATAACCCTCCAGAGATCTAAAGGGATGAAAGGGTCTGTACAGACCACAGGGCACCACTGCCACCATCCCAGAGTCACACAGGGAGGTGCTGGGGATATCAAAGCAGCCTTTCCCAGGAAATGACAGAGACATCACAGGAATGAACTTTTGGGGTAAAACAAAGCAGATGAAGCTCATGGGGGCAGCAGACCCCCCGTCATGCTGAGTGCTATGGGAGCCTGGGGAAAGAGCAACCTGGTGAGGAAACCTGGTTGGAAGCAAAATCAATTGGAGACAGCAACAGCAAAATGTGCCAGGAGAGAAACAGTGTTTACAGAGATGAGGGCTGAGTAATGTGAATTTGTGAAATAATTTCTGTTGTCTCAGTCCAGGGGCAGTGACGGCTGGTGGCTGTGCTCTGGTTGCACATGGGGGATGAGCAGAGCTCAGATGGGAGGCCAGTGATGGATTTTCAGGGACCTGGATAATGATAAGAGCATCCTTCACTCTTGTTCACTGGAGGAGTGCTTAGGAGCACCTGTCAGCTGGTAGCTCCAAAGCAACAGGAGCCACAAAATTGGAACAGAAGGTCCCAGGGATGTCACCAAGAGCCCTGGGAAACCTCTGGTGGTGAATCTTTCTCCCCCCCCAGGTAAAGCTGCTGCAAACAAGGTGACCCTAGGCTTAGATCTGACCTGATGAAGATGACAGCTCCTGCCACCATAGCTGACCATGGCAGCACTACGTGGGGTCTGCAGGGCAAGGGTCGTGTGTGCTGGTGCAGCACAGCAGGAGGATGCAGAACAACACAGCTGCCTGCTCAGTCCTTCTCCTCAGCTGCAGAAGAGCAACAGTAAAAGAAGATTAAATGTAAGTTCTCCACAGATGTGAATTTTCATGTGTAGTTTGTGCTCCATACCTGCCTGCAGATATTGATGTGATAGTGTGTCCCAGGGACAGCCTTGTGGGACAGCCTCCCACAGTCCTCACTGTGTGATCCATCACAAGCTCCTGTGCCAGGAGCAGAGTGCACTATTGGACAGTCCCCAGGTCTACAGCACTGACAAAGCAAGGGTTCAGGCATGGGCAGGGTGAGCACAGCACCCCCTCTGCCCTGACATCAACTACCCACAACAGCAAAGCCCAGAAAACCACTTAATAATCCCATATCATCCCACAGGAAAATTTACAACATCAGTCATATAGTTTATCTGATGGAAGATCCTGAGGGCAGATCAATTTCCTCAAATAACTGACTGGGAAGTTTCCAGCTGAAGTCTACCTTGCAGACTTCCTGGAGCAAGGCCAAGGAAACACGAGTCTGTTGGATCCCTGGGGTGTCCTGCAGAGGCCAGAGGCTGACTGCTCCAGCTGCAGGTGGGCAGTGGGGAGCGCAGGCAGGATAACCCTGCAGGCAACAAAGCAAGCCAGGGCCAAGAGGCAACTGGGCTGGGGCATCTCCAATGCCACACTCAGTTCAGCCACCTCTTCAGCTGCCCACTAAGGAGCCTACCACCTCCTCACTGTCAGCTCCAGTGAGGGGCACCTGATGTATGGAGGTTTCCACAAGGGTCAGCCCTCGGTGACTCCTGCAGCTGGGGAGTCCTGGGGTGCCCCACAGGTGTCCAAGCATCTCACCTGGGTACAGAGTTGCTCTTCAGACCTTGCACCACAGGTCATCTGCCTTAACCCACCCTGCCACATCAGTCTATGAGATGCTGAATTCTGCCTTGATGACATGGTTAATTATTCATGGCAGGAAAATCTGCTCACTCCCCTCTTGCTGCCTGCAGGCTCCATGTTTCACAGGGACGTAGGTGTGCTCCAGCTGTCAGGAAGGCAGGGACCTGTGCTGTGGCATCAGAGCAATTCCCTCTTTTCTAGTGCATTGGATCTGCCTTGAACCATGGCCACAGCCAGTGGACAAGGAGTGCCCTGCCCAGGATCCTGCCCACAGTCAGCAGCTTGCCAAGGTAACTTCATCCCCTTTCTGGCTTGCTGCCTCACCAGAGGCACCTGGCTATTGAGCTCTGCTTCTCACTCACTTTGCAGCACAGCAGGGGCTGGGCTGGCACTCCTGACCCCAGTGGGACGTGGTGACTGGACCTGCTGAACCCTTTACGCAGGCAGCACTTGCCCACCATCATGTGCTCCCACAAAAATCCTCTCAAAAGACCTTTGCAAATATAACTGATGCTTTTGCTGCTGGTGTGATTATAGCCTGTATCTCCACGTCCCAGCTCCAGTCTCTGAAGGGGCCATGAATACTCCGTTGCTGAAGGGGACCTGTGACTGCAGCCAAGGGACTTGTGCCCAGGGAAGGCGACCAGCACAAGCAACAGGGAGGCATCTGCTCTGGGGATGGAACAGCATGAGCAACAAGGGCTGGTGAACCTCCCTGCAGCCTGTCTGCAGAGCAATGGCCAAGCCTCGTGATGTGGTGGCCCGGGTGGTTCTCCCTGCACCTGACACTGTGGTCCCATGGCTGCTCAGCTTTATGAGAATATCCCCTTCAAGGGCATGGGATGGTTGGTGCAGGCAGAGATGGGCAGAGAGGTGTGTCTCCAGCCCCTGAGACAGTTCTACATGGTGTCTGGTTCACACACAGGACTCCTGTCCTGGAGTCTGTGCACAAACCCCCTGGCTGGAGCTCAGCCTCTGTCAGCAACTGCAGCAGAAGAGCAGAGGCTGAGCAGCCCAACAGCCCCGTCAGATTCGAACTCCAGGCTGAAGTGACAGATTGGTACTTTCAGGTCATGCTTTTGCCCTGTATGTGGAAGGGATGTTTGAGCTGACCCGACTGCCAGGTGCAGTGCACCCAGGCTGGCTGTGACCCCACACTGTGGCCAGGACATGCTCTGTTCACACAGATGATGTCAGCACAATAACCCCTGTGATTTTGCCCATGTTTGTAGCAGCACGAGGAATCTGTCTTGAAATTCATGTCTAGAGAAGAAAGATGCAGTAAAACCAGCACTGTCAACTGGTGTGCATCTTTACTTAGTTCAGTCTATGGTCCAGACTTGGAAACTACCTTATGTATCCACTACAAAATGGGCAGGACACCTTCTGTACCGCTTCTGGACAATGTACCCCTCTGCCTTGTTTCACAAATGGATCATCAGAGGGATGGGAGAACTGAGGCTCCTGGCCCTCAGTTCCTGCAAACCTCCATTCAGGGAGCCAGGCTGGAAGCCAGACACAGCAATTTGGTGGCAGTAAGAGCCAAGCTTCCCGTCCAACCGGGACCTGGTGCTGTGTGGCCAAGTTCTTGGCATGGGAGGCTGCCCAGTAGAAAGGAGCTGAGGGATCCTTCACTCACCTTGTGCTGGGATGAATGGGACAGCCCAGGAAGACTACTGTGTGTGTAAAAGCTCCAGAGCTCCAACAAAGCCACCAGCATGTGGGGAGGCCACAGGTAACCATCAGAGACCAACTTCCCCAGAACCAGGCAAGTAAAGGACCCTCTGAAATGTGCAAGCCACAACAAGGCAGGGGCTGTTATATCAGCAGCTGAGACTAATTTACTGAGGTGAACAAAGTCCTGTGCCTCTCTGCCCCATGACCCCCATGATCAGCCAGAGGGAACCCACTTGCTCTGCTGCCCCTGCAGAAACCCAGCACATTTTTTGCAGAAAGCTCTGGACCATCCCTCTCTGTAAGAGAAAATCAGCCTGGAAACACTTGGCTTTTCTTCACCATCGGAAGTCAGTCCTTCCTGCTGCCAAAGCTGTCCCTGCAGCCACCAGGGCCTGTCCCTGCAGTGGCAGCATGCCCAGCACTGTGGGAAGCCTGAGGGTTGCCCTGACCTGTCAGATGCCAGCTGGGCACATGCACCCGTCCAGACAAAATGCTGCAGCCCCAAGGTGTGCCTGGGTAATCCGTACTGCCACTGCAGCTTAAGCAGGGATTGGAAGTCTCTGGGGCTCCTGGCCAGGAGATGCAGTGCCATTGGCACTATCCTGCAGGCATGGCACAGTGCTGCAGAGCCACTCAGCTCCTGCGTGGGGAGGCTGCGCCTTCTGCTGCAAAATCTGCTCTTGGATAAATCAGCAACATTTGTGAGTGGCATGTGATGGTGGAGGTCCCCTGCCCCTGGTGGCAGCTCAGCCCTTGCGGCTCTTCACACCTGGCACGGACTTGCACTCGAGGGTTGCTGGACTAGATGCACAACCCCAGTCACACAGGGAATACGGTCCAGGTCACAACCACCCACCTGGGCTCACAGCCTTGGAGCTTGTGCATAACTCCCTGCAGACCCTGGGAGTCCTCAGGACCTCTCCATAAGGAGGAGCACATCCTAGGTGCCACCAGGCCTTGAGTGATGCTGCTTCCTCTCACTTAGGGACACTGGCCCAGAGAGAGGCACAAGAACCGATGTCCCAGCAGGAGAGCAGGCGGAAGGTCATCCTCTGCCTTTCTCACTGGTGGTCTGTGAAAGCCAGCAGTGTATTATTGCTCTAATTTTATCTGCGTTCTTTGCATTTCTTGCTGATGCTGAGTAACCACCTTCATTTGCATTGTTTTTCATGATTCCAGGTAACATGGGTTTCAAGAGAAGTATGTAACAGTAATGTGTTTCTCCTTCAGGATGGGGGATGCCTGTCAATCAGGGCCACAGAGGATGTTTGTGTGCGTGGTGGGCAGTAGCCTCCACGCAGCTCACTGCGGGCAAGGATGCAGGTAAGGGTGCATCCTGAGGCAGAGCTGGCAGGTCCCATGTGGGCAGTGAGGTGTGGGGGTGCTCTGACCCCAGAGTTTTCCAGGGAAGACCACCTATTTATAGATGCCAAACAAATATAATTTTATTATTATTATTACTAGTAGAAGTAGTAGTATTTAAAATCAGATCAGAAGACAGTGATCCCAAAGACTGTGCACAATGATGGTTGCTGGCAGCAAGGCTGTGCCCCAGGTGGTGCCTGATGTCTGTTTAGCTGAGCATCCTGCACTCACAGGATGAGTGCCCTACACCCAGGGGGATTTGGGAATAGCCAAAAGATTTAATCCTGCTTTTTAGAGAGGCTGAGAAAAGTTCCAGTGCTAGTATTGAAGGATTCTGTAGTCACTCAAAAATAGAGCTCATGCCGCCCTTATGAGGGGAGGTGAGAAAGGTCCCTGTTTGAGCACACTCCTCAGTCCCATCTGGGTGTCACTGCAATGGTGAATTACCAACACTGGGACAGTTCTTTAAATCAGCTTGTCCAAAACACAGTAATCCCACTCTGGAAATAATAAGCAGACGTGGCCTGGATTAAGATGGCAGATGAGTTTCTGTCATAAAATCACACAATCTTTGTTGTGTCCAGTATTGGGGCCCAAAAAATTGTGAAGCCCAGCGAGGCATCAGTCATGGATGACCAGTGTGGGCACAGGGCCCTTGAATACAGGTGGAGGAGCTGGGCTGGTTTCTCCCCGTGAAAAGGTACAAGGAGCTGCTCCAACAGCAGCCTACAAGCACTGGAAAGGCAGTTTCCAGGATGACAGACTCAAATCCTTCTCGGCAGTGCCTGGTGATACATTAAGGAGCAGTAACCACAAAATAAGTCCTGAAAGGTTAAGGTGGGATGTTGGGATGGTGCAGCTTTGACAGAGGTCACCAGAAGGGTGGGGGAATGGGTGCTCTGACTCAGGTAGGCAGAGGCACGGCTGATCTCATGCTGGGTGAGACCTCTGGAAATCCCTTACACAATCTCCATGGGCCTTTCCACCAACACTTCTGCAATCCTGTAACAGAGCTGTTACAAAGTCCTCTCAGATGAGATCTGACAGATGAATCCTCATCTGGAAGGGGAGTTTGTCTTTGCTTTGTTTATCATTCCCTAATCACTGGCCAGACCATTTTACATGTACAGCAGTAAGCCACTTCTTTTGAGACCAACTGAGCAAAAACTGGTTAATCTGCAAATAAGGTGCTTTGGTTTCCTGGTAATAAAGTACCAATTAATTCCACATTTACAAGCACTCTTCACACTGAGGCCAAGGTGCTGCTCTGGAGACAGAAGGAAGATGAAGCACTGGATGGTATTCATTGGCCAAAAGTTGCCCAGTGCAGGATGAACAGAGCAGGTGCAGGCGTGGCTGGGCGCTGGAGAAGGAGCAGGCAGGACTAGGGAGAGGGGAAGGCACTGCTGAGCACACCTGCTGGGCTTCTGTAAGCAGAAAAACAATCTGAACCTGGGGACAAGAGAGAAAAAAAATACATGTGAGACCTCAGAAGTGTCCACCTGTGCCATTCATGGGCAAGGAGCCAGACTGTGGGAGTAGAAAGGGTAGTAGGTGGAGATGTGGGTTGGAGCAAGTGAGAAATGACAAAAGGGAATGCTGTGGAGAAGGAAGTCCTGTTGCACCAGGAAGAGCACAGTGGTAACATTGGTCTGTGTGGAGGACTTGGAGGAGGCATAGAACGTAGCTCCATGATGACTGTGTCCCTTGGCTGTGTCCTCTGTGTTTAATCTGTAAGTGTGCAGAGACAGGTATGGGCAGAGGACACCAGTACTGCCCACTGGGGCTGCCCAGCAGAGCTCTAGGACTAGAGGAAGAGCTGTTTAGCTCAGGAGAGAGCATTTGGGGAAAGCCAGGAGGCATAAAGGGAATGTGCCAGCTGGACAGCACAGAACACCAGCGCCAGCTGGTGCTGAGCAGGCCAGGATTTCAGCGGGTGCGGTGCAGGGCTGTGCCAGCTTGCCATGGGGCCTGGCAAGCGGGACAGCTGCACAAGGACTGTTGTTGTTGGCTAGACTTGGCGAACGAAGATTTTGGGCTCAGCCTGTGCAATGGATGTTTTAGGTGAGGCACAGTGTGCGCGGAACTGGCCCCACCCCCTTTACTCCTGAGGTTCATTTGCCACGGCCGAGCAGCTCGGACGGTGACACCGAGTTCCTCGGGATTGGAACCGGCGTCCTCAGAGGAGGAGCCGCTCCACAGGCGGGGGCCTACGCCACTCGGCCAACACCCGCCCTTACAAGGACTGCCCAGCACTCGGTTAATCAGCCCGACACTCAGCAGAGCTAATTAGCTCCAGCAGAGTTTCTTTTGGTGCCGGAACATCCCTGCATCAGCTGGGAGGATGCAGTGACTCCACACTACCAGCCCTGCTCGGCTTCCCCAGCAGCTCTGGGCACAGCCCAGCGGGCCACCAAAGCCAGGGTGCTGCTGGTCCAGCTGCGGGTGCTGAGCCTGTTGTGCAAAGCCCTCAGTGTTGTGTGACCAGAACAGGCTTTCCAGCCAGGTCTGGCTGAGGAATTCCCATGGAAAACCCACCTCGGCAGGCTTGGCTCACCGATAGCGCGCGCTGAACCCGAGCCCTGCCGGATGCACCCTGCCCAGTGCTCACCCAGCCCGTGCCCCGAGCCTGCCCTGGCGCTGCATTCTCTGCCGACAGCGTCCCCGCGGGGAGTGAGGCTGTGTGGGGCTGACCCAGGCCGTGCTGTGCCGTGCCATACTGTGCCGTGCTGGCCTGTGCTATGCTGTGCCGTGCCATGCTGATCGGTGCTATGTTGTGCTGTGCCATGATATACTGTGCCATGCTGTGCTGAGCCACACCGTGCTGACCTGTGCTATGCTGTGCCGTGCTGAACTGTGCCATGCTGTGCCGTGCCGTGCTGACCTGTGCCATGCTGTGCCGGGCCATGCCCTGCTGACATGTGCCATGCCGTGCCCTGCTGACGAGTGCCATGCTATGCCATGCTGACCTGTGCTACTGCGTGCCCTGCTGACCTGTGCTATGCTGCGCCGTGCTGCGCTGACCCGTGCCATGCTGTACTGGGCCATGCCGTGCCCTGCTGAGCCGTGCCATGCCGTGCCCTGCTGACCCGTGCCGTGCCCTGCTGACGAGTGCCATGCCCTGCCCTGCTGACCCGTGCCGTGCCGTGCTGACCCGTGCCATGCCCTGCTGACCCGTGCCGTGCCCTGCTGATCCGTGCCATGCCCTGCCCTGCTGACCCGTGCCGTGCCGTGCCATGCCGTGCCGGGCCGGGCCGGGCCGTGCCCCGCTCACATCCG
>VXAU01000800.1:151020-272018 GCA_013399695.1 Formicarius rufipectus
CCGGGCGAAGGCCCCGCACGCTGCTCCGGGCTGGCACCGCCGGGCCCGGCGGTCCTGGGGAGTGCGGAGCCGGGCCGCGCCGTGCCGGGCTGTGCCGTGCGAGGCTGGGGCCTGCTCCCTGTAGAGGCTCCTCCCGGCCCGGGGTGCGGGGTGAGGGTGGCGAATCCGTCCCCGGTGCGCCACTCCCCGCCGGCATCGCGGCCACTCCAGAGAGCCGGTGGTCGAGCGTTTGAAGTTGGCGGGCGGGGGTGGCGGGGCCCGGGGCGGGCCCGCGGTGACAGCACGGCCATGTCACGGCTCTGGCCCCGCGGCGCAACCGGCCCTTGGGTTTCCCCCGTGGCCGTCCCTGGCGATGGGGGTGGGTTTTAGCCTCGGTCGGTGATGTTCGTGGGGGGAGCGCTGTGAGAGACACGCACACAAACTGTGCGTGCAGGGGACGCGCGGTCGCCGCCGAACCCCCGACTATCGATTGGCCTCCAGACAGCCCCACGGCTCGCGGCGGGGTCGGGGCCAGGACGGCCGCTGCTCTGCTGCTGGCCCTGCAGGTGGTCGCGTTCTTCAGTAATTTTGCTGAGGAAAGTGCTTGGTTCGTTTCTTCAGTGAGTTGGGATGCTTTTAGGCAAAAGCACAGGGTTTTTTGTTGTTTACCTCCTGCGCGGGAAATGCAGCAAATGCTGTCGGTGCTGGTGTCTGCGGGGGTGCAGAGCGCTGGCTGTGGCTGGGCAGTGTCCTGTGGTCTAGGCAGAAGCTCCAGCACGGCCTCCCTGGCAGGGGGCTCCTGCAGGGCGGGCACATGCCAGTGTAGTCCTTAGATGGTGATCCCTGACCCCTTCTTTGCAGGTCGTCTTTTTAGCTGGTGTGGAGGGTCACTTGGATTAGGGTGTTACTGCAGTAGAGGAAACACTGAGCTCTGATTATTTGCCTTGCTGTGAAGTGTTGATGTTGCTTTTGGGCCCCGTTCGGATGATAGCACAGGAATTGGTGCTGTCTTACCTCTACTTGCCCTTTGTTTACCTTGTTCACGCAGTAGCTCTGCTGTGCTGCTTTGCAGAGAAATTGTTGTTTTGGTCCAGCTGTTGAAGTATGAAGCAATAACAGCATATTTTGCTGTGGGAGTAAATTCTTTCTAGGGTAGATAGGTTGTTTCTCTGAAGGTTTTTGGCCTCCAGCTGGGTTGGTTTTGGTTCAGGGCTGTCCCTGGTTTCCTTAAGTGAAAATTGATTCCTCTTCCACTACAGAGCTTAGTGTTGCTGTTTGCCTTCGGGAACACTAATTCAACCCGTGTTTCCGAATTGGTGCAGCTGCCTGAACGTGCAGGCCCTTCAGGAGTGCTGGGCACGCTGCTGCATGGCCTTTGCTGCAGAGATGGGCAGTGTGGCAGCAGTGGGGTGAGGCCGATTGAGTGTTACCCTTCGACTGCTCCCAACTGTACAGTCTGATAACTAGGAATACTGGATGCTCTCAAAATGTCTGTATGGGCCTTGTGCACAGAACTCAAAGTACATGTTGTTATTCTTCAAACAAAAACTGAAGTCAAGGAGAGGACTTGGAGAACAGCTAATGCTGGTTTGTTTACACTTCTGTGAAGTTTGAAGCCCATCCTGCATCCATGGGTGTTTATTCCTGCCTCTTTTCTCATTCCTGCCAGCAGAAATGTCCCTGAGGAGGCAGTTGCAGCCTCTTGCTGCCGTCTGGTATGGGTACCCTGTGTGGACCTGGGAGACTGAGACATTTGTACTGGTTCTTGTGCTTACATCTGTGATTAATGGGCATCTCTTGTGAAGGATGCTATCACAGGGACATTCCTTATCTTGTTCTGAGCACTGCTGTCTGGTTTGGTAGTGTACATCTGTTTAATGGCTTGAGTTTGCCTCTTCCTTTGTTGCCCTGTGTGGTGGCCTTGGAGGATAGTGGCTCTGTCTACACTGCTGGTCTTCGAACAACCGTCCCTGGGTGTGCCAGTGCTAGACCCAGTGGTCAGTGCTGTGGGTCTTTTTGGGGTCTGTTCTTTTCTAGTGGCTTTCAGAGGAATTATCTCATTTTCCTGACTGCTTTTTACTGTATTTCTTCAACAGGAAACAAATCTTTGCCTCCTCCCCTGATCCAAGTGTAATCTCAGTTTTTAAGATTTAATCTTCTTTGAGCCATCTTTAATATTTTCTCACCAGTTTCTCCAAAGACATAAACTTTTACAGGTGGGTAATATAAAGAGTTTCACTGTAATGGTTTATGTTATTTCAAGAGGGCTTTGCACAAGCATGTGAACTTGTTTTTGTGAGGTGGCTTGGCTGCCAGAGCAGGCCTTTGTGCTTTGCTGTGGTGTCCTAGCCTGTCTGGGCTTTGCAGAGATAAGAGCTGGTATCATGCTCGGCGGTGCACAGGAGAAGCCTGTCCTCACAGAGGGGGGAGAGCTGCTCAGCCTTGTGCTGGGAGTGAGCCCTTGGTGCAGGAGCGGGGACTCCTGTGTTGGGTCTGGAAAGCAGGCATGCGTGGGGAGCCTGCTCTTGAGATCATCTTAAAGAGACATTGGCAAGCTCTGTGGTTGAGCGTCCCACGGGCCTTTGGGGAAGCTGAGAGGGCTTGTTTCATTGCTCCTGCAAGGAGCTGTGAGTGCATTTCTCTTCTCTTATCCCCAATTTTCTACTTGGAACAGTGGAGTCAGCCTCTGGTGTTGGTGATTCCACCCAAGCAGAGGCAGAGTGGTTGCTGGGGGCCCAGAAGCGCTGTCAAGTGGAGAGAAGATGGTCAGGGTGAATGGTCTACATGCCGTTGAACAGCAGCATTTGCTGCAGGCGGTGTTGGGGGCAGTGGGGGCAGGGTTTGTGTGGTAGGTTCTTAGCACCCTAAAATCCCATGAAAGCAGATTCATGTGGGATCACTCACTGTGGGATCAATGTCGGTGTCAGTGCCTCTGTTGCCAAGTGTGGTGGTGGTGGGACGAAAATCCTGGCAGGAGGTGCTGGGCCCTGCACAGCAGCATGCTGTCCTAGCCAGCCTCCAGCCATCATCAGGCTCCAGCCCCCGCTGGAATAACAGAGCTAGGAAAGCTGACCAAACTGGCAGGAAAAGGGGAAAAACATGGTGCTGTGGGTGTCAGCTTGTGACACGAGGAGACTGATTTTGCTTTCTAATATCTCAGTCTGGTGCAATATGTTTTCCGTGCGATAGGACAATGCCTTTAACTTTCCCTTATATGGGAAAATCTGGGATGCAGCCTAGCAATCTGCCAATATGTGGCTAATAATTTTTAGCATTGTTATGTTGGATGTGTCCAGTCAGCCTAAGAATTAGGGTATACCTGGGACACTGTGGCTGGGCTTAAATGTTTGAGGCAGGTCCCTGCCAGATAGCAGGAGAAAGGTTATGACTGTGCTCTAGGGAATGCCTGGGCTCTTCAAGAAGTCGGCTAAAAGGTGGGAGACTGTGTGCCTGAGTGTAGGGCTCCTGCTCTGTGCTGTCCTCGGGCCCGATACTCAGAGAGGTGCTGGGGGCCTGCCTTCTCTTGGCACGGGGCGAGTCAGGGCAGCTCTTAACCCATCCTTTGTGCGAGAACCTCCTCCCTGCAGAGGAAACGCTGCCTTGAGGTTAAGGGGTGCATGCTGTTTCTGTGCTGCTGCCTGTTATCTCCAAGGCATTCCCAGCCTGTGGGGAGTATAAATCCTTCTCTAACAGGAGCAAAACACTCCTTTCAGTCCAAAAAAGAAAATGAGAAGCGTGGGATCAGAGTCCCAGTCCCGCTTTGTTTTTCATGTGGGCGCTGGAAATGTGCTTGCAGAGGTTCAAGGTTTGCGGGTGTTACTGTGATGGTGAGATTTTGGCTTGGCCATGGTGTGCCATCACATTTTCCATCTCTGGTTTCCCTATGAGGAATGCTGTTCCATGATATTATGAATATCTGTCCTCAGAGGTACATCGTGCCTTCTGCAGGCCTGCCTTTTCCCTCAGCAGCCTTTCTGTTGCACTATAATAGGTCCTGTTATCTGGTTGGTTGCTTTGGGGTGGTTGGTATTAGTGTGATGTTTTGGAGGTTTTTTTGTTTTGTGTTTTTCCTAGTGAGATTAAGTTTAGAGCTCTTCTGGTGAAGCTTACTGATGCTTGTCTAGCTCTCTCTGCCGCTTGAGTCAGTTGTTATGGGAAGTCTGGGTTGAAATGCAAGTAACTCATTGCATCCTTTTGGGGTGAATATGACAAAAGCAGGGAAAAGTTATGATCATCAGTGCGAATTTGCAGAGTATTTATTTTCTAAATGTTTCCATGAAAGTGTGGAGCTGTGCTTTGCATCTGAGCAGAAGGAGGCGGTGTCTGGGGTCAGGCTGGTGTGACCACAGCCCCGTGGCTGCGTATGCCCATTATTGTGGTGGAGGGACGGGTAGGCAGGGTTGTTTCGTTGGCTATCTGATGTGGTCCTAAAACGTGTTTGAATCCCATTGTGGCAGCTCTAGCACAGGATCGTAGGTGGAAGGGCGTGAGTGTGTGTGAGGGGCACCCAGGCCAAAAGTCTGTGGGAAGGCCTGGTGGAGAAAGAGCAGTGGGGTGTTCTGTGGCTGGCAGCATTCTTTGGGGGAGAAAGCACGCACTGTCTGTAGTGCTAAAGCACCCCAGGATGTAAACCCCCTACCTTTTCACCCCCACTCCCCTTAGGAGTATCTCATTTGCACTTCTTTGAGGGCAGTAGCCAGGGCTTCAGCTACCAGACCCTCCGTGTTAGCAACCACTGCTGAGAGTCATGCTCCTTCTGTATTGCATTGGAAATAGGTGTGTGTTTTGTGGCCATAGTTTCGTTTTGCACTTCAGCTTCTGTTCTATGGCTGCCTTGGAAGGTGAATTCCAATGTTAGCAATTAGCTACATGCAGGAATGAGGGTGCTACAAAGTTACAGGGCACTTCCACTTCTTTGGCGTATAGGTAGGTGAAGTATTGGTTCTTTAAGAGACATTAATGTCTTGTTATATGTGTGCATCGAGGCAGAATTAGTCCTAGATACAAGAATAAACATTAGTGCTTTGCTATATATATATGCTGTGAAGGCTGCTATTTTTGTGTGAGCTACTGCCTTGAGTTCTCTAGGTCTTGTACATGGAGCACTTTTAATCCTCAGTCTTTCATCTGTTTTGGTTTAACTTAAGTTATATTTTTAAAAAGTGAAGTTTAAATGTTTGGTGTCTGTTAGTTGAGGATCAGGGAAGAACCATTCTCTTGATGACTTCTGTAAGTGCCTGGTGCATCCTTGCTGTACCCTGTGCTTGCTTAGCCTGGGAAGGAGTGTGGTGGGGTGTGGGAATGCACAGCCCATTGCTCTTATTTGTATGCTTCTCTGCTTGTTGCTTTAGGGCAAGCAAAGCCCTGTTTCTCAGTGATCTTTCTCAGTCCCCGTAGGGTGCCCCTCACCAGAGTATCTGAGCCTTTCCCGGCATGCACTTTGGTGCATACATAAAAGCAGGTTTCTCTCCACTGCCGACAAGAGACTGTGCTCGATTTGTTTGCTGTGTGGAGATGTTGTGGGAAGGCTGGCTGAAGCAAGGCTTGTGCTTACTGTGAAGGTGCTGAGGTTTGTGGTTACTCTGATTTCTTCAGAGAGGTGGTTGCAGATTTGTGGGCCAGTCACAGTGACTGCTCTACCTCCTTGTTCTGAAGGGTGAGAGTTTCTGTCTGAGAATAATGTCACTGATTTGGAGTTGAGCCAGTCCTGCACTGTGCTTTGAGGATGAGGGTCCTGAATCCAGAAGGCAAATGAAGGAGTTGGGTCACTGTGGCACAGGCTCTTTGAAGCTTTAGTTGTTGTAATTTCAAGGAGAGTGCCCTCTCCAGGCGCCCTGTAGTGAGGTGTGACTCTGCAGCCTGCAGGCCCTGTGTTTGAGTAGGTACAGCTGTGTCCACATCTGGCAGGGCACAGTGTTGCTGTGTGTGGAGATGCAGTTACCTGCAGATGCTGTTCTCTGGTTTCTAGACAGGCTCTGCACTGTCTGCTCCACAGAGTGGAGCATGACATTAGCGCTGGCGACAGTGCTCTTAAACCTTTCCTGGATCCAGCTCTATCTTCTGCTCTTTATCACCCTGACCTGGAAGAGGGAGATGTCTGGTAGAGCAGAAGTGGTTTTCTGGACCTTGTTGCATGCTTGTTTCTCCAGAGAGACCTGCTGAAAGAAGGGCTCATAATGTAAGTGGCTTATCCAGGTACAAAGGGATAGGGGATATGGAAATCATGTTGCCATGGACTTCAGACAGCTGTGTCCAATAAGAGTGTGCTAGGACATGGGTCTGTGGGAACTGTGCTCTGCTGCTGTGTGCAGAGTTTGCTTACCTGGCCTCCATATTGTTACATGTCAAAGGAGACTGATGTTTCTAGACCTGCCAGGCAGGCAGGGACAAGAGTCTCTCGGCAGCTTGGCACTGCTGATGCCGTGTGCCTACGTGCAGGCTAGCTGACCCTGTGGCAATGGCGCTGGTTAGCCAGGAGCATCCTGAACATCTTCTGTCTGTGCCCTGAAGGAATGCAGCTTTAGTCCAGGAGAGACCCATGGCAGCTCTGCCTGTGTGCTGTTGGAAGAGGCTTGGTGTGTTCTGGGGCTTCTGGGTGTGTTCTGGAAAGAGGAACTCTGCGAAGATGGGACTCTGCAGGCAGCATTGGTGACAGCAGCTTGGTGTGCTCCCTGCCTGTGCAGCTGTGGCTCACCAGTCTGGCAAGGCTCATGCTCTCTTCACTGATCCCTGAGCTGGCCTCTGACCACAGAGCATTATGAGCTGGGCCAAGAAGGGGCTACCTCTCCATATGTGCTTTCAGTAGCATTTCATTTGCAGTGTGTCTGGGCAGGCCCTTGGGTGCTTGCTGTTTTAATAGCCAACCCAAGTGTATTAGAGCATTGCCTGTAGCTGAGGAGCTGGCATTGCTGAACACCAAGCATTTGCACGTGAGGAATTGATGAATTGCTCTTTGGTGCAACTCTCTGCCTCCCATACTTTAATCTTTCTTGGGTTGATGTAAAAGACACAAATGTAAGGAAGCATTGAGATGACTGAGAGGAAGGTGTTGATTGAGAGGATGGCATCTGAACTCTGGAGTCTGTTCTCCAAAGTAACTTCAGCTGGAATTGTGGAGAACTTGTATCCCAGAGGGGTTAAATTCAGAACAAACTGCAAGCCCTTGGAGATAAATGTCAGGGTGTTAGTTCTTGCAGGGCACTGGAGTGAAGGTGCATGTAAGGATGTGCACCTGGGGACTGCGTGGTGGTGATGCTGCTTGTGAGGGTTGCTCTTGCTCTGTGCTGAATCAGGAGAGCTCACTAAAATTTATTTTCTCTCCCTATTCTTTAGATGCTCGGGAAATAGGTCTGATGCTTCAGTTTGCAAGTTTTCAGGCCTGGAGAGCAGCTGACTTTGCTGCTGTTTTGGAGTGAGGTTTGCTAGATTCTGTTAGGATATACAGGCAGAACAGATACCATGAGCCATGGGAGCTCCTCACAGCATACAGTAAACTCTCAGATTGTGGATATCTGGGATGTTGTGTTCCTGGGTGCTGAGGAAGAACTTGGCTCCTCCAGTACCTGGTCCAGCTGCAGGCAGGGAGTCTTGCCAGCCAACCTTTCTGCCCTGTCCTGGAGTGGGTGACCTGGCTTTGCGGTGCTGGTGGAACAGGTTCAGCCCATGTGTGTTCAATAGCTCCTCCCCAACAGGGTGGCATCAGTTAAGTGGTCTCCATAAGCTGGTGTTGAAGCTGTCCTGTGTTTAGAGAGTGAGCAGTGTAACAAGATGTCTTTTTACTCCTTGAAGTCCCTTCTATGCTCCAGCCTTCACTGTGTGTGAGTGCACAGACTGAGCTGAGCTTCCCCTATCGCCTATTTTCTGAGGCCCACAGGACCAGATTGCAGTGCTGCCTGGCCCAGAGAAGAACTGTTCACTCATCACATGCCTTAGGATCAGCCCTCAGTGCCTGTGCTCACAAGCTGTGGTGTGAGATGTGGCCATGGTGGGCAAAGCAAGGCTGGCCCCGAGCTTGCTTCATGCACTGTGCGTCCCTTCCCTCTTTGCTGCCTGTGCACATACGAGGCATCTGGCAAGGCAGTGGTGTCCCATCCAGCTTGCAGGGCCCTGGAAGTGTTTTTTGTGGCCCAGCTGCTGGTGGCCTGGCCATGTATCATTCAGCTCCTGGCTTGGATGTGTTTCTTGTGGCACATTCCAATAGGCTATGCACTAGATGAAGCAGGATGGTTGACATGAGGATGCCAACTTTTTCTTTCACACTTTTCCTTTACTGTGGTTTTAGTAGGGGGACAATGGAGAATAATTTACAGTCAGCAAGTAGCAAGAGCAATTGGGGGACATCAGCTGACAGGGGTAAGAGTGACCCACCATGAAGGCCTGTCAGAAGGCAGGGAGCTTCAGCTGGAGAAGACTGACAAAAATGCCTTAAGTAATGATTTTCAGCAGGACTGGACTCTTCAGTGGGGTGTCCATCACCATATGGAGCTGTGGCCAGAGATGCTGTGCCTTCTCAGCAGGAAATCTGCTCAGGGTGTCAGATGTGCTCTTCATATATGTCTACAGCCAGGTTTTGAGGTGCACTGCAAGTGTTTGTTCACCTTCTCAGTAGTCCTACTGTGCAGGTTGATTTTTGGTCCCTATTCTGTCACTGGAAAATAGAGGCACAAAGGGCTCGATTGCCTTTGAGGAGCTGTTTGCAGTGTGGCGAAGCTGTTTTCTGACAGCTTGAGGTTGCTGCACAGGATATTAACAACAGTAAGAGGGGAAGATCCATGCTTTCAGGAATGCCATCTTATTTTTTGGCCATCTGCCTTGGGATTGCATGAGTTCAGTGCCATTCGGTGTATAGCTGTCAAGCAGTAGCCTTATAAAAGGTTCTTTGAGTTGGCCAGCTGTCAAGGCCTGCTGGTTGAACTGGCTTTTGTACACCTTTCTTGCAAATAAAGGTGCTGTGGGCTGAATTATGTGCCTGGTGGCATCTTTACAGGGACAGTGACCTTGAGGATGGACTTGGACAGCTAAGTGAAGCTTCGAGGGCTTGTGCGTGAGAAATAAAAGGCAGCAGAAAAATGTGCGGAGTGCGCAGGGTGCTGGTTTCTGCTGAAACCTCTATATCCCTCCTTGGTAGTTGGAGAGCAGCTGGATGGTTTGCTCTGATGAAGAAGCCTCTGAAGCAGCTGACAATAATCCCTGTGCTCCATTGAGCCCAGTAATTCATCAAGCTTTTCTTACACTCCTAGGAAGTCTGGCTCCTCGTTAACACTAGTCCAGGAAGCCAGCAGGCGCTGAGCCCCATGATCCTCTCTCTCTGCCCAGGTGTAACAGCCAGGCACTTCAGGGAAGAATGCCTGCTTCCAGCACCAGGAGTGTGTTCTCAGAACTTCTTTGTCCATTTGCATCTAAACTGTAGCTGTGGTTGCACTGTCACTCTGACCTGAGGCTTTCCACAGCCTCTTCAGCAGTCTGAGTGCATCTGTCTTGGCACTTGAGGTTCCCTGCCTTGTGGAGGAGCAGATTGGGTGCACTGTCCCAGGCTGAGGATCAGCAGTTGCCCACCAGGCATCTTTTTGGTTGCCAGCAAGCTGGTTGTGCTGCTGTGTTGAGCTGCCATAGCAGTGTGCTTCTGGCTGCCACAGATGAGGAGGCAGGCTGTGAGGTGATGCTTCTGGCCACAGCAGGGCCTGGAGTGGCAGGGGAGCTGTGCAGGGCGCTGTGCGAGTGACATGTAGCCACAGGCTTTATTGGCTTGTGCAACTTGGGACTCTCCTGCAGCTTGTGGATACAGATACTGTATTTCCCCTTATTTTAAAGGAGGAAAAGGCTGGGAGTGTGATGGGAGAAGTGGGAAGGCTTTATGGCCACTGGCACAGTCTTCATGGACACTCCACTCATGTATTTTGTGTTGGCTTGCTGATCAATGTGCTAGTGAATAAAATGGAAGGAAGTCTTGGCACTGATGATGAAGTGGCTTTTTAAGATTCGGCAGATAGGGCAGTGAATTTGGCCTGTGTAGTAGCCTGGGTTGAATGCCACACTGGAGGGTATTTGTGTTTAATGGAGAGCAGAGGTCTGGAAAGTGCCACATTAGTGACGTGTAGTGGGCTTTACTGATGTTGTAGGAGCTTCAGCTGGGGATGGTCTTGACAGAGCATGTGAATTGTGCTGGTGCGATGCTGCCCTGCAGGGAGCTGCTGCACGTGCAGGAGTACTGTACCTGTTTGTGCACACCAATGCACTGTTGCCCATGAAATTGCGCCCCTTGGCACCTCTGAGTGTGGTCATGTGCCTGCTCTTGCAGGATCCCAGCCTGCTTGGGTGCCAGCTGTGAGTCTGGGCAGGCTTGGCCTGCCTCCCTTCTCTTTTTCTTGACTGCATAGGTACTGAATTGTAGAGGTTTGGTTTGGCTTTCCTCTGTTTTTTGCCTTGCTGATGTTGAGGATTAAAATCCACTGCTTGGGGTTTAGGAACAACTCTTTGCAGTGAGACTCTTGGCCTGCAGATCAGAAGGCAGCAGACATAAGTATGCTTGAGAAACCTCTTGCTCCTGGCAGCTCCTGCATACCAGTGTTGCAGGGTGGTGCTGTGGGAAAGGGCATTCAACTGGTGCTGGGTATGTCCCCGTGGCAGGGGAGCGGGTGCAGTGGTGCTGGGTGCATCCCCACTCTGCAGACGGCCACCTCAACTCCCAGTGCCATTTTTGGGAGTGGGGTGTCCCTGCTCATTTTGGACTGTCCATGACGGTGATAAGGGAAATACGTTTTAGGGTGTGCTCAGACCTGATTTCCCTCTAGTAGCAGGCTAGAATGCATCTCTTTGTGCATGATGACTGACCAGGCATGGGTTTGTGTTAGCGATGTGCCTTTGTTGAACAAAACCAAAGGGGTTTCAGCCATTCTGCTGCTTTCTTTTCCCTTGTGCTGTTGGTCCTTGCCTTGCAGCTGTGCTTGCTGGAGTCTGAGCAAGCCCTTGGTTCTCAGTCCTCTGGTACTGTGCAGCTTTGAAATAGCTGTTGAAGGTCATTGTGGTTATGGTCTTGGTGTGCATTTGAAAACCCTGCAGAAAAGGAGCTGTTGCTGGTTTTGCCACGTGAGCTTGTCATGAGAGTCATGAAGTGCAGCTGACTGAAGCTGCATTACCGGGGGCTGTATCCAGCCTCCATGTGCTCTCTTGTTGGGTGCCAACAGAGCATCCTCTGTGCACAGGCAGTGGCACAGGCCCAGGTGTCTCACCGAGGGCTCTGACGTGGCCGTGGCTGTAGGGCTGAGAGCTTGGGAGCAGAGTGCTGGTGCTGAGCAGGCTTTTTGGAGGGGAGCGCCATGCAGCATCAGTGTGTTCCTTGTCCCAGGAAGCAAGTGACAAGGAGATTGTGGCGAATTCTTGCCTGCTCGTCAGAGTCTTGTTGCCTGTTCTCCTGTGGGGTGATATAGTTGGGTGTCTCGGGAAGGTGCTGCAGGATTGCCTTGTGCACTGGATGTCCTTGTCAGTAGATCTCTTGGCTCTCTTGGTCCCCCATAGTAAACACAGTTCATTCCTCCTCCATTTTTTTTTTTTTCCCCCAAGTATTAAAATATTTTAAGAATATAAAATTACTCGGAGCATGGCTGTGGCTCCCCTGGAGGTGGCTGTTGGTGTGATGCTCTGCCTGTCCTGGACATAGTCACCTGCCTGGTGCACGTTTGCTCCCTTACTGTGGGTGATTTGGACATCTGTGTACATTCCTCCCTCCCCTTGCTTCCCTTCTCCTGTGTGTCCTGCTTAGGACCGTGGGGTCTGTGCCTGCCTCCCTCTGCACAGGGAGCAGTGAGGGAGTGCTGGGGCAGCTCTGAGACGAGACCGCTTGGCTGCTCAGCGAAGCCTCTGCTGATGTGATGCTGAGGGAGTGTCGCTTTCCGGAGCTGTGTGAGCAGAGCCGGGAAGCTGCTTCTCCACGGCGTCTGCTTGGGAAGGAAAATGTATGCCGTGCTGCCCCGCAGCGAGCTCGCAGGCTCCCCAGCCCCCTGCGTCGCTGCTGCTTCTCTAAACTACCGCGTTATTTTTAACTTGGAAAAATTACAGCCCGAGATTGGCATTCTCTACCCCCAGCGGAGGCCTGGAGGCAGCATGTGGGGGCGGCACTGCGGAGGGAGGGCTGGGAATGCGGCTCGTTCGCGGCCGTGCCCCAGCACCGCCGGGCTGCGCAGCCACGGAGGGGGAGATCGCTGCTCCGCCCGAGCTGCAGCCTGAATTCCCGTGGCGAAGCCTCGGAGCAGCTGCAGACACATAAACAAATCCTGCTGCAGCAGGCTGTGGGGAGAGAGCCGGGCTCTTGCTGCCAGGCTGCTTGCGTGACAGCCTGCAGGCGGGTAGCTGCTGACGGGGCTTGCGTACGTCCTTCGAAGAGCATCCCGCTGAGATGCTCTCGGGTGTTGGAGTGTGCTCTGGAGGAGCAGCCAGCCGGGTTGCTGTTTTTGCCCAGCTTTGCTGGACCACATAGCCCTCCATAATTCAGTTTGCAGAGAGCTGGTGGGGAGGAGCCAAGGAGGGAAGTGTCACTCTTGTGCCGTGTTTTGCTTTCCCCCTCCCCTAGCATTGCCTCTACGGTGTTTTGCAGGCAGTTGTGTTGCCAGTGCTTGTCTCCCTTGTCTGGATCTCCCCGAGTGAACAGGAGTATGTCTTTAAATCCAGTGGCAGGAAGATGTTTCTGCAGAGTCCCTTCTCCATGCAGCGCACAGGAGTGTAGTTCCCTCAGTCCCTCTGGATTGCACCAGACTCTCAAGCTTCAAGCTCTGGCAGCTCTGCTGGCTGAGGCGTGTTTGTGCAGTCCTGCCTTGGAGCAGCGATTGAGAAGGTAGCAAGATTCAAACAGCACTGGAAAACTGCAGATATGTCTCTCTGCTGTTTGATGGTTGAGCCAAGCAGATGAAGAGTGCAGGCTTCAAGTTCTGCTCCTGGTCTGTCCCAGCCAGACCTGTGGGTCATTTACTGCCGCTCATCTATGAAATGGACGCATCAGGTAGGGAGGTGGCTGATGCCTGGGCCGTGCTTGGTTGTCCTTGGGTTTGCTGTCTTCCTTGCCAACGGCAAAACTGTTGAGGGTGGAGAGTGTTCTGGAGGCTCCTCTGGTGCACAGGTGCTGCCAGGACCCGGGGCCCTGTGTTCAGCTTGCCTGGGAAAGCCTGCCAGAGCCCATCAGTCCTGACCTGTTGTCTGCTACTCCATAGCTCTCCTAGTGATTGGGGCAGGAGAAGCAGGGTAACACAGCAAACCTCTTGGCAAGCAATGGCCAGTACTTATATCTCTCAGCTGTCTTCCTGCAGGTGCAGGCACCCTTGTTCCTTTGGGAATAATTTGTATTTGTTTGTTGAGGCTGGTCCCATACCCCCAGCACACTGATCCCATTTGGCCTGACACACTTTGGGCAGTGAGCTGGCGTGAGGCTCTCTCAGGCTGTGGGATGGGGCATACCATCAGATACTGATACTGTTCCTGTGCCCCTGACCTCAAGCCAGAACTCTCTGAGCAGGACTGGTGCCCCAGCTGCAAAGGCCTGACCCTGTTACAGAAATTGCATGGCTTGGTGTCATCCCTGTATGGTAGGGAATGGCTTCTGGCTATTCTCTCTCCTCAAGACTGTAAGGTTTGTTGTCAGGCATGAGACACTGTTCTGTGGTTGAGCCAGTGGCTGATGCCACCATGATGGCAGGTGGTGGAGGGCAGAGCGGCTCTTGGGCAGCCAGGGCTGCACCAGCACCTGTTCCCCCCAGTGAGTTGTGAGGCAGTGGGGTGTCCTCACCACCCCAAAATGACGTGTACACACAAGGACAGCTGCTGATACTGGCATTGGGGTTGGTGTGTGGGGTAAAAGACCAGGACCCTTTACTTGTGAGACAGGCTTCTGAAAGCTGTCAGTTGCACCATTGCCTGGTGCCTTTTGTTGCTGCCTTGTGTCTGGCAGGGCTGAGCTGTGGGAGCTGCCTGCAGTTATTTCTGAAACTCGTTGTCAGTCTGTACTGCGACCTCTGCCAGTGTTTCTTGGGGCAGGTTATCACATCCTCAGGTACCAGAGTAGCAAGGCTGTGCTGAGCCACCCAACTCCCCCTGAGCTAGCTGCTGGTCTGGAGGGTTGAGCATCGGGTTTGGACCTGGTACTCCTGAATAATCTTTTCTCCTTCCAGCTGTGCCCAGGCACTGAGGAGATACAGCACTTTCTGAGATGCTTCAGCAGAGCAGACCTGATTGTCTGAAAATCAGTGATTTCATGGCATGGCTGTGTAGTTCTCATCTCTTCTTTATCTCCCTGCCTTCCAGCTTGGTCTTGGGGGCGGCATGCAGAGTGCTGTGCCTGTTTGGGATCTGTATTTTCAAGGGATCCTTCTTGTAATCAAAACTACAGGAGGGAGGAGAGAAGGGCCACATGATGAGGAGGTAAGCAAGCGAGGAAGGAACAGTCACTAGAAGTCTGCTGACACATGGAGGTTGGACACTTCTTGATGCCTCTGTCTCATAGGAGCTGCTTCCTGTGAGACCTCGTCCTTTGCACTATCCTGGACCCTGATCCTGCTGTGCTAGATGCTGCTCCTGCACCTGTGAAGGGGACCCTCAGACTGCTGCAGGGAACTGGAAGATGGATCAACTTGGAGAGTGTATCTCCAGTGGGCCAGTGCCAGGTAGTTTGGGGAATGAGAGAGAACATGTGGGAGCCAGGTATACTGTACTAGAGCACTTGTCTGGTTTGTAAGAAGCAGAGGGGCCTCCAGTCTGAACTGTGGGGCTCTTGTCCCCCTTGAATGTCTTTGATGAACCATTGAAGGAGTTCATCTGCCAGTCTGCCCTGTAGGAAAAGCAGCTGGGAAAGGTGCAGTTCTCGAAATCAAAGAATTGTAGAATGGAATGAGTTGGAAGGGACCAACAGTTGCTGTACTTCAGCAGGTCAGGGGCTCTCACTTCTGTCCTGGTATCCAAGAGACCTGCTGAGAAGCAAATGAGTTCCCTTTGCTGGATTTTTACCACTTCATTGAGATGTGACTGAGATGTGCAGGGTGCTTTGTGCTGTGGTTGTGTCAGTGAATGTTTGCCATGCCGTGGGGGCTGAAAGTCAGAATTGAAATGTATCATGTGGAGTCTCCTCTGGAGACATTCAAAACCTGCCTGGGCATGATCCTGTCCAACCTGCTTTAGCAGGGGGCTTCGGTGAGATGATCTCAAGAGGTCCCTTTGAATTCCAACCATTCTGTGTGGTGGCACATGTCAACGTACAAGTTTCCAGTACCCGAAGCTACTTCCTGTTTCTGTTCTTTACTGCAGCAGCTTTGGAAGGACTTTGGTGTGAAATTCCTATTTAGAAAGGGGAAAAAATGAAAGCACGTTTTCCAAATGGGTTATCAGCAGTGTTTCTTACACATAAGTGGACATGCCCACAAAAACCTCTGGGTGCCCCTTGTCCTTCAAGAGATGGCTTGTGAACATTGCTTGCTCCTTGAATCCCATCTCCTCTTGTGCCACATGCCCCTTTTGTTTGTCCTTCACAAAGAACCTGGTGGTAAGGTGTTGGTTTTTGTTTTAACTGCACTCATTGTTTCCTGGCTGCAGCTTATTTCTACAGATACAATCTGAGCTTTTTCCTGTTTGAAGAAGGCAGCCACCTGCCTCTCAAAGGCAGCTGAACATGGCACTGTTCTGCGGGGATGTGCTCTAATAAAGTAAAAAATTTGCTGCTGTACTGCATAAGGAGTGTTCTTGGGCAAATGCCATTAGTTTCTGCAGATGCTGAGGCCTCTGCTTTGTCTGAGTTTGTAGCCCTTTTGACTGTTGGTTACAACCCTACGGACATGACCTGGGATGGCAGGCAGGGTTGTGCTCACACCTTCCCTGGGGCAGCTCTGGGCCTGAGCTGGTCTCATGGGGGCTTCTGAGCTGCAGCTACTGCAGGTACACCTGTGCCAGGGGTTAGGGGGCCTGGGGACATCTGAGTTGTTAGAGAAGACAGGGAAGAACAGAGCTTGAAGATGATACAGAACTTGGAATACAGGACTGGGTTCAGAGCTGCTGACTTCCATCTCCCTCACTGTGCTGCAGATGAGATTTCCTGTCAGGAAATGAAAGTTACTCCTTGGATAAAGGCCATGAATAAAACTTTCTTTCTGAGGTGTCTTGTTGTGGCTGAGGGATTCTTGAAGCATCTGTTTCTGTTGGGACATAGAAAGCTTGAAGGGATATTGATGAAAGTGTTTAATGGGAGAACAGCAGAGATTGTGCTCAGAGAGTGAACTTTGTATGTCTGAAGTCATCTGTGGGTCTGGTCCTGGGTGATGGTTATGTGAGTGTCTTGAGAGCATATCCAGGTGTTAGGGACAGGGAAGGGCTGAGACAACGTGGATGTGTCCCCACAGGAAAAATGGGATAGCCCCTGGCTGTGCCATCTGCCTTACTGGTTTTGGAGACTGCCAGGTTTTTGTGAACCACAGAATCATAGTAGTTTGGAAAAGACTTTTAAGATCATTAAGTCCAATTTTAAACATAACACTGCCAAAACCACCACTCAGCCATCTCCTTAAGTGCCAGAGCCACACATCTTTTAAATCCCTCTAGGGATGGTGACTCCATCACTGCCCTGGGCGGCCTGTGCCAGGGCTGGACAACCCTTTTGGTAGAGAAATTTTCCCTAGTGTCCAACCTAAACCTCTCTTGGTGCAACTTGAGGCCATTTTTTGCTACCACATGGAAGAGCACACCAGGCTCCCCACTCCTGTCAGGGAGCTGTGGAGAGTGAGAAGGTCCCCCCTGACCCTCCTTTTCTCCAGGCTGAACCCCCCCCAACTCCCTCAGTTACTCCTGCTGCTCCAACCCCTTCTCCCCTTCCCTTCTCTGGACATGCTCCAGCCCCTCAATCTCACGAGGGTCATTTTGTTGTGAAAGTCCCAGCACTGAACCAAAGCTTTCTCCTGCATTGTTTCCTCCCAAAGTGCTTGTCTTGTAGGGACCCTGAGAACTGGTCCTGTTTGACTACTCCTTGCCTGTGTGTGTGCGCATTATTTTAAAGGGAGAACACCTTTTTTGGGGATGTTTTGGTGATCAATGAACTTATATTAAGCCAGCCCTTTTTGGGGGTGCACTGTAAAAACCAACTGGAGTTTGAGATGTGAGACCCCACCAGCAGTCTCCTTAAAAGGTGAGTGGGACATCAGCTGAGAGCAACTTGGATGGTGCAAATGCATCCCATTGCTTGCTCTTGGAATACATAACCTGTGGGTACAGTTCTTTCCTGTTTGTTAACACATGGTGTGCTTGCAGCTTGCTGGCTGTAGAAGCTGGTGGATTTGTGGGCCAGTCTAATTACAGCTTGTCCCCGCAAGATGTGTTTTAATGTAATTCAGTCTTAGGTGGTGTTGGTGCTCTCTGTGATGAAGCTCCTTTGTGCAGCTAGAATAATCCTTGTCTGGCTCTCGCTGTTTTGCAGTCCAAATCTGTGCAGTGCCTCAGGCTGGCACTTTTTAAGGTTCCAACAAGAATGGGTGTTGTTTTTGCAAAAGAGGTTACAGAAAAAGGCAAAATTTGATCTTTTACCTGTCCTTGTAAAAATTCAGTGAGCCTTAGTACAGCATCAGTCTCTGTAAACAAACATTTGATTTTTAAATGTTCTGTTTGTCTCTGTGCTTTATGCCCTTTTCATCTGAATGAAGGAGGGTGGGAGCCTGACACCATCACAGGCTTTGTGTTGCCTTAAATGGAGAAGTGTCTTTCTCTGGAATCTTGTCCTCATTCTACTGAGCCTGAGACACAGACCCCCAGGTATTGCAGTGGCCTTGCGTGGATAAAAATTTCTCCCCTATCAAGTGTCTTGGCAGCCCCTTCCATCCCCACTCCAGTGGCATCTCTCATCCTTCAGTCCTGTCCCTACCTTGCCTTTTCTTGGGAATGGGTGGGCATACCCTGAAACCGTGTGACAGCCCTGAGGTTTCTCCTAGCATGGGTCTCCAAACATTTCCTTCTGGCAGCTGCTTTCCAGCCCTCCTCTGCCTGCAGCTCCAGGCTTTGTCTAAAGGTTTCTTTAAGTACCAGCCTCTCTACAGGCCCCCACTAGTCTTGGCAGCCCACTGCCATCCCTGTTCCAGTTGTATCTCAAGGCTTCCTCTGTCCAGCAGTGTTACCCTGACCCTAATTTTATAGCTGAGCCTTTTGGCAGTGCAAGTGCAGTTCTAGGCTTTGTCCCTCTCTCATCCCTAACCCTGGCCCTAGCTCTCATATTTCCACAGAACAACTGAAATGACCCCACAGCCATTGCCTGGATGAAAACTGACACAGCTCAGCTGTAAGCTCTGGTTTTCACTCAATCCTCTTATTTTTGGTGAAGAACTGGAGGGAAGACCCCTAACCCATGGCTCACACTGAAACTTTCACTCAGCCTGGACCTCTTAGCTGTTCTCACCTGACTCCTGTTTGCCTGTGGGCTGTACGGGGGGGCCCCCAGCCATTTCTTGGTGAAAGGTGTCTCCAACACGGATCTCTTGGCAGCTTCTCTTTCCAGGTGTAGTGTAACCTTTCCTTTCAGTCCAGACCCTGGCCCTGGGAGCGTTTTCCATCTGAGCCTCTGAGAGGCCTCTGAGCCATTTCTCAGTCCAGCCCCAATACCTTTTGGCAGTCTCTTTCCAGTCCCACATGAGCTCTAGGCTTTCTCTGGACCCTGACCCTGGTTTTCCAGCTGAGCCTTAGCCAAATCCCCAGCCTTCTTCCTGATGAAGGCTTTCTCGCAGGTGAGACCTTGTGCAGCCCTTGCTTTGCTCGAGGGAGCCCTGCCTTGCCCTGCTGCCTCTGCACCTCTGTTTTTCTTTTTCTTAGCCATAGCCCTGATTTTCCCAAGAAACCATAGAAAAGTCTCCTACCAAGTACCCGGACCAGTGTTTTTACCCAGCCCAGCGCTCTTGGAAGCTGCCAGGTATTTTTGCAGCCCCACTCCTGCTGCTGCTCTGGACTTAATTTGCCTCAGCATTATCCCAATCCTAATCTCATGGCCAAGGTCATTCTTGAGGAAGTTTTCTGCAAGCCCAGGTCTTTTAGCAACCCCCGCTTTCTTCTAGTGAGCTTTTTTTGGCCCTTCTCAAGGTATGGGTTTTGGCTTTCCTTCAGCCCTACTCTTAATTTCACATCTGAAGCCCAGCCAAGGGCTGTCAGAGGCAGCTTTCTCCCAAGCTAGGTGTTGTGGCAGTCCCCACTCTGCTGTTACAGCCTCACTGCCCCGGCTGTCCTGGGCACACCAGTGGTGCAGACCCAAATTGTGGTTAGCTGGGGGCCCTTAAAATTTTATGTGCCAGTTTCTGATTTTTTTTGTGTGTGTTTAAGTCTGAAAAGTGCTGTTTCAAAGTCAAACAATGAGACAAGGATTGTGCAATATGAACTTATTTCCCTTTTCCCCCTTCCTTCTTGTTTGCTCTCTGGGGCTAGCAGGTAACTGTGCCTTCTGTCGGCAGGGCCAAGGAAGGGTGTGGATGCCAGCACACATGGGCTGCTTCTTCCCAGTGTTGCATCCAGGCTTTGAGTTTGGAGTCTGGCTGCCAGAATGCAGCATTGGTGGGTACTATTTTTCTTGTGGAACAGCTGCCCACAGAAGTTCAGTTAATAGTGCTTTTGCAACCTTCACTAGAGCATTTTCATACTTTTGAGTGTTTCCATCGGTGTCCTCTTGAGTTGTGAGGTGGTGTGGTTGAAATGCAGCCAAGACCACGATCATCCCAGACTTCAGGCTTCTGGAGAAGGGAAGAAGTGCTGCTCTGAGAGGTGGGCAGCAGATGCTCCTGCTGCTGTCCAGGCGTGGAGGCAGTGCTGCCCTGGAGCTGGCTGCCATAAAGAACAACCAATTTTTCAACCTTTAAAATAGTTTCAGGGCTCTTGTGTGACTCTTAAAGAACATGTGCAAAGATTTGAAGGAAAAGGAGGCAACAGCAAGTTGCCCAGTGCCTGTGATAAGGGCTATGAGCTCCTATCCAGGCTACCCTTTGGAGCGTGGGCCCCAATGCCATGTGCCCCTTGCATGGGGGCTGGTCTGCACCTGCTCCCTGCTGCTGTGAGGAGGGGTGAGACTTGTCAGGATCGGGCCTCTGGTGGAAAAAATGCATATTTGATATTTTCCTAGTGTGAAACTACAGCCGCTGAATCTGGAAAATTGTTTCAAAAAACAAGTCTGAGGTTTAAACCCTCTTTGAGTACTTTTCTTGGGATAAGCAAGAGTAACAAACTGTGAGTCCTCCCACGGGCCTGGGTGGCCAGCACCCTGCCTCCCCTGGCCCAGCAGTGCTCTCAGAAAGCTGAAAATAGTTGGTACTTCCAATCCCTGGGGCAATTATTTGATCCTCTGCAGCTGATCTGAGCTATTCTCAGAGCTAACAGCTGGCCGGGGCAGGGTCCTGGGTTCTGCAGCAGCCTTGGGTCCGCGGGGTCGTGGCCCTCTTGGGAGGGGGGCCACTCCTGCAGCCCCTGTCCCCCCCCGGCACTGCAGCTCCCACAGGAATGGATCTAGGAGCAAACTTCACCCAGAGCTTGCTGTCGTTGGCATACTAGGTGATGAGTATTAGAAATTATTTATTCTTTTGAGGTAGTTTTAAACACTGGCACTTCTGATTGCAGTGGTTCTCTCTGGGAGCTTCATGCAGCCGGAGCAGATCCATCAGGATTTTCTCTGGAAGCCCTTAGCCTGCAGGTGAAGGAGGTGTGTGTTGCAGCAAGCATCTTCCCAGTCAGGCTGAAGCAGCAAAACAATGAATGCTGCTTGCTGTGGTTAAAGACCACTAGCTATGCCCTATGTTAATTTAATTAATAGTAGAGAATAACGGTTGAAACTCTGTTGTCTTTGAAGTTTTAAAACCTGGCCAAAAATATGCACATCCCATTAAATCAGGGGCTTTGAGACTGCTATGCAATATGTCTGAGGTTATCTGAGATCTGTTTGGTGGGCCAAGGGGGACTCAAAGAACTGCTGCCTTCACGCTGTGCACAAGTTGCAGACATGCCAGCTTTGTGACTTTGCAAGCCACATCCTAAGAATTCTTCAGTGTCCTGTGGCAGGTTGTCTTTGAGATTACCTGCTTCCAACCCTGTGACTTACAATGCTCCTTAGAGTCTCTCGCTCACAGCGGTGTTGTGGGGTTTCTCCGTGCGGGAGATGCTGCGGGTGCTGCCCATGGGGACAAGCGGTTGCTCGCAGGGTTCTGCACAGGTGCCTCTCACCCACCCTGCTGTGGCCCCAGCACTTCTCAGATCGGGTGGTAACGGTGATGTTTCAGAGATGTTCAGCTCTTTGGCAGATGTGGGCCCGAGGGCACAGTCTACTGTGTCAGCCTCGTGCTGGGCAGTCAGACTCACATAGGAACTGTGAAATGTTCTCCCAGGCTGGCCCTTGCTCTGGGCAGGCAGCATGGCCAGGGAAGCTTGTAAAAAGCCAGGATAGTTTCTCACTGGAGGGATGTCTCAGCATAATGGGAAAAAAAGGCTGGAAGCTGTTCTTGATGGCACTGGTGACCCCCTCTGGGCAGTGTACTCTGAAGTGAGGTGTGGTTGGTCCCAGCATCCCCTATGCTGGACAAACAGACCTGTAGAGGAGCTCTTAGGGATGGACACATACTCTGAGCCTTCCTCAGCCTCCTGTGTATACCCCATTTGCTCAGTCATGCCAGCCCTTGCAAACATTGGATATGCTGTTGAATTTCTGATCACTCCAAACCGAGTTTTGTCTTGGATTTTCCTGGGGATTGAGTGCAGAAAGGGAGAGTGCTGTGTTACTTCCACCTTCAGTCCTCTCTGTCCTCAGGCTGGCCTTCCCCAAAGCACAGCCCTCGGCATGTGGAGCAGCAACAGCAGAGCTGGGGTCCAGCACGTGTGGTATTCCATGGAGCTACCTGTCTGCTCTTTTTAGCCCCCTCTATACAGGATATAAATGTAGATACAATCTAAAATAATAGGAAGACAGAAGCAGGGTAGGTGCACAAGGGGGTCCTTGACCCTCACAGGAGCTTGACAGAGCTGCGAGAGGAGGCTGCCCAAAGCACAGCGGAGTGGGGACATGCTGTGTGACACATGGACAGCCCCAGCAGGAGCTTTGGTGTTGAACGGTGCCATAGCTTGGCTGTTGGAAGATGTCTGGGAAGAAGAAACATGCACTCAGGCTGGAGTGTAGCTGGGCAGCAAATTTCAAGGGAACATAATGGTTTAGAACAGTAGAGGAAGGTGCAAGGAGAACTCCATCTCATGTGAACTTGCCTCTCCCAAGTGGCTTGATCCTGTCAGGTTATTGTCTCAGCACCTGCTGCTTCATTTCTGTGCTTTAGAGCTTCTTAGGAACCAGGAAGGATGTGTTGCCAGTGTAGCTGTAAAATCCTTGCCTAGCATGTGTTTGGGAGACTCACCATTTTGTTTGCAGGAGTACCCTTAGCTGTGGGGTGCTGAAAGGATCTGTGGGGCACCCAGGACAGTGACAGGAAGGTGCTGCAGACAGCAGGACAGAGCAGGACCCTGAGCTGGTGAGGCTACCTCTCTTGACCAAGTGAGCCCTACCAGCTATGAGTCCTGCTTACCAGGATCCTGCACGTTGGGATGTGCATTAGTACCTGTTCTGTTGTGCTTGGAGTTGAATCTAGCTACTCCTTGGGTGCTGTACACATGGTACCTGCTCCTGCTGCTCCAGAACGTGTCCTAGCTCATCTTCATCTGAGTACTCGTATTGTGCTGCATGGCTGTCTGCAGGCCAAGTGCTGGAGAGTGGTGGTGGTGTAGCAGCTGCATGTACAAGTGGAGTCTTTGGTGCTCTGTTTATGTTGCCCAGCACATGCATCAGTCATGGCTTATGCTTGAGGGTGAGTGCACAAGTGTACATTTTGTTTGCTCAGAGCTAGATTTTTCAGCAGATGGTGTTGAGCAAACAAGAAATTGGATGCTTTGGTGTACACACATGTTGTATGGTGGAGAGTTTGGAAAGGCACTATGGCTTTTTTGCTGGCACCCGCCTCTCCTTCTGATATGCAACAGGATATTGGCAATAGCAGTCAGTCTTTCCAGCAGGTGTGATCTTGAAAAGCATCCTCAGCCATGGCCGATCTGTGATGTCTGTCCTGGGCAGTCCTGAAAGGCAGTGCTGCCGGCACAAAATGTTGTGTTCTTGTGGCTCTGTTCACGTGGATGAGTTCATGTGGTACATGAGTGTTGGGTGGCACACCAGCCAAGGCTCTGCTCTCCCGAGACTCCAGCTCAGGTGCCCTGTAAGCACTGTGGCTAAACCTGGCCAAGACGACTAGCTCACCACATGCCTTCAGGTGTATCCCTGTTACTATTGCAGGTCTTTATTCCTTTTCCTATATATGCTGCCCTTCTCCCCCAGAGTTGGCAAGCGTGTTTCTGCAATGCCAGTTAAAAGTTCTCCTCAAACCCTGGAGATCTTTCTCTTTACAGGCTGACTAGTCAGAGCCATTGTCTTCTCCTTGCCTTTACTCTGAGTTCGTTTCCAATGCCCCTTTTTCTCCTCCACCTGAAGATCATATTGAGAACATCTCCCATTTCTGAGGGAAAACAGAGGTGAACAGGACATGTGCTGACAGAGCTGCACGTACAAATGAGATCAAAGATCCCTCCTTGCAGTGAGCTGTGGTTGCTGTCCCAGAGTGCTCGCAGGACTGGTATTGGGGCTGTGTGACTGGAGCATTGTGTGTGTCCACAGGGTACTGGATTCCTGTGTCCCACATGTTAGCCAGCCTCAGCCTCTGAGCTGGGAAAATCAGTCCTCCAGCTGCAGAGGAACCACTCTTGTGGGAATGCTGGTAGAAGAGGGAGAGCACATGGTCACTGCTTGGTCTTGAGTTGGTGTTGGCTCAGTTGTGGAATTTCTGATAATGTTTTTGGCTTCCACACAGATGCCACAACTCCTGGAGGAGCCCAAGCTAGAGTGACAGGAAATATTGGTGTGATGTGGACTGAGTCTGGTGTAGGGATGGCTTGTGCTTTCAGAACAATTAAAATAAATCCAAGGGAGTAAAATAGTAACCTGATGTGATGTGCCTCAAATTGTGTAACCGAAAATGTCATTGCTAGCCACAGATGCTGTGTAGAGGCTGTGCCACAGTGGTTGGGCTGCTCATGGAGAGGGACAAAACACAGCTTTCAGCACTGCTCTGCTCTTCTCTTGGAATGCAACACGACAGTGCTGAGTGCATGGTCAGCCTGCCAGCAAGTGCCACGTTGGTGTGCTCACTGCCTGTGCAGTGCCTGGCGCTGGGGTCTTGCCAAGGAGGTCCTACCATGACCTCATGAAGGAGGACTTGCCCTTGGCTGCTGAAAGTGCTGGTGCCTGCCTGGTGCAGGACTGTTGCAGGCTGGCAGCACAGGAGTGGGATGTGTGTCAATTAAAAGGCATAAAAAGTTGAGCATGGAGAATGAAAACTCCCTACGTGTAACAATGGCAATAAAGCTGAATCTAGCAGCCTGGAGAGCTTCCATGATGTGCTAGTGAGAACATGTTGATCTCCATATGAAAACCATAAGCTTATTTAGAAAATTGGGCTGTCTCATTTGAGATTAGAGTTTCTCTCTTACAATCTGCAAATATTTAATTAGCATGGAAATAGCTAGTTAAGTGGAGTTCTTGGTGCATATATAGCCACTTAACAGTGTGATGCTGCTCCCTAGCAGGTGGTATGCTTCTCTTCAGGATGCTGGGCAAGTTCCTGGCTCTGAGACCAGGCAGGATGCTCTGGATGCAGCAGGCAAAAGCAGACCACAGCACTGGGCAGGCATGAATGTGTCCCTTTCATCCTGTCTGGCTTGTCCCCTAAGGGATGATGGCAACAGGTGTTTGGTCCACAGGATTATGAACAGCACAGTTAAATGCCCCAGGTTCCCTGGTGTCAGTCACAGCTGGCCACAGCACCCCTGCCAGCACAGAGTTTAATGGGGCCTTCACAGGCCCAAATGGCCCGTCACCTGGGGAAGCTGGAGCAGGGCCCTGCGAGACCCCTGGGGTGCTGCCAACCTCCCAGGGCACCCGCTCTGCAGCCAGCTCTGAGTGTGGAGACCAAGGGCTCTCTCTGGATTCCTCTGAGGACTTTGTGCAGCCTGAATGACTTTGCACATGGTTGGAGTGGGTATTTCAGTTGGATTCATGGAATCACCAAGGTTGGAAGAGACCTTTAAGATCAAGGCCAAGTGTCCACCAGCACTACCACTGTAACCACATAACCACATCAACCAGTGCCAGACCCAGACGCCTCTTAAACACCTCCAGGGAAGGTGACTCCACCATCTCCCTGGACAACCCCTTCCAATGTTTACCCACCCTAACAGTGAAATATTTTTTCTCATATCTAGTCTGAATCTCCCCCATCTCTGCCTATAGCCATTCCCTGCAGGGGAATTCCCTCTCACTGCAGGCAGGGTAGAAGAGACTGGCCCCCACCTCATACAACCTCTGTCAGGGAGTTGCAGAGAGCGATGAGGTCCCCCTGAGCTTCCTCTGCTCAAGAGTACATAAACCCAGCTCCGTCAGCCATTGCTCATAAAACATGTTCTCTGGACCCTTCAGGAGCCTTGTTGCCCTTTACTGGACATGCTCCAGCACCTCAATGACCTTTTTGGAGTGGCCCACAGATGAAGACTCGAGGTGCAGCCTCACCAGTGCTGAGTACAGGGGGTTGATCACTTTCCTGGTCCTGCTGGCCACACTGTATTGATACAGGCCAAGATGCCATTGACCATCTTGCAACATGACTCAGGAACAACTTTTCCCAGGTTGAAGTCAGCATCAAGGAAGGCCTTTGGCAGTTCCACGAGTGTGGCAGGCTGCAGACCACTCCTGGCTTCAGGGCTTTACAAGGGGCAGGGCAGAAGCCCTGCACGGCTGGCAGCACTGGCACACGGCAGTGGAGAAGGAGTCCTTGGCCAGCACACTGACGTGCTTTGAACAAGCATCCGGTGCAGGGGGGACAGGGGCGCACTGCTGGCACACTGCTGGCTCATACTGAGCTGGCTGTCAACCAACATCCCCAAGTCCCTTTCTGCCCAATAGTTCTCAAGCCACTCCTCCTGCAGCCTGTGGCACTGCACGGGGTTGCTGTGACCTGCTGTTGCCTTACTGAACCTCATGCAGTTGTCCTTAGCCCACTGATCAAGTCTGTCCAGATCACTTCGTACCCGCTAGCTGATCAAGCAGATCTTGAAGTTAAACTGTCTTCTTTGGATCTAACTGGTATCCCAGCCTTATTTTATCAAGACAGGTGCTCACGCTGACGTCAGTGCTATAGAAACACAGGTGTAGGGTGAGTGTGATACTGTTGTGTGCCTGTAATCAGAACGTGGAGCAGGAAGAAGACCTGCCTGCTGCTTTGGGACCCCTGCTGAGCATAAGCCTGCCCTGCCATGGGGCTGGGCTGGCCCTGTCCCTGCTTGCTGTGCCAAGCTGGGACATGCTGGGCTCTGCCAGCAAGGGGACGTGAGTGCCTGTAATGCCTGGGTGGAGCATGGTATGTTCAAAGTGACATGCTGTAGGGACAGGCAGAAGAAGGACCTATAGGTGTTTTCTGTTGGCTCTTTGAGAGAGTGCAGGGTCTTCCTGCTCTGTTCCTGTCTATCTAATGCTGACTGGCCTGAGCCAGGTGTTTTCAAGGCAGTCTGTCCTGACCTGTGGCCAGCGGTGAGGACTCCTTGGCATTTCCCTTCCAAGGGCCACAGTGGCTCTTTTTGCAGCTGTGGGCAACCCATGCTGCCCAGAGGAGGAGGCACATGGCCTGGTAGGTACCTTCTGCCACTGTGCAGGGGAACCTCTGGGTTCAGTTGTGTTTCTCACAGCTTGTTCCTGGGTGTGAATGAGTAGAAACAGTGATGTGTGCTGAGAAGTGACTGCTCTGCTTTGGTCGCAGAGAAACCTCTGTGCTCTGTTCTGCGATGTCCTTTCTTGAACCCATGCTCCTGTCCCCCCTGCACCGGATGCTTGTTCAAAGTGTGCCAGTGTGCTGGCCAAGGGCTCCTTCTCCACTGCTGTGTGCCAGTGCTGCCAGCCGTGCAGGGCTTCTGCTCTGCCCCTTGTAAACTCCTGAAGCCAGGGGTGGTCTGCAGCCTGCCACACTCGTGGAACTGCCAAAGGCCTTCCTTGATGCTGACTTCAACCTGGGAAAAGTTGTTCCTGAGTCATGTTGCACTCCCTGGGGAAAACAGGTACTAGGAATGGACAGGTAGGTTACCCTGGCCCAGCCTGCCCAGATGTGTCCTGGGAAGGAGAATGGCAGTCTGCAGGCAGAGAGCTGCTTTGTCATTGGCGTCCTGACTCTCCTTCTGGAGCTGGAGAGCCCAGGAACATCCCTGCCCCACACAGCCATTCCTGGAAGCACTGGATCTGCAGCATCCCCCAGCTGCCCGCACAGTGTCCTGGTGAAGATCCTGTGCCTGGCCTCCTGCTGCTGGCGATGAGGCTCATAAAACAAGGCTGAGGCTCAGTCCCTTGTGCACCTGGGTCACAGTGCTGACTGCCCTTCCCTGCCTGACCATTGACCTGCCAGCCCAGTGTCGCCTGCTGGAGATCCTGCCCTAGCCTGAGGATTGGGTGCCTGGGAAGGAACAGGTGGGATGGTGCCAGAACAGCAGCCGGTGGGAGCAGAGGCCAGGGCTGTGTGACAACCACCAGGGATGGTGCAGCAGGACCCTGCAGCTCTTGCTGGGGTCTGGAGGCAGCAGAGCTGGGACACTTGCTCACTGCAACATCAGCGTCTTGGCATCCTTCACCTTTGTTCAGCTGCTGCAGTTGCCTATGCTAACACTGTACAGGAGGCAGTGAGTATGCTGGGACCTGGGTCACTGAGTGTGTGTGATCCACAAGATAGGGGTTTTTTATTTGATTTTTTTATTTTAGATAAAGCAAAAGCCCTGAAAACCCAGAGCTGAGTGATAGGCCTCTTGCAGGCCACACAACAAGAGTCATCGAGCCTGGGCTAGCCTCGTGCTGAGGAACTTGTAGCAAGGTATTTATCTTGACTTTATCTTGCTGGAACTTTTCCTGCCATGCAGACAGTATATGAGCCTTTCTTCTTCCCTGGCATCTCATGGGTCTCAGTGAAACCTCCTGTGTGCTTCATGTGGAACCCTTGCGCTGCTGGGATGGGAGTAGAGACTACAGATGCCCTCCCTGGGCTCACTTTGGCCTTCCCTTGGGCATTGGATGTGGCCAGAGCTGCACTGGTGAGATGCAAAAACTCCTGGAGGGGTGCAGATGGATGTACCAATGTCCTGCTGTACTGCCATGGGAGAATCCTGTGCTGCTGGATTCCATCCTGATGCTATCCCCACAGCCGTGTCAGCTGGACATACGCACAGGCATCAAAATGCCAGGTACTAGGGCTCAACCTGCAGCCTGAGAGCTGATTGGATGGTGTGAGCTCTGTTCTGGGGCTGGCTTGCAAAAACCCTCAGTGTCTGCCAAGGGATGATCCAGGCACTTAGTTAAGTGTTTGGAGTGAATCTTTGGGGCAGGGAGGTGGTGAGGAGAGCTCCCTGAGCACAGAAGGACCCCATGCTTTGCCAGGGCTCTGGGGGACCTCACAGCCTCTTGATGATGGAAAAAAACAGAAGAAGATTGGTTGAATACTGGAACAGTCTCCCCAGGTCATGGGCACCAATTTTGTGTGAGTTCAAGAAGTGTTTGGACAATGCTCTTAGGCCAGGTGTGTTTGAGTGCTGCTGGCAAAGAGGGGTAAGCTGAGCACCTTGGAGCCTCCTGCAGCACAGAAGCCACTATGAAAGAGAAGCCAGGCACAGGTCTTCAGCACTTCTGTCTGCAAGCACACCCTGGGGATGGAGCTGCTCTCTGCTGGAGCCCAACAGCATTGTTCTGAGCTGCTGTGGCCACTGGGTCTGAAATCTCTGGTCCTTCCTGGAGAGTGCCTCTGCTGCAGCTGCACGTCTTCCAGCTCTGTGTCCTCTGGGCCCTCCTGGGGAACATTTGGAGCAGTACAGAAGAGGCTGTCAGTCTTAGCCATGAGAAAGAAGTCCTGTGTCATCCTGTCCACAGACACCATCAAACTCCTTGCTGCTCAGGTGGTGGCACCAGGTGCCTTGCCTTGCTCCCATCAAGATTGACTTAGATGTGGGCCATGCTGGCCAGACCCATACCATGTAGCCTGGACCAGTTAGAACCTTTTACCTCTTCTTGGTGTGGTGGCATGCAGAATCAGTCCCCTCACACTGGCCTAAGCTCTGCCCACCTCTAGGTCAGGTTTTGGTAAGGTCTGGGCCTAGCAGGGTGCTCCTGTTGGGAAGGGGAAACACGGTGGGCTGGCAGCGATGGGAGCTGCACTCTTGTGCCAAGCGAGTCTGACAGCTCGTGGCTCGTGGAGTGAAGTTTGCATTGTACAGGAGGGAAAGGAGAGGCAGGTGTTTGTGGGATTTGTGTCTGAAACACTTGTCAAATATTTCTGAGCTCTTTGGCACGCGTTGCTGGCGCTGTGGAGCAGACAACTGCTGAGGGTCGGCTGCCCAAAAAACATCTACTGCTGACTGCTGTGTTGTGTGTGCCATGGCTGAGGCTGCTGTGGGGAGGGCCTGGGGCTGTGACCTCACCCTGTTCCCTTGAGTGAGCACACAGTGCGTTCATCCTGGGGAGCTGCAGCGGTGCCCCCCCCACCCGGGTCGGTGCTGTTTCCAGTGCTGGCCCTGCGTGTGGAGGGGCTGCTCCTGGCCTTCCTACCACCACAGTGCCAGGAGGAAGGCAGAGAGCCCAGCTTTCTCCTGAATTTGGCAGTGTCCAACCTGTGCCCAGTCCCCAGAGGAATCAGGCCTGGGCAGGTGTGTGTCTGCTCGGCAGCCAGCCTGGTCCTGAGTGTGCTGGGTGCCGTGTCTGCGCTTGGGCACCGCTGCCCCGGCAGGGAACTGGTGCCATCACAGAGGTGAGATAAAAGGTGCTGCTGGCTGAGCTGGACCACAGCCACTGGTTGCAGGGGGCCTGAGGGAATGTTCTTTTTGTTCCAGAGAGCTGTCAGGGTGCTGCATTGCCACAGACCCCTCATTGGTACTCACCTCCAGAGGCTGACAGTGTGGGGACCTGGTCATACAGTCCCCTGGCACTAAGGTGCTGCTAAGAGTTGGACTTGAAAGTGCATCCCTCCTGGCCAGGCCTGCTATGGGCAAGTTGCTTGGGAATCACCCCTGCCTGCAGCCCATCCTCCCCCTGTGGGCTGCAAGGTGGGTGCTGCTCACGCAGCTTCCTCCTGCACTGTGGGGACACAGGCCCGAGGATGCAGCCAGGGCTGCTCCCAGGGCTGCTGCAGCTCGTGGGGAGATGCTGTCTGCCAGCATAGCTCTTTCCCCTCCTTGCTTGCCCCATCCTTGTCCCCACAGCAGCTCTTCTGTGTCTGTGGTCAGAGGGCTTGCAGCCCGCCTCAAGCTCCTGCATCCTCTCTGTCTCCTTCTGCTGTCATTGCTGCTTGGCAGAGGCTGCTTTGTTTGCAGTTTCCTTCTACTGCTGCGGAGTTTTCAGCATCCAGCATATCTCTCAGTGGGCCTGGAGCGTATTTGAGGCTCTGGGGTATTGGAATGTGTTCTCTGCTAGCCCTGAGTGTACCACTTCTTGCTGAAACTGTGACTGCCAGGTTGGTCTTGCCCAGTGGGTTTCAGATAGCAACCAAGCTGTGGGGAGATCTCTGGTTGAGCTCCTTGCTGTGGCTCAGCAGAAATGTCCCCAGGGTTGTCCCTGAGAGTGTTTCACTCCAGCAGCTGTGTTGCTCTGTGCAGCACTGGGGTTGGCTCAGCCTCCTGGAGGGGTGGGTGGAAGGATGGAGTACCTCAGCTTCACCAGTCTCCTCACTGTGAATTTTTTTTGTGTTGTGTCTTGCAGAGATAACATTCATCCCAGATTTGATGATAATGAAAATACAGAAAAAAGAAAAGCAGGTTTGTAAACCTCTCTCCTTCTCCCAATTCAACTGGCAAGGCCTGTGGACCATGTCCTGTGTGGGAATTGTTGCAGTGGGTGGGTGGTGGGAAGGAGGCCAGGGTGGGGGAAGAGTCGTGCATTTCCTGACAGGATTGCAATTCAGGACCTTGAAATTTCATCTGAGCTGCAGCCTAGGGGAGGCCATTGGTCAGGGTGGGTTTTATCTTCAGTAGTGGAAATGCTCTTCTTGGTGCTGTCTCCAGTGGAGGAGCAGCCCATCTTTTGCCACAAAGCTCATAGTATTGGTTCTTGCTGGTATCTCATTACAGACCCACACATTTGCTGTGACTGCTCTTACTAACATGAGGACTAACACCAACTGGGAGGTTGGGGAAGTTCTGTCTGGGAGACGTGAAAACTTGGTCAGGGAATCTTCTTCCTTTACTCAGAAAAAATCCCATCCCACCAAGCTGCCATTTCTGGATTGCTGCATTGGATCATAACAAGCTGCTACTCCCAGAGATTTATGAGCCAGAGGTCTCTGTATTAACCGTGTGCAGGGGAAGAGCCTGACCATCGGCACTTTCCTGTGGGAAAGGACCTGCTTCATGTGTGGAGCCTCGCTCTGCCTGCAGGGGTGAAATATGGCTGGAGGTATAAAACAAACTGCTCTGCCCAGAGCTAATTTGTGTCTGTGCTGCTTTTAATGGGAAACCATTAAATTGAACGTAGAGCTAAGAGATAAATCTCTTTGAGAGCAGGAGCCGGTGCCATTTCTAACCAGCTCTGAAAGCAGTGTGTGCTGGTCAGGGCACTCCAGACCACATCACCGTGGCAGGTTGATGGGAGGAGGAAGGTGGAAGAGGTGAGTATGCTGTTCTGGATTGCAGCAAGGCTAATGCTGTGGATATTGGAAGTATCTATAGGAAGCAGTGAGTCTTTCAGTGTGTCCTAAAGGTGCTGTGAAGAAGCAGAGCCAGTCTCAAGGTGAGGAGGAGGAGGGAAGCTGGGCTTGCGTACTAGCACAGCTGGATTGCTCCTGACATGGGGCAGGGCAAGGCCTGGAGCAGAGCGGGGTGCTTTGGGGTGTGAGTCTGTGATCTCCCTCCTCTGATGGCAAAGCCCAGGTAAGAAATTCACACCACTCATTGGGCTTATAATAGCAGATTTGACTGCTCTGGAAATGGGATTGCTGAGATGATGTGGGTTTTAAGCACAGCAGAACCATCTTCCACCAGCATTTGGAGATTTTAGGGGGTTCAACTGCTGAATTGTTTTGTGTAACTGCCCCTGTAGATAAAATCTGTGAGGGAGATAAAAACATGCTGGTATGAGCAAGGAGAGGTAGAGGTCCAGCTGCTCATCTCCTGAGCTCTCTAAGTCAGCAGCAGTGTAGGACAATCCTTGCAGCATGTCACAGGATGGGCTGCAGCATTCCTAAGTTCAGTGTTTGGAAGAAGGCCCAGCCAAGCTGTGCTCCTGGGAGCACTCTGGGCTCCTGGTTGAAGTGGTGAAGGGATGGATGACTCCCTGTCATGCTCAGCAGAGCATCACTGAGAGCAAAGCTAGCAAGAGCTGCCATTTCACATCACTCTGGACACATAGCCCAGGAGCACCCACACCTTGCAAACAGACTTTTCATGGCAGCAAAGAGGCCTGTTGCCTTCCATTGAGCAGTCTCTGGAGATGAGAGTCTTGTGTAGTTCCTGGGGCTCTCAAGGGTCATGCACCCTCATACCTCTCTCCCTGCTAGCCTCTCACCTGCAGAAGCTCCGTTTTGGTTGTCATGTAGCTGTAAGTTCAGGCCATGAGTGAAAAGGCTGGCAAAACACTCTCTGCTTTTCCAAGCCCTTGGCTGCTCTAGACCAGTGCCTTGTCATGCCCATGTCCACTGCCAGTGGATTGGGAAACCTGGGCTGTAGAGCTGGGCTCTCACAGTGGTGCCCCTTTGGTGCCCCGCACAGCAGTGCCTCTCTCCCTGCACAGAGTTCCTGGGCACTGCCAACTGATGCACTGTCTGAGAGGCTGTTGTTAGCACAGACAGGGTCTGTGTTTGCACGACTCTTCTTCCTTGGTAAGGCACAAAAATCTGGTGAATTTGTCACCAAGCTGTGACTAACTCGTGAAACCTATCACTTGCCTCATGACTTATGTGTTTTCATGCCAAGGTGCTTTGTGTGCTAGCAGAGGTGGGATAGGGGTACCTGGTTACACCTGAGAGCAATGACAAGCAATGGATTTCCTTTGAGGGCTTAGCAACACTACTGTTCCCTGGGCTGCCTGTCCCATCTGTGTCCTGGGCACTGAAGAGTCTTCTATTCCTTATTTCTGCCAAGCTATGACTTGCTGAATAACCTGAGAAATACTGAACTAAAATAAATACAGTTATCCCACAGTGCCTCTAAATCTCCTTATTCTACAGCAATGGAAATGCTCCCATGCTGCATGGAGCAGAGCAGCATTGATTGCCTCTTGGACACAGGGAGATGGAAAGCCCTGTGATCCCTTAGCTCCTGCCTTCTTCTGGAGGGCTCTTTTGACTTTTCAGCCTGGGCTTGGAGGTGGCTGGGCCCCTTGGAGGCTGGATCCCCTGCCATGTGTGGCTGGGGATGCAGTGGGGAACAGCCCAGGGCTGCAGGCACCATGTGGCTGCTGGGCAGCCCTGGCAGCAGGGAGGCCTGTGGGAGGATCTGTGGGAGCTCTGCTTGCCTTTGCTTCAAACACTCACTGCAGAAAATAAAGGATTTTCCTAAATTTTATGAGTCTGTTTAAGTAAAAGGTGAGATTTGCTCACTGAAAATGCTGCTGAGAGTTGTTTCCAGAGCACGGTCCTGAGCAGTGGGAACCAGTGCAAGGAGATGGGAGCTGTCTGAGGCTGAGATGACTTGTGTCTCTCTCCCAGGCTATGTCTGCGCTCTGCTGGTCCATACTGGGCTGGTTTTTGTCACAATGAGACCGTCAGGTGCAGTGACTGTCAGAGCTGGGTGCACAGAGTTGTTCTGGACACCTGCTCTCTAAGGATGAAGGGCAGTGGGAACAGTGAGCTGCCAGGGTGCTCTTCACCTGCACCCACAGCCAGGAGTGCTGCTCCTGGTCCTCCCAGGGCTGCACAGGCTCTTACCCTGACTTCCTTCCCACCCTGACAGAGAGGACCGAGCAGAGAAGACAACCTGGACAGCCCAGGGCAGCAGCATTGCCCTCAGCCCCTGTGCCAGGGCAGTGGGAACACGTGTGCCCGCTGCCAGGGCTGGCCCAGTCACAAGACGGAGCTTCCTGTAGTTGTTGGGGGCTGCGTCATGGAGGAGTGTCTCGGGAACAGAGCCAGGCGCCACCTCCGTCGTGCACATCCCATGGTGACTGCAGAGCGTGCTCAGAGACATGATGGAAGGTGGCACTTGTATATTTTTAGCTTCTACTGCATTGCATTAAGAGCTGGAAACAAGGGGTGAGGACACCCAGCGAACACAACACAAGAGCGTGTGCTGTGCACGCTGCTGGGGGATGGCGGCGGCTGGGGAGGTTGGCTCACCAGCCTGCCAAAACCCTCCCTGGAAGACGCTGCCGGTTCTGCTCCCATTGGACTCTGCAGCCAGCTGTGGGTGGCCTGGGCCGGGGCTGGGCGGCGGGACTATCTCTGGCGGCAGAGCTGTGTCATGGGCCTGTCAGGGCTGCTGGAGCAGCAGCAGCATGGCCTACGCTTTGGTCCGTGCTGTGGGGGACGCCAAGCAGCAGGGGGGCCCGGCAGCTCCTGGGCATCAGGCTCTGCCTGCAGAGCATGGAAACCTCTGGTGGCCTCTGCACTCAGGGTCCCTGTGGATACTCCATCTACAGAACAAATCTCTTTGGGGTTTGAGCTGTGTCCTAGACCCACATTCAGGGTTTCTGTGGGGCCCTCCTGGTAGAGTGTAGGAAAGCCTGGCCAAGCCTGCAGCAAGCAGGGCTTGAATGGTCCTGGCACTTGGATGGAAGTTGGCATGTCCATGGCCACTGCTGCTGGCTGTGGTCACACTGCCCAGCAAGACTGTGTTGTGTGGTTGTTATCTGAGCCTGGTAGCCAGGAGTGCTGAATCTGCTCTTGGTGACAATCATGAGAAGTGCTCAGCTGTGGCCTCCTTGCTGGATTGAGCTGCCATTCGGGTCCTGAGGCTGTGTGCTCTGCTGGGAACACTGTGCCCTTGGAGGAGAGAGTCTGCAGGATGAGCAGGGGGGTGGACATGAAGCTGTTGGTCCTTTCCCCTTCCCACGCCCAAACTCCTGTGGTACTGCAGGGTTTGACTATGGATCAGAAGTGATACTGGCTGGTGAGGAGGCTCCAAAACCCAGCAGTGCTGAGGCAACATCCACTTCATCTCCATCACATGTCCCAGCAGTGCTGGCCTGTAACTTCTGCTGTGTGGGTCCGAGGGAGCCTCTGTCTGCTCTTGCCTCTGCCAGGTATCCATGGCAAGTGCATAACCTGTGTAATCAGTGCCACCATTATGTGGCAGAAGATGTTGCTAGGCTGCCCAGCCATGGAGTGGGAACCCAGGAGCTTTGAAGTCAGGGTCTCACAGGCCATGGAGGGAACAGGGCTCTGGATGTGTGACAGTTCCCTCCTGTCTGTGCACAAGGTGCAGAATCTTCTGCCCCATCCAGCCAAGCCTGACCTCTTTTGCTGTACCTCTCCCAGGTGCTTGGGCCCCATTTTATCTTCACCTAAAGCTGTCTGCTGCTTTCCATTCTTACTTCCTTCTTTGGACTCTTATCTCATAACATCCTAGTGTCATCCTGGCCCCCTGTCCTAACTGCACTACCCCTTCCCCAGTTCCTTTCCCATAATGCCATAGGTGTCATCCTGGTCCCTTCCAGCTGTCCACTCCCTGCCCCCAGTTCCTCCTTCTTCCCCTCGCCCCATTCTCTTTGCAGTTTCCTCTTCCCTGGTCCCTTTGCAGGTACGTGGTGCAGACAGGTGAGGGTGAGGGTTTCATACCTGGCTCAAAGCACAGGGAGTCCCACTGGCCTGAGCTGGTCCTTGCCCTCAGCAGTTGTGGGGTAACACTGCTTAACTTCACTGCTCCTGAGCTCCTGCACATGTGCCATGTGGAATTTGTAAACTTCTCTTTACATCCCTGTGAGCTCAGCTTTTCTGGAGGGCTCAGAGAGGGTCAGGGGTGCTGTGTGGCCATCCTGGGCTGGGGCAGCTGGAGCAGCTCGCAGGCTCAGCAGTCTGGGAGAGAGGAGGGAGCCCTTCGAGGACCCAGGAGCAGGAGCTGCTTTGCCTCCCGCCTCCTGATGGTGTTTTTCCCCAATTCCTGAATAAAAATTCAGGAGTCAAATTGAGACTATAAATGAAACAAACCAATTTTAAGTTAAGGAAGCACACAAATAAGGCCCACCCTGACCTTGGCTTTGCCCTAGAATGGAGCTGTGCAATTATAAGTGCTCTCTGTTGGCCTCCACAGCTCTCTGGGGAGATTTTAAACATTTTTACCCTGACCTTCTCTTTGACAGTAGTTACACGCATGGGACAAGACTCCGTGCTGCAGCTGATGCTGAGGGACTGTATGAAATGTAATTTATAGAAGATTCCTCTGTGAATAAAAAAAACTACAAACATTATATAAAAGTGTGTTCTGGAAATGTGAAATCATTACAGTCATCACCAAAAAAATGCCAGTTGAGAGACAGTGCAAAGGGCAGGGTTCTAAAGATTAAAAGTGTTCTGGGGAAGTGGAGGCTGCTTGTGTTGGGTACCAGGCATTCAGAGATTGGCATCACCTACCAAAACGTGGAAGTCATGATCTTTACTTCTCCCCTGCTCTGCAATACTCCAGAAGCAATAAAGCTGCATGTTTAGGCAGGCCTGTGAGAAGACATGTAGGAAGGGCAGTTGAATGGAAAATGAAGTTTCTCTTTAGTTAAAAAAAGTTGTAATAAGAAAAAGAAGACATTTTAAAAGTTAACCTGTAGCAAGACAGGACTACATACAGTTTTAGGAACCACTAAGGACATGGAGTCTAATAACAAATCTTTTTTGAGCTATCTCAGGACTCCAAAGGCTTTAAGAGGAGTCACAGGTAAATAAGGCATTGAGTGAGGGCGCATGGCAGAACAGGTCAGTCAGGAGGACTCCCTACCCAGAGCCATCCCCGATGCCAGAAGTCATCAAAGAGTTGCCCTTAAAGAGTTTAATAGACATTTTGGAGCACAGTAATGCAAGCCACATGCTTTGATGGTGCTGACTGTGAAATTGTAAAGGAGCCTCATGATTTTGGGGAATTGCTAATAATGTCAGGGCTGTCGCCTTTCAGGGCCACATTATGCAAGGGAAGAGGGGAGTAAATGTGAAACTAAAGGCCAATATGTTCACTTGGGTACGGAGTAAATAGATAGGAACTATAATAAGCACTCTATTTCTGAGCATACTACACTGGTGAATAGTCAGTATGGTTTTTGCAAAGCAGAGTTAGTCCTTGCCATCTACCAGGGATTTTAAAGGTGGGTGGGTCATAGAGCTAAGGTTGGGCTGGGCTGGGCTGGTGCAGAGCTTATGGGCTTCTAAGCAGCTGTTGAGGAAGTTTCTCACTAAATGCTCTTAAAGAAGTGAAGTGTTGTCCCGATAAAAGTTCTTTCTGTGTATTAGTGATTGGTTAAAGGCAAGGAAGCAAAGTACAAGGAAGATGTTGCTGCTTTCACAGTGCAGATTGGAGAAGAACAGTGCTGACTGATTCCTGCAGGCATCTGGGTTGCTGAAGTGGGAATGGAAGCTGAAGAGATGAGAAAAGTCTCAAGATGTGCCCCATAAAGCATGTGAGGGAACCGGCCACGCACATGTCGTCACTGGGGGCTCTGCCTGCTCCTGGAGGAGACTGTAAAATGCTGGCAGAGAGTTTGGCATCTGCCTACAGGTTGTTCCAGTTCCTACTGCCACCCTATAGCCCATGAGGTTGGAAAAGGTGCACAACAGGATAAGTCAGGTGTTGGGAGAGCTGGCCCAACCCACCTGCAAGAAGAGGGTGATTTGTTACCTGTACCTTAGCTGGGACAAGAGAGCTCTGCAGAGACAGGACAGCAGAACTGAATTGTACAGAGTGGGTGACAAGGAGACCCTCTCATACCCTGAGAAGAAGAAACCACTTACGGCAGCAAGATTTAAACAGAATTAGTGGATTTTCCCCATACCTTACGAGTTTTTAGTACTGGATGCTTGTGGGTGCTCTGATGCCCAGGGTTCCAGGTGGGTTTGTTATGGTCTCTATGCAGCCTGTTGCTGGAGCTCCTGAGATGGGTCACAGGTGCTGCCTGTCCTGCCCTGCTCCTGCCCCTCAGGGTTAGAGCATGGACCTGGTCCAGAGCAGCCTGCTTTGCCCACCTGCTGTGGCAAGCATTCTAGGGCTACAGTTTGCCAGATTCAGGCTCCTGCAACTGTATGTGTTGCTCTCCTGTGAAAGGGGCTGAGTGTGGGTAGTACGTCACTGTTGGCCATTGCTGCAGACACGGTGGCTGGTAGCCCAGTCACAGCCGGGGACAGCCTGGTGGCTCATGGACGCGTGCCTCAGCCCGCTCAGCAGAGGTTGCTGCAGCAGCAGAGCCTCCCCATCAGAGTGACACCAGCCCCTCAGCCTCTTGCCCTCTGGAAGCAGGGGTGGTGTTCCCTGTGGCACAGGGGCAGCAGTGTGGGTACAGCCAGTTCCTGCCTGCCACAAAGAACCAGCCATGCTGCCACAGACAAGCAGTGAGACTGCTCTGGAGCCACACGGGGGCACAGATAAGGCTGGCACTGCTTTCTTAGGCCTTTCCTGTTGGCAAGAAGTCAGAATAAACTGAACCTCATCAAGGGGAAGTAGTAAAAGCCCATTCCCTGGATTGTGGCAGCAAGCCAGGCTCTCACTGCAGACTATACTTGGCAGCACAGTCCTATGTGGATGGTCAGAGCTTGCCATGGACTTGAAAAGCATGACACACAGCATTTTGGCCTCAAGACAAACCAGGAAGCCTTGGGAGCAGTAGGGTTTCTGGTCTGGTAGCACCTGGTCTGCAGTTGGTGGAAGCAGCGTGGTCGGCCTGTCCCTCTGTGCTCCTGCTGCCCATGTGAGCCCTGGCCCCACAGGCTGGCATTTGATGGCCCGTTCATGGCAGAGCCTGTGCCAGGCCCTTCGGGCTGCTCCAGCTGGAGGCAAGTGCTGCTGACTGGGACCAGCACTGCTCCTGAGACACAGCAGGCCTGATGCCCACAGGGAGCCCAGGGCAAGGCACTGACACTGAACATTAGGAAAGCAGACTCCCAGCTCTTCAGAGAGATGGTCAGTGGGATCCCCTGGGAGACTGCCTGCTGGGACAAGGGAGTGGAATATTGCTGGCAGATCTTTAAGGAAGCCTGGGTCAGGGCAACCCCTTGTACCAGTCCAGGGTGGGAGATGAACAGGTCAGAAGCAGCCCTGCCAAGAAGGACTGGGCGGTGCCAGTGCAAGAGAGGCCAGACATGCCCTGGCTGTGTGGACTGGCAGGTCAGAAACCAACCATGTCCTGGGCCTCATAAGAGCAGGGAAGGGAGGTGGTTCTGCCCCTGTTGTGCTCTGGTGAGACCCCCACCTGCAGTGCTGAGTCCAGCTCTGGGGTCCTCAGCACAAGAAAGACATGGAGCTGTTGGAGCAAGTCCAGAGGAGGCCACCAAGTTGATAAGAGGGATGGAACACCTCTTCTGTGAGGAAAGGCTGAGATAATTGGGTTTGTTCAGCCTGGAAAAGAAAAGGCTTCAGGGTGAGAAAATTGCAGCCTTCCAATACCTGAACAGGACTTAAAAGAAAGATGGAGAGGGACTTTTTACAAGAGCATGTAGTGACAGGACAAGGAAGAGTGGATTCAAACTAAGAGAATGTAGGTTTAGATTAACTACTAAGAGGATGTTCTTCACTGTGAGAGTGGCGAGACACTGGAATGGGTTACCCAGAGAAGTTGTGGCTGTTGCATCCCCAGGGGTGTTAAAGTCCAGGTTGGATTGGGTCTGAGCAACCTGGTCTAATGAAAGGTGTCCGTGTACATGGTAGGGGGCTGGAACTAGATGATCTGTAAGGTGTTTTTTAACCCAGGCTGTTCTGTGATTCTAAATTGTTCCAGCTGATCCCCAGCTTGTGAGATCTGAGGAGTGCAAGGTTGAGACTGATCTTGTTGCACAGCCAGTGGGCTTGGAGGCAGCATCTATAGTGCTGATTTTCGCCTGGCCCAGAATAGATTCCTGTTAGTTGCTTGGGGGCCCTTTGATGGGTGGTCCATGTGGTGGGATGGCTGCTCTCCCCCATCCCAGACTACCGACAGCAGCAGGGCCAGGGCAGAGCGCTGGAGGCGACTGCGGGCAAGACTGATGCCAGCCAAGCCTGCAGCCCCATTTACAGGTGGCTGCAGGGGCCTTTCTCCCTTGCAGTCTGTTTCATTTAAGGTTTTTATCTAATCCAAATCAGAAACCCAAGTGTTCAATGTGACCTGTGTCTAGACCACCCTGGATGGGCTCCAGCCCTCAGCCTATAGGATGTAAAGATCAGCATTCTCTCCTTCACTCTGAGGTATCTGAGGAACTGGATGACATTGGGGTTCTGCAAGGCCAGGGCATTGCTGCCAGAGGCGCTGGCACCTCATCACCAGGGAAGTGGCTTGTGAAGGAACTAGCACCCCTGGCCTGGGGTAGTCATGGATGTGGAGTGCCAGGGCAAGCTCTGCCCCTGTCCCACAGGCACCGTGCTGCCCACTGCCTCCTGGCCCACTCACCAGCTGACCAACACCTTGTCTACAAGGAGATGCCACCTCCAGGCTGGTAGGACAGCCCCATGTCTTGTCTCATGGAACAGCCACCAGCCACCACAGGACCAACTTTTCAGCCCTGGTCACACGGCTGGGCTTGGTTTGGTGCTGCTCTGCCAGCCCGGCAATGAGCCAGCCCAGTGGTGGCTGCTGCTTCCTTCTGATCATGGCTGAGCTGTGCATTAAAAGGTGAAGCTAATCAGGTGGTCATGAGTGGGAAGTTTGCCATCTTCTGCCAGGGCTGTGTGTTTGCTCTGCCGCTGCAGAGTTGGAGGAGCAGCTCAAACCATGTGTGCTGCCAGGGCAGCGGGCAGAGCCCTGCCCAGGCACCTGGTGGGTTGGGGTCCCAGCAGTGCCACACAGGATCAGTGCTGGCCGTGGCCTCAGCTGCTCTCTCCATGGCCCCTGATCACAGGCAGGGAGGAGAGCGTGCAGTGGGCTGACTGAGGTTCTTCCTGTGCCAGGGCACTGAGGATGGGAACTCACCGCTTGAGCAGCTGAAGCTGAACCTGACATGTGCCTCTCCCCATCCCTGCTGCACACAGCTGCACTTTTGCACCATCCTTTGTACATTCCTTGCTCTGTCCTGCCCTGGCAGCTGCTGTAAGGGATGTTTCTCATTCCCACTGTGAATTGCCATCCACAGCTCCCTTTCTCAGTCTGTCTCCTGCCAGCTCCCTTGCCTGGGGGCTCCTCTTGAGGAGCCAAGGTTTCTGCTCATGAGTCTGGACCTTTAGCACAGGCATTTCTGCTGCTACTGGAGCAGAGCTGGGCCCTTGGATGCTGCTGTCTGGCCATGCCTGCCACGGCCAAGCATACCAAGGAGGCAACTGAACTCCTTTCAGTGTTTGGTGCTGGAAAGTTCTCAGGAAGTGAAGCTGTAGCAGAAAGGGCAGCTCTGTTTTCCTGGGCTGGAGAGACATGGTGTTGGTTTAACCCTCTTTTGCCCCAAGCTCTGCCCCATATGGAGCTGGTGCCCACTTCTTGGTGTTGCAGGTTGCAAGGCATCCTTAATTCCCTCTCCTTGCCCTGCCAGGACAATGCCTGTATCTGGGCAACAGGCCGGAGGTGGTCAGGGCATATGGGTTGCTCTGGTCTGAGCAGAGTGGAGTCTGGAGTGTTCTGCTGAAGGCAGGACAGTGTTTGGGACACACACTGGGGCCAGCTGCCTCCGCTCAGACCTGTGTGGGCTGGTGTGGAGGCTGGAAGGCCTGTCAGACTCCCTTGGGCAGGGAAGGGGCATCCTCCCTGCGGAGCTGTGCCTGCTTATGGTGGCCATTCGCCATAGAGAGACTCTGCCACGCTGCACTGGGTGCTGGGAGCCTCATGGGGCTGCCATTCCACCCGGAGCACCTGCAGTTCACAGCCGGGGCGTTGCTTCACTCACTGCCTTTGTGCTCTCTCTGCAGCCGCCGAGCTTAAAAACGCTGAGCCTCTCCCCAATGTCGTCTGCCTGGGAGTGCAAGGCACAGGACACCTTTGCCAGCAGCGAGGAGCAGGACGAGGTGCCCCACCAGGTGACAGTGACGGCCACGAACATGGGCAGCCAGTGCCAGTGCCCGAAGGAGGAGCCCAGTGGGGCTCCCCAGAAGAGGGCAAGCACCCAGAATGGGATGCAGGACAGTGGGGGCGGAGGCACAGGCGTGAAGAAGAAACGGAAGAAAAAGGATTTGGGAGAACAGGAAGGGGGTGATAAAGCTGCTGTGGAGGTGAAACCAAAGAGGAGGAGAGAGCCTAAAGAACCAAAAGAGCCTAAAAAGACGAAAGAGTCCAAGAAGCCGAAGGAGCCGAAACAGAGGGAGATGTCCAAGAAGCCCCGGAAACCTCGTGAACCCAAAGCCCCGAAGGAGCCTAAAGATAAGAAGAGTGGCACTGAGCCTGCCCCTAGAGCGAGACCCAAGAAGAGCAGGTGGGTGGTGGTGTGGCCGTGTCTCTGCCTGGTGTGGACAGGGCTGTGGGCTCGCAGGAGCTGCAGCGCAGAGAGCAGCGCTGGGCGTGCGGGCTGCCTGTGCTGAAGGGTGGGTGCAGGCTGGGAGGTGGGGTGAGCTCTCTGGCCATGCACAGGCAGACGGGTCCTGCGAGACCACAGATCTGTAAGGGCACCGAAGAATCTTGGCCTCTCCTTGGTCTGGTCTTTATGCCAAGTGTCCTGAGGTAAAAGGGACCTTAGGGTGGTGTCCCACCAGGACAGCAAAGAGCTGTGTGGCAGAGGGCCTGTCATACCTGTTTTGGGTCTGAGGCAATGTGTATGTGAGTGAGAAGAACCTGACCCTGGACTCTGTGCAAGTGAGGGTCCCTGTATGTGCAGGGGCTGGCAGTCTGCCTGCCCTCAGCTCAGGTTTGGGAGGATGGTGGAGCACATCTCCCTCTCGTCGGAGTCAGGACCTGTCCCTCCTTGCAGCTGTGGAGCTGTGCTGGCAGCCAAGGCCAGCAGTGGGGGGAGGCCTGAGGACTCCTGGTGCTGCACAACCCAACGCCGCCACCTCTGGGAATTCCTCGTCCTTTTAATTAACAGGCTAATTCACCAGAATCTCTGGTTTCTTTTTATCTGGGGATGTGTGCAGATAGCAGAGCAGGTCTCAACAGCACCAATGTCATTTGGTTTACTGTTGTGGTCTGTTGAGAATAAGTGTTTTTGGAGAATCCTGTACAAAACAGGCCTATCAGTTGGAGCTGAGCCCTCCTCGTGTGCTGTAGATAATCCATATTTGCACTGTAAATGCAATTAGTATGGGAGCCAGCTGTGAATTTTTTGGCAAAATCTTTCTTTGTTAGAAAACATCGAGTTAGTAGATCTTCTTGAGGGCACTTGCCTGAGAATGGTCCCCTGAATGGACTTCCCAAGGTCTGAGGGATCTGCCCACCTTGCTCCCACTATGGCTGCCCACAGGGCATGTATATAGGCTGAGGACTGAGTCCTGGGTCTTCTACAGCCCTGATTCTTCAGAGCTCACTGACAGCCACATCCTGGAGAGCCCAGGGCTGCACAGTTGGCACCAGGGTGCCCTTTAGTACCATTGGTGTGGGCTGGTGGTGCACAGGAGGAAGTGTGGGTAGCTTAGCAGGGTGAGAGCCAGGTGCCATGTCCCCAGCATGGGGCCTGAGCCATGCAGTGCTGTCACTTCGGGTCTTCATTGAGCCTGGGGATCTGCACATGTTTGCTATCCTGGGCTGGTGAGCCAAGGCAAATGGGGGATGGATTGATGGATCAAATGGACAGTGCCAGAAGGGTGAGGAAAGGGCTTCTCCAGGCCCCAGAGAGAGCTGCAGCAGAGAGATGGAGGTGGAGAGGGAAGAAGAGGGCTGTAGGCAAGAGGGGGAAGAGTGAAGCCCATGTAAATGCAGCATTGGTTCCCAATGAGAGTCCTGGGATGAGGGATTCAGCTAACATTTTCCTAAAGACACCTCTGCTCACAGGTCACAGAGGTCTGCCCCTGCAGCAGTAACTGTGGGACCAGACCAAAACAGGGGAAACCTGGAAAAAGAGGAGACCATGGAGGCTTGTGCTCCTGGAGGTATTCATGGTTCTCCTAAGAGCTTGTAGCCACCATGGCAGGCCCTTTGGCTGCCAGCAGTACCTGCACAGGGCACTGAGGATCACAGGGCAGCCCATGACCATGCTGTGGCCGGCTGGTGGGCACATCACCCTGCTAGAGATGGGATTGTGGCAGTGGAACCCCAACTACAGAGCTGGAAACTGTGGCCCTCCTAGCCAGGCACAGAAGGGGCTGAGTGTACCAGGAGGGGCTGAAGGTGATCCACTTGCACTGCTGGACACCTGCAGAGCACTGGTGAAGAGGCCACTTCGTGCAAAACAGACCATTTAATATAGCTCTGTAACACATCATGCGGCCAGATAAAACTCTGTCTGGGAGTCTGGAAGTTCCACGCAGCTCTGTGCATTCCTGATGCTCTGTCCCAGTGAGTTCAAGCCTGTGGTGCTTTCTCCTGCTCACCTGCAGTGCACAGAGGGGAGAGGAGAGCAGCAGGCCAGGCCAGTACTCTGTGCAGATGGAATGATTGCTGGGAGTCCTCTAAGTGGCAGATAATGGTAGCATAATTTCTTGTAAATTATTTCTAATCATAGTCAATGACTGGTTCATGAATGAAGCAGTTGTTAATTGTGACATAAATCAATATCTTGGGAGTTATTGCTCAGTGTAAGCAGTGCTCACAGAGCATTTTCAAGGCCTCTAATTGAAGCGTGGATGCATGGCCAGGGCATTTTTGCCCTGAAGAGCAGATTTTTACCCATATATTTTACCAGTTCCAGGCAAGCACTGTTTTTTCTCCTTAAATGGAGCTAAAACCTTGACATAGCTTTGAAACTAACCATTCTTCTGACATTGTGCAGATCTGGGATGTGGAAGGGACGGATGGAGGGTTTGGGAGTGAGGAAGTGGGTTTTTCTCAGCCCCAGGATAGACACCATTGCTTTGGAGTCTTTCCCTTAACTGTGTTCCTCACAGAGGATGAGGATGGACAGTCATGGTGGGAGCTGTCGTTTGTTACCCTGATGTGTCCTGGTCCCATTCCCCCCACAACAGGCAGGTTGTGCTGAGTGCCACAAGGGTGCAGGTGGCCCTTACCCTGAGAACGTACCACAGGGCTGGGCTCGTCTTTGCTAGTTTTTCAGGAAGGTGGTGGGGTTCATGGGAGCAGAGCCCAAATCCCCTCTGTGACCATCTGCCATGATGGACCATTGCAGCTGTGGGAGTCGGACCTGCATCCTACTGTGTTCATGGCCATCACAAAGCTTACCTCCCTCCAGCTGAAGGCACAGTTTGGTGTCTGCTCAGCTGCTGTCTTGGGAGCAGACTCAGTGCTATGGCTCAGGAAGAGAAATCATGAGCTGCAGTCTGGCAGGGCTCTCCAGCATATGCAGGAGGTGACCAGCAGTGTGGCCAGTGCTCCTCAGACTGGGCTAGAAGGTTTGTCTCTGTGGTGCCTCTGGAACTGATGAACTTTATTTTGACTTCTGTCAGTGCAGGCCATGTTTAGGAGTGCTCTGATTGGAGCAGACACCTTGCTGCCCTGGCCTGCTGGGGTCGGTGGTGCAGAGGTCCTCTTTGTGCCTGTGCCGGACCCTATGAGCTCTTACAACCCTCAACTACAAGCCCCTGTGGGGCTGTTCCTCTGGCTGGTGGGAGCCTACAGCCAGGGCAGGTGGACTCTTCCATCCCAGTCCTGGAACTAGATGGAGAAACACTTGGTGGTGATCAATGAGCATCACAAACTAGGGATGCCCAGTGCTGCAAGGGGCCCCAGGAGCCTTAAGGTGCCTCTGGGTGATCCTGTGGGAGCAGAGCCTTGTGTGAGTGTCTGCTGGCTCTCCCCTGGGATCCCTAGGACAAGATCTAACCATCAGTCTGCCTTGGCAGCAAGGACACCCCTGTGGAGAAGAAGAAAAAAGGCAAGAGGAAAAATGAGATACCAGTGAACAGTTTGGATTTGGATCAGGATCTCCTGAGCCCGTCCGTACAGAGCCCAGAGGAGTCTGCGGAGTCGGCTGACAGTCAGGTACGTCCAAAGCCCTCAGCTGGCTGCCAGGGGAAGTCCCAGCTGCCTCTGGGATAGGACTTGGGCGCCTGGGTGTAGTGATCAGTGTTCAGCAGTGTGGCTCCAGGGCCAGGTTCTATCCACCTGAAGTGGCCCAGGGTTGTGTGCACATCCCTCAACCTTGAGTGTCCCTCTCAGCCATGACTCCAGGCAGCTCCCCTTCCCTGGCACAGCACAAGGAGGCAGGTTGGCTCTGCAGTGTGGGGAGCTGTGTGCTCTGCATCTCTGCAGGGCTCCCTTGCCTCACGTCATCAGGTCTGATGGGGCTGTGTGGGTCACGGTGGAGACCTCGTCACCAAAGTGGTGGGTTATCTACAGGGAGTGCCTGTTCTCCCTATCACCTCCATCCACTGGGGCTTGGGGCGGCCTGGACATCTGTCAGCTCTGGAGATACTTGGTCTGCCCATGTTCCCTGGCACTTCCTTTTTCATCCCATACACAGAAACGACGTTCAGGACGGCAGGTGAAGAGGAGGAAGTACAATGAGGACCTGGATTTCAAGGTTGTGGATGATGACGGCGAGACAATCGCTGTGCTGGGAGCTGGGCGAACCTCCGCGCTCTCTGCCTCTACTCTGGCGTGGCAGGCAGAGGTAGTGCTGGGTGTGGGCTGGGAGGGCGTGGAATATGCCACGTGCAGGGTGTCCCAAGGGTGGCAGTGCTGAGGTTTGAGGAAGTGGGGGTCTAAGCTCAAGGATGGGGTGAGAGTGTGCCTGTCTGGAAGGGTTGCAGGCTGGCTTTGCAGGAATTGTGAGATGGCCAAGCGTGTGGGTCCAACTGTCACCCTCTTGCTGAGTGACTGGGACCCCTGTAACATGTCACATAGCTGGACATGTCCCTGAAGAAGTGACCCAACCGCTACCTATGCCCACCTTTGGCTCTGGTTTCTAGCTCCTGTCTATGATTAGTATAGTATTTTGTCTCTGCCAGCTGAAGGCTTTGTAGGTGCCAAATCGTCATTTTCTGCCCTCGCTCCTCTCCATCACTGCCTCAGAGCAAAGTGATGCCAGTCTGACACTTGCCAGTTGAGCTGACCTGATGGGCAGGATCTGGGTGGTGTGGCAGGGGCCAGCAGGTGCCACTGCAATTTGGGCCTTGCTGTCCTGTTCAGTGCTGGCTCCTGGTGGGTGCTGGCAGCTCCTTGCTGCCTGTCTGTGACTGTGTGTAGGATCCTGCAGCTCATTCTATCTCTGATCACCAACAAAGCTGCCAGATGTTATTAACGGTCACTAGTTGTTTTCATAGTGTTCCTGTAACCCTCTCTAGTCCCCTCTTCCCAAAGCTTTGGTGGGTATTAGTCAGCTCTGTTGTTCAGCCCTAGCCTGATGATCCTTGCCTGTCCTGGGGCTGCTGTCCAGGAGAGATGCTGCCTGTGCTGCTTCAGCTCTGACTGGGGCTGTGTCCCAGCTGGGCTCCTGGCAGTCATCTTTCCAAGTGAGACTTTTCAACCAGCAGATAGGTATGACCTACCACCTTGTTCTCCTGTCAGTTCTGAGCTTCCATCTCAGATTGTCCTGCTCCAGGTGAGTTATTAAGGCTGTTGTACAATGGCAACGACTGGGTGGCTGCTCTGGGGCCTGGCTGGCCTGCAGAGCTGGGCCTGCTCTTGGCTGCTCCCAGGGTCAGAACTGACCTGGCAGGGCAGGATGTGAGTGCTGCCATGGTGGGGCTGCTCTCCATGGCCTGGACTTGCAGGTTTCCCCCTGGATCCTGGCCACAGTCCTCAGCAGCTCTCTGGGGTAGTGCAGGGCTCCTTCGACAGCCTTCAGGCAGCCAGCAGTGAGCCATGGACCAGTGTAAGGGCTGTGGATTAACATGGAAGCTCTAAGCTCCAGGACACTGAAAGTGGCTGCCATGTGCCCCTGGCCATGTTCACACAAACCCTTTGTGTCAGGCAGGGTCAAGCAGAGCCCAGTGGTGGCAGGATGGATGCCTGGGCACAGGGGAGCAGGCACTGCTAAGGGATCCAGGCACACTGCTGCTCAGTGTGTTGTGGTGCTGGCTCCAACATCTTGCCATGCACGCAGGGGTGGTGCCGAGGCAGCAGTTGGCCAAGGGCTGAGGGTGGAAGGGTTGCTCTGGACCTGGGCATAACCTTGGCTTTCCCAGCCACTTTTGGATGAGTGGATGCCCGGTGTGTCTGTCCTTCCCCAGCAATGCCCCGTGTCTTTCTTTGAGAGACTTTCTAGTCTGCGAAGCTACACCACAGGACTGCTTTGCTTTGGACCAGATTCTGCCTCCATCTGAAGAGTCTGCCTTTCTGCTCTGCACTTTACTCATCCTACTGCTGTATCATCTTCCAGGCAGGGCAGAACTGATACTTCTAATGCTCAAGCGAGCTCCATGTTTTTGGTGTCTGTCCTCTCCCCCGAATCTTCCCGTGCCTCTGCTCTGCAGCACTGACAGGCACAAGCCCTTGGCATTTGCTGGGGCTGGTCCTGACACTGACACAGCCAGGAGAGCCTCCCCTTCCTGCTCTCAGAGCTGGAAGCAGAACAGCATTAGGGCCACTTCCAGCAAAGCTTGTGTGCTCAGCAAGGGAGGCTGTGCTGGGAGTCCAGGGTGTGAGCAGAGGGTGTCTGCAGCCTCAAGGGGTAGAGTCAAAACCTGCACAGGGAAATAGGCAGGACTTTGAGCCTTCCAGGAAGAGCTGCATGAACAGTGGTAGGGTGAGATGCTGTTGCCCATGTCCTGAGGCCATAGGCAGGTGGCAGCAACAGGGTGCATATGGCAGGGCCTGACAGCCCTGCTCTCCTGGAGTCCTTGGGGCCATACAGCACTGTGGATCTGTATAAATGCCAAGCTGTGTCCAAGATCTGGCATGGAGAGTGCCTGGGAGCAGAAATGCACATGCTCTTCCTTCCTTGGCTCTCAGGGCAAAAATGCCCAAGCTCCTTCCTCTTTTCTGGGAAACTTGCCACCCTGTCCAGCTGCCCTGGTGTAAGTGGAAGGACCCACACAGCATATGCACCAGTGCTGTGGCCTGGCTTTCCCGGGGAGGACAGGCAGAGGTGCTGCTGGGCTGGCAGCACTTATTACACCCTTGAACCCAGCAAGGGCTCCCCAAGCACAGCTCTCCCAGCTCCCAGTCCCAACTCTGTCTGCCCAGCTCGTGGACTGGGAGAGGAGCAAGTAGCTGGTCTGTGCTGGGAGGGTGCCAGAGGCAGGTGATGAGCCAGGAAAACAGCTCTTCTCTTCTGTCCCCAGGAGCCTCCTGAGGATGATGCCAATATCATTGAGAAGATCCTTGCCTCCAGGATGGTGCAGAAAGAGGTGAGTAGCAAAGATGTCAGCAGGGCTGGAGGTCCCTGGGCAGAGGAGAGATGGTACGTGGCTGCCCTGTGCAGCAGGGACATGAGATGTCAGGAGCAAGGAACTGGCATACTGTTCCTTCTTCTTGCTCTTGTGGTGGGATGCTAGGGTATGCCCTAGGTATGATCCTAGGCTATGGATCAATGTGGTGCTTCTCCTGTCCTGGGTACTAGAAAGCCTCTGGAGAGGAGTCAGGCCTGGGCTGATGCCCAGGAGGTGTTTTGAGTCCCCCATGGTCAAAGGTGGTCTCACACCATGCTCCCAAGGGCTATTGCACCTCCAGGGCAGCAGCACAAGTGCCTGGCTGTCCTCACCATCCCTGAGGCTCAGTCCCTGTAGCCTGTTGCCAGGGAGGGGAAGGCTGCCTGCACCTAGATCACAGAGCATGCCTCCCCAGTTTCTGCACAGGCTCTGACTGTTGCTGACTCTCCTTGGTTTCAGGCTCATCCTGGAGGCCTGGCATTCGAGACGGAGGAGTTCTACGTCAAGTACAGGAACTTGTACGTGCGGTATTGTGGTGCTTTGTGTCGTGGGCCCTGTGCACTCAGGAGCAAGGACTGTGTGCTCACACCTCCATCCCATCCTGAGCCGCAGCCCCAGCATCCCTGTTTTCCAGCCTCTGTCCTCCTGAGCCAGCCATAGTTGTGGGATGCAGGGACGCCACTGCAGCTTCAGTGCTTGGTCTTGGCCTGGTCCTGGGCCACAGTTTTCCCCAGTTTAGGGTGGGGACTGGGCATTCTCTGGATCACCAGGAGGTCCTGGATCACCTGGAGGTCCCTACTGCTCTGTATGGTGGATGGGATTGGCACCAAAGGCCTTTTGAGCTCGTTTTCTTGATTTTTTTCCTCCATTGCAGCTCCTATCTCCACTGTAAGTGGGCAACTCTGGAAGAGCTGGAGAAGGACCCAAGGATCTCCCAGAAGATAAAGCGCTTCCGGAACAAGCAGGCTCAGATGAAACATATTTTTACAGAGGTGAGAGTAGAGCACAGTGAGCTGTGGTGCCCAGGCCAGACCAGCTCCAGGGCCAAAGGCACTAGGGCTGAAGCTGAGGGTCTGTGACAGTGCCCTGGACACCTGCGGTGTCACTGGCAGAATTATGAGCAGGGCAACAAGTGTCACTTGCCAGGCATTGCCAGTTCTAGAAGTGTTGCTCAGTGGGTGGGAGGGAGGACAGCATGCGGGGCTGGGGTGGCTTCTGTGGTGGAACAGAGATGCTGTGGAGAGAGGGAGCTATAAATATCTGGGCTTAGAGCTGCTCCTGCCTGCTCTCCTCTATAAGCAGATTAATCTTGCTTAGTATGAAAGGTGTTCTATAATTTATCTTGCTGCTCCAGAGATAGTTGTTGGATCTCCTTAAACTGCCCCTTAAAAGCATAAATCAGGCCAGTGGGCTATGGAAATTTCTCCATTGTAGCTGGAAGGCTGGGGGCGTGTGTCAGATTTCTCACTCTTGAGTCTGTTTGTGGTCTTTCTCAGGATGCAATGAAAAAGTGTGTGTTGGAATGTACTGTACCACTGACAATTCATCAAGGAGCACATGGTCTTTTCCTGTGACTAACTGAGCTTCAGGAGCTGTGAGCATAGAAGCCTGTTTTTGCTCCTTCCCAAGTGCTAAGCCACGTGTCCCTCCAAGGACCACTGCTGCGTGGGGCAAGAGAGAGGCAGAGTCAGAGACCAAGGGTCACCCCTTGCAGGAGTGGGGTTCTGTGTGTGGCTCTGTGCTGTGACAGTCACAGCTCTGGATGCTGCATGCCATCTGAAGCAGACAACTCAGGGCTTGTACCTTGGGGCCAGATAGGCTGGAGAGGACATTCCTGCCTAACAGCAAGGGCAGCACGGAGCCTGTGACTGCTCTGAAGGAAGAGCTTTGCCTTCTGTGGGGCTCCTGTGTCCTCCCTGCTCAGAGACAGATGTTTGTATCTTCATCCAGGGCACTTGGTGTGCTGCACACAGCTAGCAGCATTCTGGGGACAGATGCCCTGCAGCTGTTTACTCATGCCCAACGTCTGTTTAACCCTGGAATCACCTTGAACTTACCTTCCTTTTTACTGTTTGCTGTCACAGCCTGATGAGGATTTGTTCAACCCGGATTATGTGGAGGTAGATCGAATTCTGGAGGTGGCTCACACAAAGGACCCAGACACTGGGGAGGTGAGCGGATGCATTACTTGCTTGCCCCATGAAGGGAGGGAGGAAGGGAGACTTGGCAGGAGGTCCAGCCCCACAATGGGCATTGTGGGTCATCTCAGAGCACCCTGAGCCTTCCCAACTGTTCCCTGTGCGCCCTGTTCCTGAGGACCCTTGTCACAGGGTCCGTGAAGGGCTGCTGACCCTCCCTGTCTCTGAGCCTATCTCTCTGTGCTGCAGGAGGTGACTCACTACCTGGTGAAGTGGTGCTCACTGCCCTATGAGGAGAGTACCTGGGAGCTGGAGGAAGATGTTGACCCAGGGAAGATTAAAGAGTTTGAAGCCCTCCAAATCCCTCCCGAAATCAAGCACATGGTAACGTACCCAGAGGTAACGTACCCGGCTGGCAGCTCGCTGCCCTGGGCACAGGGACTGGCTGTGTCTTGCCATGGTCCAGCAGTGCTGGCCTTGTCCCTGGTGCTGCAGTGCAAGCCTCATATCCCCCCTTCCGGGCGAGTTAGTTGTCAAGGTCTGGGGGTGGGCTCTGGAGGCCAACACCTTGCTGTGACTCAGCTGTCAGTGACTGCTCTGAAGCGTTGTCCTGGTGCACAGCCCCAACAGCAGGGTCTGGCCTCGCTGAGCATTGACCTCTCCCATGGATCTTGCTCCTGCTCTCGCCTCCTAGGAGCGCCCAGCATCTGACTCCTGGCAGAAACTGGAGAAGTCCCGGGAGTACAAGAACAGCAACCAGCTGCGGGAGTATCAGCTGGAAGGAATGAACTGGCTGCTCTTTAACTGGTATAACAGGTGAGGAGGCGCTGGAGGCCTGTGTTCTCGTGAGCAGTCCTGCTGGCAGTAGGCCCTGGTGTGTGCTGTCATGGGAACAGCAGAGCTGGGAAGTGGAGTGCACAAACAGGGGCCTGACAGAGCAGTCCCCGAGTCCTTCAAGTGCTGGGGCTAGCAGGAGCTGCCAGAAAAGTTGGGTATGCTTTAGCTTTGCAACTGAGTCTTGAAGAATGTTTTCCCCTAGTAAATGCTGATGTGTCTTGGAGGTAGTAGGGCTTAGCTATGGGTCTAAGATACACCTGATTTTTGGTATTGACCAGGCAACTGGTGAACGGTTCTGTGGCAGGAATGCAGGAATATACATGTTCTCAGCTGCAGCAGGCCATCAGATGCATCTTTCCCTTGATCTTGTATACCTGAAAGATGTATCTTTCATGCTGACTTTGAATCCATAATCTTGCAAGAAGTGGGATGGTCTGGCTTACCCAGACAGGTTTGGGCCACTATACCAATGTCCCCCCAGTTTCATGCTCCAGGGTCAGAGAGGTGAGGGTAGAGGTGATGTGCCTGGCATCCCATCAAGGAGGTGGCAGCGGGATAGTTCCTGCCCTCACGAACCACATCCACCTGACCCTGTCCATCTCTGCAGGAAGAACTGCATCCTGGCTGATGAGATGGGGCTGGGGAAGACAATCCAGTCAATCACCTTCCTCTCAGAGATATTCCTGATGGGCATCCATGGCCCCTTTCTCATCATTGCACCTCTCTCCACCATCACGAACTGGGAGAGGGAGTTCCGCACCTGGACGGAGATGAATGCCATCGTGTACCACGGCAGCCAGATCAGCCGGCAGATGATCCAGCAGTATGAGATGGTGTACAGGGACACACAGGTGGGTGACACACACAATGCTCCCAGCATTGGCTTCCCACGCTTGGGGAGCACTGAGCTGCCTGAGGAACTTGTTCATCTGGAGAGGGAAGGGTGATCTTATGAGAATTCTTTGCTGGCCTAGGCTCAGGGTGCACTGTGTGTGAGTGAGCAGACCCAACTCATGCAGAATGGAGAAGGTGCAGCAGAACCCTGGCCTTGGTTCTTGTCCTAGTCTGTGTGTCTGTCCTGAACCAGTGTCTGGTTTGGAGACACACAGTCAGTGGCCAGCAAGGACTCTTGCAGTAACCTGCCCAATGCTTGAGAGAGATTATTCTGAGGAAATTGCAGCTTGGAGCCAGATGCTCATACTGTCAGACAGGAGGTCTGACAGTGTCCTGCCACTCTGCAGGAGTCAAGCTCTGGTTTCTGTCTCCATAGGGTAACCCTCTCCCTGGGATCTTCAAGTTCCAGGTGGTTATTACCACCTTTGAGATGATCCTTGCCGACTGCCCGGAGCTGAAGAAGATCCAGTGGCGCTGTGTGGTCATTGATGAGGCACATCGCCTGAAGAACAGGAACTGCAAACTCCTGGAGGGGCTCAAACTCATGGCCCTGGTGAGCATGGCCTGCCCAGTTTCACCTGAGAGCAGGGTAGGAAGGAGATGGCCATGCCAAATGTTCAGATGCCACTGTCACCAGCTCAGGCCCTGTGCCAGGCTGGGGGAAAGCCATCCAGGTCTTTAAAGCAGTGCCAGTGGTTGGAGGCCCTTTGATGGATGGGGCATGGGTGCTCTGCAGCCATCACAAACTCCTTTTTGCTGAAGTGCAGTATTAACCCAGACCAGGCCAAGTCCCCTTCTGCCTTCCCCCCTGTTTGTGCTCCCTAGGAGAGCCATGCCTGGCCTTGCAGCATGGTGTAGGCTGCTGTAGTTACTGGCCAGCCCTACAGGGCACCTCTGGCCATGATGTACCTCATGCCTGCACTGAACAGGACTCTGGTATTTGAGCTGGTTAATACTGCTGTGCAAAATGTGGACCAGTCCACGCCAGGGATGGGAGTGCTGGATGGTTCATGGTAAAAAAAGGATCAGTGAGCTGCTCTGAGAAATTAATTTGGATGTCCAACTCCTTTCCAGCCCTGAGAAAAGCAGCACTGCTGTTTGCTGGACCAAGGGCCATGAGGCCTATGGGATCTTCCAGCCCTACCCAGCTTCAATCACACTCAACTGTAGCTGGGCCAAGCCTCCAAAAATTGTTAGTCTTGTGACTTCAGTTCCCAAAATCCCTGCTGTTTCCCCATGACTTTGTGTCTTGTGCAAGTCCCTTCTAGGTTGTGAGCCTAGGGCACAGCAGGATTGCCTCTGGTCCCACTTTGTAACCATCACCTTCTTTTATCAAGTCCCGTGGGAGCCTCCCACCTTACAATTACCCTTCTTTCATTGGTGTTGACTCTTGAGGACATTCACTGCACTAGGTTGAGCAGAAGGACTAGCCTGAGTAGTGAGCCCAAGGCTCTGGCAGTGCTGAGACAAAGCTGGTGCGCCCAGAACCAGTACCCAGTGGTGTCTAAAGCCTGAGCCCTGTTGTCAGGCCTGGGAGGAAGAGCATTCTAGAGGGATCATCCAGTCCTCACACCCCCAGGTCCTGGGATTGTCTCAACCCCATCTCCTTTTATTGCACATGTACCCACATGATGAGCATCTGAGAAATGCTCCCCCTTGTTTCCAGTGCACAGTCATCCCTGCCCCTGCTGATTCCATACTGCGCTGCTCAGGCTGGCCCTAGCAGCAGGTCCCTTGTTCTCCTTGGTGTGGCATGGCTCTGGGCCGTGTTCCCTCTTGTTCTACCCAAGTCCTGAAGAAGGACATCCTGCCCCCAGCTGCACAGAAGCTTGGGCTCTGTCTGTGTTCCCATCTGGCACCAGCACAGCCCTGCCTTAAGGGTCTTGTGCTAGGACTGAAGCCTGGGGGCAATGTGAGATCTAGGTTTTGTCTGTTGTTGCTGCACGGAGCTGGACTGGGACATGTCCAGGGAGGCATCCTGGGAGCCACAAGACAGTGTTGTGTTGTGGTGGCTTGGTCAGGGCTGTCACCATGGCCAGGAGAGCCTTTCAGGGAGTCTGTGTTCTCCCAGGCCACCCATAGTGCTTCCGAGGCTGGAAGACAAGGCTTAGTGCACTCTTAGGACTCCTTGGACCCAGCCAGTGGGGCTGAGCCCTCAACCCGTTTTCTGTGTGTCCTCAGGAACACAAGGTGCTGCTCACAGGGACTCCCCTGCAGAATTCAGTGGAGGAGCTCTTCAGCCTCCTAAATTTCTTGGAGCCACAGCAGTTCCCCTCAGAGACAGCCTTCCTGGAGGAGTTTGGAGACCTGAAGACAGAGGAGCAGGTACCTAGAAGAGGGATGCTGGTGAACGTTGGCGCAGGTTACTGGGACATGTGATGACCAAACCAGGCATGCTCTCAAACATGCACTTCATAGAAGTGGAGAGGACTCCTCATGGTGGGAGAAGTAGAGTTGTGACAGAACTCCCAGTGCTGCTTTGGAGGGAGGAGACCAGCCTGTGCCAAGGCAGTAGTCTACTCCCACCTGTCTCCCTGCTGCCTTTGCATCCCTTGGCAGCACAGCTCACCTGCCTCTCCCACCTGATCTGTCCCTGAGACCAACAGGAGTGTAGGGGGAATGGGGAGGTCAGTAGATCCATGTGTCAGTTGCCCTTGTCAGGTTCCTGTGGAGAGCCTTCCTGCAAAGCTCCTCCTGAATGTGGGTCATGGGAAACTGCTCGGTCCCTTGGGCTGTCACAGTGCCTTTTGAATGTGGGAATTGCACAAAGATTGTCATTCTGAGGGAGCAGGCACGAGCATATGAAACAATAACTATCTCAGTATGGTGCTGTCCAACCTCTCAACTTTCCTCCTGCATCAAACACCCAGGGCTGCCAGCTGTAGAACCATGTGCAGTCCACAGCCCAGGACTGGTCACTGATGCGCCTGCCTCAAGGATGCCTTGAAGGTGTCCTGGCTGGCTGCTGAGCAGCTGCTCCAGGGTCTCCTGTAGTGTGTGTGCAGCTGAGGGGGTGCTCCTCTGTCCCCGCGTGTTTGCTGTGTAGGAGGGCAGTGAGTCAGTGTGCTTTTTCTACAGGTGAAGAAGCTGCAGTCCATCCTGAAGCCCATGATGCTGCGACGGCTGAAGGATGATGTAGAGAAGAATCTAGCACCCAAACAGGAGACTATCATTGAGGTGGAGCTAACCAATATCCAGAAGAAATACTACCGGGCCATCCTGGAGAAGAACTTCTCCTTCCTCTCCAAGGGTGCCAACCAGCACAATATGCCCAACCTCATCAACACCATGATGGAGCTGCGCAAGTGCTGCAATCACCCCTACCTCATCAATGGTGAGGGCTGTGCACAGGAGGTGTTGGGGGGACACACAGGTATCACTGCAGCATTTACTACTCACTGCTTGCAGACCTCACCCATCTTGGGAGCCAGCTCAGGCCCTTGTGTGTCTGCTTGCTGCTGTGGCTGTGAGCCCAGCACAGGGTGAGTGATCTGCCCTGTTGCCCTGCCAAGTAGCCCAGCTCCATACAAGAGTTGCTTGTGGATGGGCTCCTTAGGGTCTTGCGAGGTGTTCTGACACAGGACCCTCTTCAACATCCCAGCCTGACTTGTTCTGCCAAGAGCTGATGCAAGCCCTGAAGTTTGGTCACAGGAGCAGAGAGTCTGCTGGAGGTGTCTGGCCAACCTCCCTAACCCTGACTGCATGGGTTCTGTTCCTTGCACACTCCCTTGCTGCTGCTCTGGGCGGGAGGCTGGGGACAGCTGCACTGCCACCCTCACCAAGAGCCACATCCCTTTTCACCTGGCAGGGGCAGAGGAGAAGATCCTGGAAGACTTCCGTAAAACACACAGCCCGGAGGCACCAGACTTCCAGCTGCAGGCGATGATCCAGGCAGCTGGGAAGCTGGTGCTTATTGATAAGCTGCTTCCCAAGCTGATCGCCGGTGGGCACAAGGTGCTCATCTTCTCGCAGATGGTGCGCTGCCTTGACATCCTGGAGGACTATCTCATCCAGAGGCGGTTAGTACAGGCTCCAGCATTCTCCATGGCTCCTCCACATCACCTCCATGCACTGCACATAGAGTGGCAACAACACAGGGTGGGGATTTGGCTGTTCCATGCCTCTGTACTGATGGATATGAGTTGCTGGCTACTGCTCATGAGTGCCAAGCCCCCAGAGCTGGGCAGCTCAGACCTGTCCATTCTGCATAGTCCAGGACCAGTCCTCAGAGTGACCAGGTGGAAGTAGATAGGACCCTTGGTTCTGGTTCCATGAGCTTCATATCCATGCACATCATGTGGTTGTGATGATTTTGCCATCATAAGAGTCACAGCTTTTGGTAACAATCACAGCACAGACAGGCTGGTGGGGCCTGAGCCTCTCCCTGGGCACAGACTCTGCCAATAAATCTCAGCTGCCTGTGTACTGACACACAGCCCAGGGGAAGGAGCAGGAAGGGATCTGGCAGTCACAGCCGGTTCAGGCCCTGCCGTGACGCCACTCTCAACTCTCCCCCTCCGGAGCAGGTACACCTACGAGCGCATCGACGGGCGGGTGCGTGGGAACCTGCGCCAGGCTGCCATCGACCGCTTCTGCAAGCCCGACTCCGATCGCTTTGTCTTCCTCCTGTGCACGCGGGCGGGAGGGCTGGGCATCAACCTGACTGCTGCTGACACCTGCATCATCTTCGATTCTGACTGGAACCCTCAGAACGACCTGCAGGTAACGGGCCAGGCTGGACCAGGCTGCTGGGAGGTCCTGTGGCATGGCCCCTGTCACTTGTGCCAGGCAGGCAGGCAGGGCATCAGCACGTTGCTGTACTGGCCATGGAGTGCTGTGCCAGGAGAGCCAGCAGGAGCACGGGCAGAAGGGACAGGACACAGGAGATCACAGTGTGGCTCTGAAAGCACAGATGGGACACAGAGCAGGCGACATTATGTCCATCCCTGGTTTTGGAGGGGGTGTTGTGTTGTGTGCCCACAATTGCAGACAGATAGAGCTCCAACCTGAGGCCCATGTCCTTGCCCTGGGAATGCCAGGTTCATCCATTCCTGCTCCACAACCACGCAGGCCATGCCAGAGCCCTGCCAGGTCCGCCACAGGCACGGAATGAGGGTGCTGTGGTGGGTGGGAGCTGACTGTGGCTTGGGTGGGTGAGTGTAGGTGGTGGTGCAAGGTGCTACAAGCCACACGGTCCCCATCCTGCTGGGCTCCCTCTGCTGACACTGTGCCCTCTGCACTCCCAGGCTCAAGCTCGCTGCCACCGGATCGGGCAGAGCAAGGCGGTGAAGGTCTATCGCCTCATCACCAGGAACTCCTATGAGCGGGAGATGTTTGACAAGGCCAGCCTGAAGCTGGGCCTGGATAAGGCTGTGCTGCAGGACATCAACCGCAAGGGCAGCACCAACGGGGTAGGTTGGCTGCCTGAGCAGAGTCAGGCAGAGTCTGCAGGAGAGCTCTTCTCCTGCAAGTCACTGCCAGGTGGGGGCAGAGACTGGACAGACTTTGGGAAGATGGACCCCAATCCCATACACTCACACTGCTACTGTTTGGCCTGACAAACTAAACTATCCCTGCACTGCCACGGGGTTGGGGAACACATGATGCTGTGTCTGGGGTGGCATGGATTGAAATTCCTGACAGTCCCTCAGGCAGCATTTTGAAGTGACCTCTTTGCTGTAGCAGCAGCAGATCTGGGTTTGCTCGAGACTTCTCTGCCCTTCTGTAGCAGAGAGAAGGGCCTTCTGCTGTGCAGTGGTCAGGGTTGCTGGCCAAGCAGGTGATGCTCCCATGTTTTGGGCAGGTTCAGCAGCTCTCCAAGATGGAGGTGGAGGACCTGCTGCGGAAGGGTGCCTACGGGGCACTCATGGATGAGGAAGATGAAGGGTCAAAGTTCTGCGAGGAAGACATTGATCAGATCCTCCAGCGCAGGACACAGACCATCACAATCCAGTCTGAGGGGAAAGGCTCCACCTTTGCCAAGGTGTGGAAGGGAAGGAGGATAGCCCTTGGAGGGGTCGGGGAGGAGGACACGCTGGGAGCATGCAGGGCTGGAGTGGTGGACTGATCTCCTACCTGTGTGCAGAGACATGTCTGCATGGAGGCTGAGCTCTCCTGTGCCAGTGTGCCCAGGAGTGAGACCTTTGTGCTATGGGGTCTGACATACCCCCCGAGAGAGCCTGAGGAGCCAGCTCTGTGCTGCGCTCATGGCTGGTGTCTGCTGGGGCACCAAGGGCCACCTGTCCCTCCTCATCTTGCATAGCCCAGGCTCTCTTTACAGTGGGTCAGGTAGGACTGCAGAACAGAGGGGTTCACCTCCCTTAGGGAGACAAAAGAACCCTCTAGCATATAACAATGTGGGGTGTAACACCCCACAGCAGTGAGACTGTGCTCAGGCAGGCTTGGGTAGGGATCTCTGTGTGGGAGAAGGCACATTTGGATGTGTGTTGCATCCTATTCACTATTCTTTCAGGCCAGCTTCGTGGCATCAGGAAACAGAACTGACATTTCCTTAGATGACCCCAACTTCTGGCAGAAGTGGGCCAAGATAGCAGAGCTCGATACAGATGCCAAGAATGAAAAGGTAAGATCCAGTTTGGGATCTGTGTGCCCTACAGCTGATCAGACACCAGGTGGTGTGGTCTCCAGGCAGAAGCTGTGTGCTTCTGCTATGCTTCTGGAGGGGTTTGTGTTGGGCATCAAGGATTACTGCAAGGGAAGACTGGCCCACGAGTACTGGCTAAAGCCCTGATTTATTTAGCCACGTGTTGGTCTGTGTTTCCCTGATATTCAGGCTGCTCAGTCTGTGCTCCCAGCTACATCCAAGCCTGGTTAAGGGGCAGTAGTTGGGGTGGCGTGAGAGGGGACAAGAGGATGAAGGAACCAGTGCAGTTGCCCAACTCTGGGAGTTCTGGGAAGGGGCTGCCAGGGGCTCAGTGCCTTGAGGCATGGACACAATGCTGCATGATGCCTGCAGATGCTCCCTCTTGCTCAGCTGCTCACCTCCTGAGCAGGAGGGTGCAGGAGATGTTGTCTGGGCCATCAGGGTTTGGTCCTGACAGTGCAAGAATGGTGTGAGAGAAGGTCTCCCCTGCGTTGGGCAACTTCTCCAGTATTTCTCCCTGTTCTTAGAGCGTCAAATGCTCCCTCGTGCTTCCTGTTAGATATTTTCCATATCCAACTGAATACTATCTGTGTTCATCTGGGCCTGAAGTGACTGTGGGTCAGGCTGTATCCTGACATTGCTTGAGAAACAAATCTGTCTAAAAGCTGAACATGAATAGGGATGATGGGAGCTGCCCATGGCTTCTCTTGGCCTGCTGGAGCAAGTGGGGACAGATTTGGATTGTGTCACTCCTTCCTCCACCAGTGTTTGCAGCCAGGCAGTCCTTCCTGCAAGGGTGGGAACAAGAAATAAAGGCAAGTGGATCTGGCAGGCCTGTGTTGGTGAAGGTTGCAGACCATATATGAGTGCTCCTGGAGTGCAACCTCTTGCCCTCACTGTCAAGTTGGCTTCTTCCCAGCAGCAGCTGTGGGCAAAAGCAGCAGCTGTGGCTCTGATGAGCCAGTGCTTGACTTCTTCTGGCCTGGGAGCAGAGCTGCTGGACATTCCCCACGCACCTCTGGGGAGCATCTCCCAGGGGCATTATCCTTGTTCTTGCCCCAGCCCTCTCTGCTCATGGAAGGAGCTCTTCAGCCGATCACTGTGATGGAACTGGGAATCATAGAATATCCTGGGTTGGAAGGGATCCACAGGGGTGATCAAGTCCAACTCCTGGGCCTGCTCAGGACAACCCAAATAATCCAACTACATGCCTTAGAGCATTGTCCAAAAACTTCCTGAGCTCTGGCTGCTTAGGGCCATGACCACTGCCCTCAGGACCCTGTTCTAGGGCCCAACCACCCTCTTGCTGTAATTCCAGCTAAGACAGCAATGCCATAGAGGTGGTGTTACACAGCAGCAGGAGGGAGGCCCTGCAGCTCTGCAGAGCTCACTGTTCAGGCAGAGGCAATGAGGTGTGTGTGTGTGTGTCCCATGCCTGAAATCAAGGCAGATTTAGATGGTATGGATTTGTTCGACAGGATAGGGGTAAGGAGGTGGGTACATGCTATTTAATTTCATATTGCTTCTTCCTGCATCTTCTTGGAAGCTGCCTTTCCTCTTCCGGCCCGTCTGTCCCCTGACACAAAGATTACACCACCTTCAGCACAGCACTTGGCACAGGCAGTGCTGGGAGGGCCAGAAGTGACTCAGAGCTGAGTCAGCTGCTGGCTGTCAGCAGTTTGGACCCAAAGGGGCTGATTTTCAGCCTGTCATCATTCAGGCTGAATTTTGTGCTGGCCCAGATTTGTCTCACGTGTGGAGGCAGAGCTCCATGCAGGTAATTTGGAGCGGGTATCCCAGTGGGAAGGTTGGCCACAGGACTGGCAAGCCAGGAGCCAGAGGTGTGAGCAGAGCCAGGTGGCCGGGGGGAGAAGAGCACATTCAAGATTTTCTGCCCATACCTGAGCATGTTCTCTGCTCCATCCCTCACAGGAGAGCCTGGTTATCGACAGACCCCGTGTGCGGAAGCAAACCAAACACTACAACTCCTTCGAAGAGGATGAGCTCATGGAGTTCTCTGAGCTGGACAGTGACTCAGACGAGCGACCCACACGCTCGCGGCGCTTTAACGAGAAGACGCGGCGGTACCTGCGGGCTGAGTGCTTCCGTGTGGAGAAGAACCTGCTCATTTTTGGGTGAGTCTCCCCCTCACTGAAAGCATGGCCACAGCCTCCCGCTGCCCTACCACCTGTGGGCCACTGACTGCCCCAGCCACCTTCTGTCTATCCTGCTTGCAGCATTTCCTCTTCCAGCAGTGACCTCCTGGGTGGGGCCTGGGCTCTAAGCAAATGCTTGGGGTAGAAGGAGAGTTAGAGGGAAAGAGCATAAGCCCCTGTTTACCACTTCCAGAGTCTGCTCCTGCCTCTGCCCTCTTCAGTCCTGCAAACTTCTCCCTATCTCTGCTTGTGTAATGAATGGGGAAAACATGCCTATCCAGGGACTGTCAGGGCTGTGCCCCTCAGAGAGCTTCTGCAGAAAGGTGCCGGCAAGGTGCCTCATTGCACAGGAGTGTTTACTCTGTTCCTGCTGTTTCAGCTGGGGACGCTGGAAAGATATCCTGACTCATGGGCGGTTCAAGTGGCACCTGAATGAGAAGGACATGGAGATGATTTGTCGGGCCTTGCTGGTGTATTGTGTCAAACACTACAAGGGGGATGAGAAGATTAAGAGTTTTATCTGGGATCTCATCACACCAACAAAGGATGGACAGAACCAGGCTCTGCAGAATCATTCAGGTATTGCATGTTCTCTCTGCCATTGCATCTATACTGTGGGACTGAGGCTGCAAAGTTGAAAGTGGAGCTGATGGAAACACTCTGCAAGTGGTTGTGCTTGAACACTGTGATTCTCTCTGCACAGAGAAAGGGGCTTCCGTGGGGCTGACCTCCACACTGACCCTCAGAGCCAGCAGCAAGGGCTGGCTGAGTGGGGCAGGATGTTTCCTGGCTCCCAGTGCTATCCTGGTGCAGAGAGAGCCTTGTGGTAGGAACAGAGGTGCTGCTAAGTTTTCTCTGGCTTATGAATACTTTTGGGATTCCCCTGTGCAAGGGGACACAGAGCAGCGAGCTCATGGGGTACTGGTGACCCTATGAGTCCATTTGATGTGATCGGTAGGAGAGTTCTTATTCCACTCGTAGCCCATCTGTTCCTCAGGGCCTCACAGAACATGGCATGGACATTGTGCCTCTGGGCAGCACTGGCAGCTGTGCCAAGGAAAACTGGGTGTGCAGCTGAGTGTCCATCTCACTCCATCTTCAGCTTCTGTTTCCCCTTGCCATGGTGCTTGTCCTAGACATATTGGTCTTCAGTGCCTGCCCTAATGGGTGGAGGTGCAGTGTTGGTTTGTCCTGAAACCTCTGCACTGCAGAGTCTTCCCCAGGTGATGCAGCGTTCTCTCACTGTGTCCAGCAGGACCCTTATCCCAGGTCTGGCTGTGCCCTCTCTGCTCAGAGGCCTCGCTTATTTTCCAGTGTATGTGAAGTCCATGTGTCACACCATGTCAGATTTGTAATTACACTTCTGTTCTGTGGGGTGTATCCTCAGATTCAGACATGTCGCCCAGAGCCTTCCCAGCCATGCTTTCCCACTAGCTCTGGCTCTGCCTTGGTGGTGGACACTGCAGGTTTGTCCCCGTGCTTGGAGCACAGTGGCTGTGCTTTGTGGGCTTCCCTGGAGCCCACCCTGCAAACAGGGCAGACACAGGGATTTTTTCTTTCATACTGTGACCACAGAGTGAGTGCTGGCTTCCTGGATCAGCTGGGGGGCTGTGGCCTGGGACACGTGGTCACAGCCTGCTGTGTGTCAGAGGGCTCTCACTGACCTCCCAGCACACACCTGTGTCCTGTGGGTCTTGGGACAAGTAAGTGGGCTCAGGGAGGCTTGGGGAGTCAGAGACCAACAACTACATGCTGCTTGTTCTGCCCTTCTGATCTGAGGCACAAGGTGAGTAGTGAGGGGACTGGAACTCTCCAGACTGCTTTTGGCTTCAGAGGGCCAGGCTAAACCTGAGTCCCAGGTGGTGGAGCACAGGGAAGGCTGTTCTGCAGTGGTGCTGCTGCAGAGCCCCAGTTGTGTGGTACTTGGTGCTTAAAACCCCCATCACCATTTCCTTCTGCCTGGGAATGTCCAGCTGGCTTTGCAGTGTGAGGTCCAAGTCTGTGGCCTTCAGTGGCTGCCTTAAGTTATTCCAGTCACCTCATGCAATAGGAACCACCCTGGCAGTGCCTCCTCGCCTTGCCACACAGCCCTGCCCCAAGCATCTGGGACTGTGCTTGAGAGCCCTGTGGGGAGCAGAGCAAGAGTCAGAATCAAACCAGCTGGTATGAGAGAGCTTGATTTAGGTAATACCAAGTAATGAACAAGCCACAGTTTCAGTGGAGGATCAGGACTGCTGTAGTGCAAGAGCAGCATTAACATTGGATACTGAGCAGAGAAGCGACCAGGAGCTTCTCCATGAGCTCTTTGAAACCTCCACCTGATCTTGGCTAGAGGAGAAGATGGGTCTGCATTCCCTTTCTCTTTGGTATCTTAGCCCCCTGTACTGATCTGTTTTCCCCACAGCCCTACTCCTGATGCACAGCATAAGAAACAACCTTTACAGGACAGATCAGCAGATCATTTGGGAGCCTCTTGTTTGAACTCCTGTCCTAAATCACTGTCCCCGCAGGGTGACCTTCAAAGCTGGCTGCAGTGTCTGGAGAAGGCTCCAGGAGCTGTGCCCAGGACCAAGGTCTCTTCCGTGCTTCTGTGGGATATTTTTATACATCGAGGGGCCATATTTGCCCTGTGCACTGGGAGTTCTGCATGGCCTTCTCCAGCTCCTGGCTCTGCTGCCCTGCCTGGCACCCAGTGCCAGAAGTGCCTGGTGACAGTGCCTGGCCTTGCCCGTGGTGCCTGCAGTGCTCACTGGCTGCCTCTCACTGTTACAGGTTTGTCAGCACCAGTGCCCAGAGGCAGGAAGGGGAAGAAGACAAAGAACCAGATGCTGCTTCCTGAGATAAAGAATGCGGACTGGCTCGCCACCTGCAACCCTGAGGTGGTCCTACATGATGACAGCTACAAGAAGCACCTCAAACAACACTGCAACAAGTGAGTCATGGAATCATTGAATGGTTTGGGTTGGAAGAGACCTTAAAGAACATCTTGTTGCATGCCCCCCACTGCCATGGACAGGGACACCTTCCACCAGCCCAGGTTGCTCCAAGCCCTGTCCAACCTGGCCTTGAGCATTTCCAGGGGTGGGGCAGCCACAGCTTCTCTGGGCAACCTGTGCCAGGACCTCGCCACCTTCATAGGAAAGAATTTCTTCCTAACATCTAGTTTAAATCTCTCCTCTTTTAGTTCAAAACCACTCCCCCTTGTGGGAACCCACACTGGCTCCTGGAGACAGTGGGCTGAGGGCCTTTAGCATTGGGAGGGTGGGAGGGAGATGCAAAGGGCTCACAGCCCACACAGGATCACCACGTTCCCACTGATGACCTCTCTTGGTTTCTGCTCCAGCTCGTGAGAACCTGAGCAGTGACCCTCTGGTCAATGGGCCCCACGAGGTCCAGGGCTGGGCACTGCAGTGTGGCATGGCATGGCTGGTGCCCATCCCGCCTTAAAGAAGTGGGTCCTTCCATGTGGGGAAACACGGTGTCAAGCAGGTTTCCCTGGCCTTGCTGACCTCTCTGCCCCCCGGGACAGGGTTCTGCTGCGGGTGCGAATGCTCTACTACCTGAAGGCTGAAGTGCTGGGGGAGGCTGCGGATAAAGCCTTTGAGGGGACCCCTGCCAGGTAGGGACCTAACGGTGAACCCTGCGAGGCTTCTCGGGCTCAAGCACTGCCACAGCCATCCAGCCCTGCCACATCTGGCCTCACTGCACTCCAGGCAAAACCGCACCTTCAGGCAGCCACTCTACCTGCGCAGGGACTGTGGCCATGGCAGCCCCGCTGAGGCAGCTCAGAATGCAACAGCAGCCCGGGAGAAGTAGGAACTTTCAGGGACACCCTGCTGGAAAATGGCTCCATGTGCTGCTTGACAAATGGGCCCTTAATCCAAAGTGGCAGTCCACAGAAACTGCTCCCAGTCTCAGGGCCAGGCCTCAAAGGAGGGCATGCCCCATCACTGTGGCCTGCAGTCCCTTCCCAGCACTGGGGACAGTGGGACCCACAGGCTCTGTAACGCCACTGAGCCGGCAGCCTGCCAGCTCCTGACCTTTCTGCAAAGACTCGGCTCTCTGTGTTTCATAGAGAAGTGTGATATGCTGAGCTTAGAGTTTCATTTCCCCAGGCATGGGCTGCTGCCTTCCTCAGCACAGCTCCATCAGCACTAGTCTATGTGGTGAGGCACTATTCTTTTGGGTCTGGTAGGTTTCCCCCCAGAGGTGCACTTTGGGTCAGATGGGGTCTCCAGTCCTCTAGTGTTGCTTGGGCCAGAGGGAAGAGGGGCTGGGAAGCCTCCCTGTCTCTGGAGCAAGAGGAGCGAGAGGGAAGCGGGTTGTGGTGGAACCAAGGCTCCAGCTCTGACCCCAGACCCCCAGAGACATGTGTGCCCATGTCATGGCAGAGCCTCAGGCCAGTATTTGTTAGCTGTCATAGCCAGTGATTGATGGCTCCTGCCTCCCCTGTCCCTTCTGAGTGGTGCCCAGTGCCCCTCAGTGTCTGGTGAGACTGGGAGAGGGGTGTTCATACCTTGTCTGCCACAGGGAGCTGGACGTGCTGCTGCCAGACATTGACTATGTGGAGATCCCCGTGGACTGGTGGAATGCTGAAGCTGATAAATCCCTGCTCATCGGTGTTTTCAAGCACGGTGTGTACCCAGCTGACTGGGGGTGCTGGTGTATGAGGGAATTAGTACCTCTGGTACCTGGAGAGGACGTCGTGTCAGTGTGAGGGAGCAGAGTCGTGCACCACAGCCACGCAAGGCCAGGACAGCTCTCCCCAGGTGCCAGCAGCATGTAGGGGGACAGAGGGGACAAGCACCCCACAGTGCCCAGGGTGGCAGACTCTGGTTTGCCACGAGCAGAGGGTGAGGAGGAAGGTACAGAACCTTTCCTGGCCTTGTCATGGAGCCCCCTGCACTCTGAGGAGCGACAGGGCTGTTTGCCCCAGCTGCACCCGCAGGGGTGCTGTGCCCAGCCCTGTGGGCACTGTGCTGCTGCGGGCAGGGCTGCCGAGTGGGACGGGAAGGCTGATATTTCCCTTTTTCTGTTGCCCAGGGGAGAGCCATTAGCAGCTTTTGGGGAAGGTCCAGAATTTCTGGGGTGAGAATTGCTCTCACGGCAGCACGGAGGGAGTGAGAGCCAGGTGGGGAGCTGTGTGCCTGGAAGGGCAGGTTTTGCCAGAGCAGGCTCGGGCCTCGCTGTGTGCTGTCTGTGTTCTGATGTCCGCGGCGGTCGCAGGGTACGAGCGGTACAACGCCATGCGGGCAGACCCGGCGCTGTGCTTCCTGGAGAAGGTGGGCATGCCCGACGAGAAGCTGCTCTCTGCCGAGCAGGGCGTCAGCGACAGCACACAGGACGCTGCTGAAAGGTGGGCAGGGGATGGAGCCAAGCTCTCGTGGTGTCTGGCTCACTCCTGGGGACAGTGTGACGGGCTGAGCTGTGCACAGGGAGGAGGGAAGGAGCCTGCTGTGCCTCTGAGCACACAGGGGAGGACAGTGGGCAGCTGGTCCCCAGTACTGGGTGGAGAGATTGTGTGAGCACCAGTTCTTTGCTTCCTGCTGCTGAGGACTAGCACAGCCATTGGGGGCTGCACTGCCACTGCCAGGGACTGATTCACTTTCTCACCCAGGGGCAGTGTGGAAAAGGAAGAGAGTAATGGTGAAAAGCTGGAGGGGCTGTCAAAACAGGAGGTGAGTGGGATTCCTGGTGTTGGAGATACATCTGCTGCTGCCAGGCCTGCCCTACTGAGCTGCAGGCTTGGCTCCATCAATTGGTACCCTTGCTCTGCACCACCAGTGCCCGTCCCATCTGCATTGCCTCTATTCCCTACACCTCTCTGTGGACCTGGGCAGCATCCACTCGTGGGGTGCTGAGGGGGTTTGAGGGCTGGGGATGCCCAGAGGTGCTGACTCTCTCACTGGGCTTCAGCAGCCACATGGGGCCCTGTCAAAGGAGTTGGGAGCATCTCAAAATGACCCTGGCTAGAGGAAGAGCAGGGAATGAGTCAGCACAGGAGAGTGCAGGGTTTGTTTGAGCAGCTAAGGCTGTCACACTGCTACTGTTCTGGGCAGTGGCACTACATACAACCTGTGCTAATGTGGTGGACCTCCCCTCCAGGCCCAAAATGGACAGCACTGCCCCTCTGAGCTGTCATCTCCCCTGCCCCCACTGCTCTGGTCCCATGCAATGAATATACCAGCGACTGCAGACCAAGGGCACAGGACACATGACACCCTGCCTGTCCTAGCCCCTGCATCCTGCTGAGGTTGGATGGTCTGCAGGTGTGAGGAGTTCTGTGGGGCTGAGCCCTCTCTGATGGTTTCCTTCTGCAGGACATCGTGACTGCTGGGGTGGGTGAAGCCAGTGAGAAGCGGGACGAGCCAGCGGCAGGTGAGGCCATGTCTCTGCAGTGCAGCACGTGGCTTCCCAGGTTTGGCATGGCAGAGCTGCAGAGCTGTGCCAGGCTCTGGTTGGCGGAGGGACACACTGCTTTGTGTTAGTGGATGACATAGCTCAATCTGGAACTACCTCTTGTGCAAAGTCACAGGTGACCCAGAGATGGCCGCTGTAGCAGGGCAGCCAGGGTCCCAAGTGTTTCCAGCCAAAACTGCCCAAGATGACTAAAAGTCATTATCCTGCCCTTGTCCATGCAGTTACCTGCATGGGATGAGCATGCAAGGTCTCTGCAGCAGGCAGTGCTGGCACATGCTGTGGGCTGGCTGGCCCCACGGCTGAGCAGGGAGCTGCAGTCCTTTCCCATGCATGACCTGGCCCGAAGCCATGTTTCCTACCCTGGTCTCTGCCTCTGGGCTCTCTCTGAAGGAAGCTAAGACACGGTGAGGCTGTGAGCCAACGCGCTCAGGGGCATTCACCATGGGCCCCCACTCATGAGTGTGATCCTTGATGCTCCCCGTGGGAGGGAGAAGGCGGGAGGAAGCTCTTGGAACTTCTTACAGGGGTGTGGCAACCTGTGGATTTGCATGTGCACTAAACACTAATGTCCTTGCTGATGTTTGAAGCCCAGGATGGCTCCGACTCAGACAGATCCTGCTGGCCTGTCTCCTCTGCTCTCACGGCCAGACTGCGGCGACTCGTCACCGTCTACCAGCGCTGCAACCGCAAGGAGCTGCCCGCCCGCGCCGAGATGCTGGTGCCCGGTAACCATGGCTACTGGCTGCAGGACGAGATGTTCCGCAGAGCCTCCGAGGTGGACTCGGTGAACAAAGAAATGCAGAAAAGGTAGTGCAGCAGAGGGGCCTTTCCAAGGCTGATTTATCCCACGTGGATTCCTTGCCCCCTGAACTGACCCGGGTAAACAGCTGGCTGTGCAGCTGGCTGCCCAGGTGACAGAGTCACGTGGGCCCTTTCTGGGCAGGGAATGCTGCTCCAGCTACAGCAGCCTCGCTGCACCAGCAGCCAGCTCATCCCTGGAGTAGTCTCCAGTGCAAACTGGAGTTTGCAGGTAGCATATGGTGACACTGAAAGGAAGTGAGCAGACAGTTCTTCAAGTTCAAATCCAGTGTCTTCTGGGCCAGGGGACAGCCCCAACAGAGTGGGTACTACTCTGAGCAGAGCTGTGCCCTTGAGACACATCATGAATGAGGGTGACAGAGGAGTGCTGTCAGCCCATGAGCAATGTCTTTTTGATCCTTGTGGCTCTCATGGCACTGCCTTTGCCTCCTGCTCGTGGCCTCAGGAGCCCAGTGGTGACATGTCCTGGTTGCACTCTGCTCCCATTTCTTTGTGCCCCAGTAAGTGGAAGGGTGGTGGGACTGTCATGGCACCCTGAGTGGATCTGCAGAAACTGAAGGGTGCACAGAGGGTCGTGCTGCTGCCATCTCTGCCAGTCTCCAGTGCAGCCCTGGGACTGGGACTCTCTGTGGTCACCAGCCCTTGATAGCTTTGTCTCCTGTGAACCTGTTGCCTCAGCAGGACTCCACATGGTATCTGTGCTGCCCTCTGCTCTGTTCGTGGCCTCCTTGTATGGAAGCTATTCCCATTCTTCTTCCTCTGGACTTCTTCCAGTTGTACCATCCCCTCTTTGATGTGGGGGCATGAGCCTAGTGTCTCCTGCTCTTTAATTCTCTGGGCTTTTTGCTAGGGAGGTCATCTTACAGAAGCTTCCCACCAGTCTTTGATTTGAGGCCTTTCTGCAGACTCACCATTGGGCTCCTTGATTTGCATCATTAATACATTTATTAACTTCATGTTATTCTCATTTTTTAAATGGAACATGACTGTAGAGGGCTCACAGCCCCTGGGAATAGGGTTGGAAATGCTGGTCCAGGTGTATTTCGGGGAGTTGTAAAGTGCTATGAGTGATGTCACCCTGTGTGCTCTCCCTTGACATGTCCTACCTGCCTTCTGGTGCTGGCTCAGAGCTGTGATTCAGAAGAGCTGAGATTTAGCTTGAAGCTTTCTTCAGCCCTCAGCTCTCCCTTTTCTCTGCCCTTGCCCTGCGATGTGCCCCCAGATCTATTCTCTGTGGCTCTTTCTCAGTGCTCTGTTTGCCCAGGGCTGTATTTGCCCAAGACACTCTTCACTATTGCTGTCCTGGATTGCTCCTGTGAGTGATCCCCATGAGAATCAGAGGGTCCAAGCTGGCAGGAAAGCTGTGCTCTAACACTGCTGTAACTGAACCACCCCTATCAACTCAGCTGCTTTCCTTCACTGGGGAGGATGTGACACCCACCCCTGGCACACAGGAGTCCACAGGAGTCAGCAGGGCGGATGGTGTTTGTTACTGGGACTCTTAGAGCAGCAGGCCCCAGTCCCAGTTTCCCTCTGGAAGAGGCTGGATGAGAGCTGTGTCTGCAGATCCTTCCTGATTGCTGCTACAGAGAATTGGCCTTTCCATGCAGGTGATGAAACAACTTGATGTGGCAGGAAGCAAGTAGATGGGATAGGTTTGTGCCTCCAGTGCAGGTGCTGGAGCCTGTGCTCTGTTGGCAGCACAGCCCAGAGCTGCACTCATGTTTCTTGAAACAGCTGAGAAGGTTTTTTTCAGCAGTGACTCAAGAGCCAGAAGGCCCATGGCCTCTACACCTCCTCCTTCCTGTGCATCATAGGGCAGAGAATCTTGGATTGGGGTGGTCTCCCCAGTGTGCTCCTCCTGACAGCTCCCCCCAAAAGTGCATGGTGCCCCCTGAGTCTCTGCCTGGTGCCTTGCCTGGGCTGTGCCCAGAATATGTCTCAGTGGTGTTCCTGTCTCCTCCCTGCCCCACAGGTGGACCAGGAGGGAGCAGGCAGATTTCTACCGCACCGTCTCCTCCTTTGGGGTTATCTATGACCAGGAGAAAAAGATCTTTGACTGGGCCCAGTTCCGAGCCATCTCTCGACTGGAGAAGAAGACAGATGAGAGCCTGGAGAAGTACTTCTACAGCTTTGTGGCCATGTGCAAGAATGTCTGTGGTCTCCCCCTGTGGAAAGAGGATGGTGAGTGGAAATTGGCACAGCCTATGGAGTGGTAGTGGAAGGTCCATGTAGAGCTCATCCCACTGCTCTTGTGGAGCAGGAGAGCCAGGGAGGAGTTTCAGACCCAACTGGAAGCAATGAGATGCCAGGCAGGCCATGGGTTTGCAGCAGTCATGCATTCCTGGCTGCCTTCTCCATGCCGTGTGCTGCCTCCCCAGCACAGCAGGCGGGTAGAACAGCCCTGTGGTCTCCAGCCCCTGCTCTCACAGCTCTCTTGGAACTCTTGCATGAAATCACAACCAATTCTATCCAGGACAGCAACCTCTACATGTGAGAGACAAGTAGAGAAGCAGCAAACACAGCAGCACATATTCTTGCTGGACCTGCGGGTTATTTGGGTGAGCTACATTGCTGCTTTCTCTCTGAGCATCTCCCTGCTGATGCTGGACAGAGTCCACTCCATGCCTGTGCTGACTGTGGAACCCTGCTGCAGGGTAAAGGGAACTTGAATCCACTGCAGAAGGCTCGGGAAGTCTGGCCAAACACACTGGGCATCCATTTCTTCCAGTGCTCTGCAGAGGCCCTGCACTGGCACTAAGCAGGACATGGCAGATGCAAAGCTGCTTTGGGGTTATTTTAGTGCGAAGTGATTTGCTTCCAGCAGCAGCAGAAAATGTTTTGCCTCAGACCTGTCTGGTCTCGGATGCATCAGTGTGTTAGTGCCTTAGGTAGGTGTTCCTTATCAGAATTGCTGCCCTTCCCTGAGAACAGGCTGAAAGGCTATCAGACCCCTGGGAGCCACTCCACCAGCAGGTCCAGGCAGCTCCAGCACTGTTGATGCTGATGGGGCAGAGCTCAGACAAGACTCTGAAAACCTCTGCAGCTGGTGTCACTAAATACAGCTGCTGAAGTCAAGGAGTTTTACTACCCTGTGTCCATTTGGTGGGATATGACTGGAAGTTGGTGAGACTGGAAAGAGGCTTCAACAGTGGCTTCAAACACTGACTGCACCTCACCTGCAGTCTGAGCAAGGGTTAAAACTCACCTGGCTCATCACTGCCTCTGGGGAACTCTCACCAACCAGTATAACGTGGCCTTGGCTTTGGTGTTCCTGCTGTAGGTGCTCCAGACCCCGACATCTACGTGGAGCCCATCACAGAGGAACGTGCTGCCAGAACCCTGTACCGCATCGAGCTGCTGCGGAAGGTGCGCGAGCAGGTGCTCAAGTGCCCGCTGCTCCACGAGAGGCTCAAGCTGTGCCAGCCGAGCCTGTACCTGCCGGTGTGGTGGGAGTGTGGCAAACACGACCGTGACCTGCTCATAGGCACCGCCAAGCACGGCCTGAACCGCACTGACTACTACATCATGAATGACCCCCAGCTGTCGTTTTTAGATGCGTACAGGAACTATGCCCAGCATAAAAGAACAGGGCTCCCAGGCCCAGAAACCCTGTGCTGCCTTTACCAGACTAATTCCAAACTCTACAGTTCCCCTCTGTACAGCCAGGTGGACCGGACCTGCGAAACCCTGGAGAATGAGGCCGAGAGTCAGATCAAGCTGGAAGCCGTGGACAGCACCACGTCCCAGGCTGGAGGCAGCACCCCGGACGCCAACTGTGACACTTTCATGGCTGAGGTCCGGGACATCATTTCCAGTAACTACGATGAGAGCTCGCTGCCGGAGTCGTTGGTGTGCATGATGTACGACGAGAAGGCCTGTCACAGCGAGCGGAGCTCCCTCGCCAGAGACAGCCCGAGCTGCACGGATGTCGGAAGCAGCGTTGCCAAACTCTCTGAGGGCAAGCTGGAGGGGGACGAGGATCCATCCAGCTGTGATGCAGATGCCATGAGAGAGGCTCCCTTCCTCGAGGGTTTGCAGGTGGGCTCTGGCAGTCAGAACGAGGAAGCTGAGCCTTCACCTTCTACCCCTGAGAGCAACCCTCAGAGCACCCCAGCAGAGCTTGGCAAAGCCTTGGAGCAGAAGGGAGCCCTTGCCAGCCCGATGACAGAGCTGCCCGAGCACAGCACCATGGAAAGGGTCCTAAGCATGGGGCTCTACAGTCCCAGTCTCCATAACTATGAACTAAAGGTTCCTCCTGAGCAGAGGTTCATCAGTCTGCTGCACGAAAAAGGAATGGAGGTGAAATCGGGGCCAAGTCAGAGCCACAGTGAGGAAGATGAGGAGGAAGAAGAGGATGATGATAACTCTGAGGCAACAACAGATGCTGTGGAAAGCTTGAGTGGTCCCCGGACCAGGGCCCATTGTGATCCCGAGGCTAATGAACTGGGGAGTGAGGAGCAGAGCTCTGGCCTCCCCACACCTGAGGACACTTGCCCAGAAGATGTGAATGGCGAGGGGGAGCCCCTGGGGGTGGGAGAGTCCAGGCCAGAAGTCAGAGAGGACCGTGGCTTGGATGAAGAAAGCACTGGGCAGCTCTCATTGGACCAGGCTCAGAGTCAGCCCTTCAGCCTGCCCACGCCTCTGCTGGGCACCTCGGGTGCAGAGCTCCCCTGTGCTGGGGGGGAGGCCTGGGGCCGAGGGGCTGAGAGACAGGCAGGCTGCACAGAGGCCCCGCACCCCGAGCCCCAGGGTGTGAAGCAAGAAGAGTGTGAGAACAGAGACGAGGGGGAGAAAGCCAGCAGCAGCCAGAGCCAAGGTATGGTCCTGAGAGCCCACTCACATCCAGCGGGGGTCAGAGTGACCTGCTATTCTCCCTGCAGAGCCAAACCAGAGGGCTGCCAGCCCCTGGAGCAGCCTCCCGTGTGCAGAAGCTGGGGTACCTGTAGCTGCTGTAACTGGGTGGAAAAAAGGGTTGGGGACTGCATTTGCCATCAGGGCTGGCCAGAACTCTCCACCCTGAGCCCCAGCAGCCCATCTGCCATGAGCATGACATTGAGTGCAGGACTCTCTTCACCTATAGGTATGATGAGGGGTGGGGGCTGCTGCAATACCAGGCCACCAGCCTCAGCCCAGAGGAGGGATGTCCCTTGGGCCACCTGCCCTGATCCAAGTGCTTCTTCTCTTGCTGACTTTGGGAAGTGGGACCTTGGTAGAGCCAGCTGGGCATGGGAATGGGGAGGTCTGAGGGCATACTCCCACCTCAAGAGGGGAAAGAAAGGCAGGGTGGTGATGGAGTCTGTGCTCTTTCACTTTCTTAGGTGGTCCAGAGAAGTACTCAGAGGAAGAGAACAAAAGTTCTGCTTCTGTCCTGCCTGGGGAGATCGATGACCTTCAGGATGCCCGGGCACCAACCATTGCACAGCTGCTGCAGGAGAAGACACTTTACTCCTTCTCTGAGTGGCCTAAGGTGAGGTTAAAATGAGCGGTTTGGATTGAAGTGTTCCTGTGTAACTGACCAGCAGTGGCTCACACAGCCTCAGATTTGCCTCTTGCTCCTCTGCGCGTGGCTCCCCGTGGATGTTCTGACTGAGGTGCTCTTCCCAAGCACCTGTGCCATGGAGATGTTTTCCCCTAAAGCAGTCCCCCACCAAGCTGAGACCACCTGGGCTGGGCTTGGCTTGGCTTTAATCCTGAGCTGACATACATTGGTCAGTCATTCCAGTCTCAGCTTGCCACCATCCAATTCTGTTTTCAGGACCGTGTGATCATCAACCGCATTGACAACATCTGCCACGCCATCCTAAAGGGCAAGTGGCCTTCCTCCAGCCAGCAGTTTGAGGCACAGAGCCTGCTGACAGCCCCAGCCATGGCCAGCAATGCTGGCAGCAGGAGCAGCTTTGCTGAGTCAGAAGCCCCTGATCCCAGCTTCAATAATGGAGTATTAATCTCACAGGTACAAAAGGTGAGGGGGGTCCCTCAAGCCGTGACAGGCTCAGTACTCCTGGGTGAGACATTGCCCGGAACTGCTCAGGAGTTTGCCAAGTGGGGCCTCTTGGTTCCACTTGTGGTGTATTACACGTGGCTTAAGCCACTTGGTCCCTTCCCCTGAGGTCTCCTGGTGAGCTCCCTGTGCTCTCAGCCTCTCTTCTCCCCTCCTGGGAAGGCAGCTGTTCTCAGCAGCTTTACAGCCTCTGCAGCTGTAGAGGTGCTTCCAGAGTCAATGCTGGAGTACCCAACATGGTCAGAGGGAAGAGGGAACCCTGCCCTGGTATCTCAAAGGAAAGGGTGCAGTAGAAGGCTGCCCTATCAAGGCCCCACTTCCCAAGTCCCAGTCCCCAGTGGTCACCTTGGACAGGACACAGAAGCACACTGGGTGCCCTGCCTGGCTGCCCTGCAGCTGGCAGAGCAGTGCTCCCACACCATCCCCAAACAGGGAAAGAGGAGTCAGGTACCTGTGGAGACACAAAGGAGCCTGGCCATTGGCTCAGTGCTGGTGTGAAGAGCTGTGGTCCCTGGGCAGTGTGGGAGCTGCTCTAACCCTCTCTGTGGCTTTGGTACACACAGGAAGGTTTCCTGAGCCCTGCCTTCACAAAAGATGAGCGGAAGCACAGGAGGCCTTATGAATTCGAGATGGAGAGAGATACCAAACAGAGGAACCTGGAGCAGCTGGCAGCAGCCCATGTCCACTCACCCATTGTGCTGAACGGCTGGCGTGAGGCAGCAGTAGACTTGTCCAGAGGCTCTGATGGCTCCCTGGGGAACTCCTCTCCTTTTCCCCTGAACACAAACATGCCCAAACTGGGGACGGTGAATGCCCTCCAGAGCTCCCTGGGCATGGACTTGTCTGGCATATTACAGGCAGGATTAATCCATCCTGTCACAGGACAGATTGTAAACGGCAGCCTCCGAAGAGATGATGCTGCCATGAGGAGGAGACGGGGCAGGAGGAAAAATGTCGAAGGGATGGACCTCATCTTCTTGAAGGAGAGGCCTCTACCAAACAGGCTGCAGGTGGGTTGGTGCTCCCTCCTTTCACGTGGACCCAGGGGGGACAGCACAGTTTGTCTCATGGCCCAGCTCTCCCCTGCATACTGTGCTGCCTGAATACTGCAGGACATCCTCCAGGACAGATGCTAGTCCATGGAGGAAGGGAAGTTTTCCCTCTGGTTTGCAGCATTCTGGAGTGTTTGAGTCCTGTGCATTAAGCTGCTGTCCCACCACAAGGGGTGTTCTGGGTTAGAGAATATGAGGAAAGATCTGTGACTTTATTAGACCTGTGTCCAAGAGCCTACTGCAACTGTTCTTCTTCTACCCTGATATCCACTCAAAGAAAAATGGAACTCTGGGAGCAAGGTCAGTCTCTCTAGATGAGTTTTAGGAGTGATCTGGGGGGAAGTTGGTCTTCCTGGTGATTGGGGTGTTTTCAGGTGAGTTCAGAAGCATCTCCCAGCTCTCTCTCTGCCCTCCCTGCCACCAGTGCTAGGGATGGAGTGGAAATGTAATGTGGTGGTGGGTGATGGTTTAAGGAACAGGCACTGGGAATGTGTGGATTAATCTGTGTCATGGGAGCAGATAACCCACTTTGGGAGCTCTGCTTCTTGGGATACCCATGCATCACCACATGGTGCTGATGGCTCTCCCTGCTCCTTCCTCCACAGCAGGATGTTCAGGAAGACCAGCCACAGCCCCCTCAGAACAGTCCCCTCCCTGAAGGGCCGATTGCTGCTACCTCAACTCCACAGCCAGTCCCAGCTGCAGGCAGCCAAGAGAAGGCTGTCCCGAATAAGAGTCTCCTCGACTGGCTCCGGCAGCAGTCTGACTACACACTCGATGTTCCCAGCTTTGGCACAGTAAGAATGGCCTTCAGTGGCATGTGTTTGTGTGTGTGCCTCATGTGTTGCCCTTCGTGTTAGGGTTTTTCCTGTAACATGGCTTGTGTTCATCAGGGCTGTTTGGCAGGTTCATCACACGTTTGCGAGGTGGGCACAGTTTCCTGTATAGCAGGGAAAGGTATCTGCTGGGGAACTCCTCTCCTTTTCCCCTGCACACAAACATGACTGAACTGGGGACTGTCAATACCCTCTAGGGCTCCCTGGGCATGGACTTGTCTGGCATCCTCCAGGACCTGCGTCCTAATGCCCAAGGTCGGTTCTCCAGCTGCAGTGCATCCATCTGCCCAATGCACAGTGTCTTCCAGAAGCTCCAGGGATGGGGACAGAAAAAAGAAAATAGATTTCGGGTGCTCAAGGCTTGTCTGTGTTGTATTTTTTCACCAGGGGCATTTTAGGCAGTGCTGTTGTATTAAATAAGGTTCCCAGGCAACAGAACTTTCTGGTTTTAGAAGCCAGACTGAAGTGTCTGTGTTGGAGGCTGAAAGGCTGCAGCTATATGGTCATAGGTGCTGTCAGAAAGCAGAGTGGCACAGAACAGTCTCTATCATCTCTCTCATCATAAACCTCCACCTCTTGGTTGATTTGCTCCAGCTTTCAGTGTATTTAGGCTGTTAGACCATGTGATAGGCAGAGCACAGGCTGTGAAATGGAGTAGAAAGAAATGTGGTGGTAATACAGAAAAGACTCTTCATCTTGGTCCTGGTGTGTCATAGGCCTGAGGCAGGGATTCCCTGGAGCTTGTACTGCAGGCAAGCCATTAGCATTTTGGAGAGTTAAGAGATGAGAGGTGAGGATCCATGGGTTTGCTCAACAGGATGGCCCTTGCATTTCAAAGTCCAGAGACACATCCAGCTATGTGGCCAGGGTCAGACCCCCAGGAGCAGTCAGATGGTGGAGCTGGTGTGGAGGTGCCTTCCCACTCCTTCCCAACAACCTTTCCTTGACTGGTCTGACCATGCTGCTGGTGAAGCTGTTGCTCCCAGCAAGCCCCCAGTGCCCCAGGCCAGTCATGCAGAATCTCCCTTTCGGGGTTGGTGTCCTCTCTCCAGGTGGGATGGATTGAAAGTGGCTTTGGGGTACTGCAGCAGCTCAGCTCGAAGGACAAACCACACTCAGGGCCTTTCCTCTGACTCAGGCATCTGAGCCAGCAGTAGTTTATTATAATGTCCTGTCTTAGTTTAGAGAAAATTAGGAAATTTTTTTGGACTAGGAACCAAAGAAGGAGACAAAATTCCTTTAAATTCAGACAAAATTTAATTAAGATGTGATGATGGAAAGGATAACAGTTCTTAACTACAATATATATATCTATGCAAGAGAAACAAAGCAACCAGAACTAAACGACCAATCTGTGGGATAATCCCCCCTTGAGCCCCCTGCAGTCTCTGCTCCCGTTGGGCGCAGCAATGTTTATGGACAGCAGGTGTTGATGTCGCTCCTCGGCCGGCGCTGAGCTGCCCCCGGGGGTGGGTGCAGAGATGTCGGTGTGGGGTCAGGTGGGAGAAGCCATGCAGAGAGGGAAAGANTGTTCCCTGTGAGCCGTCTCTCTCCCTTTCCCCATGCCGTCCTCCTCCCCTGCAAACCAAAAACCAAAAGTCCCCCTTCCTTAACACACCCCAGTGATTTACCGTTGCTAGGTAACACCTTCAGTCATCACCTGCCTCTTTCTTTGTAGCAGTGGAGAAAGATAAGGGCCATTAGCTCCTCATTTGGTGGTAGGGGAAAGAAAAATTCCATGAGATTCTAAAACTATAACATGCCCCATCCCTGCAGGCACATGGACAGCAGGGTGTCAGTGAGTGTACAGCAGCTCCGCTGTAACTCGGTAGGTTGCAGTTCAGAAGGACTCTGATCCCAAAGAAACACAGTGCAGCGTCTTTGTGGTAGGAACAGCTGAAAGAGGAATGAAACACAGCCCAGGTGAGCTGGCAAGAAGGTGGTTGTATCACAATGACACAAGTGGCACACACAGACCTGTTCTCTCTTTCCTGGCTCTAGACAGTGTCCCATTTACAGAAGCACAAAGAGGAACCTGCAACAGGCTGCAGCTTCAGGAGTGGGGGAGAGTTAGAAAGGGGTGGAGCAGTCTAAGTGGGGTACATTGGAGACCCCTTTATACCTACAAAAATCAGTTGTGCTCATTTTAGGGCTGGTCCTGTGGCAGGGACCAGTTTGTGCTGCTGGCACTGCTGTTACCCCAGTCTGCAGGGACCCTCTGTCCCTCATGAGTTCATCCATGCTACTCTCCTGCAGGGCTTGTAGCTAGCCAGGCTCATTAAGCCATCTAGTCTCATTAACATTGTCTTGTTTGCACTGCAGAATTTTTCAGACAAGCCCAAGCAGAGGAGGCAGCGGTGCAAGGACCCCAGCAAATTGGACATTAGCTCACTGACGGGAGAGGAGCGGGTGCCGGTGGTACATAAGGGTACCGGGAGGCGGGTAAGCCTATTCTGTGCTCTGCCCTCAGTGTCCCCAAGTGCTCAGCAGACCCTGAATTCACCCAGTGGTGTGGGGGAGATTCAATCTAGAGAAGCTTATGGATGGGATGGAAGTCTGGAATATGTCTCTGATCTACACTGTCCTGTGACACTTGTGCCCAAGGGGACTCACACCTGCAAAATACTCTCTGGGTGAAATAAGGAGTGTGGGGGTGTCAACCCTTGGTGGAGGGCACAGACCTCTCAAGGGCAAAGGGCTACAGCCTTTGGCTTTAAAGCCACCCTTAGCACAGCTCTGACTGGTGCTTCCCATCCTGGATTTGATTTTTCCCCTTGAGTTCACTGCAATATGCCAGAAACTGTAATATTGCCATGCAGACATCTTTGGTTCGTTCCTCCTTACGAGGTGCAGGCCAGAGCACACCAGTGTGCATCCCGTTGCTGGGTATGTGGGAAGTGGAGGGTTGGAAGGGCCTTTTCTTGCTTTGTTAGCAAGGAGCTTGGATTTATTTGCAGCACTGATCCAGGGCACTGATGTTCACCTTTCTGAATGAGAAGGGATCTTCAGGAGTACTTTCCACCCAGATTGTTTTTAAACACACCCAGGATTGCAATAGGTCAGAAGGTGACTTGACACTAATCACATCTAAACCCAAACCTAAAGAGTGAGGCAGAAAGAGGCTGATTCAGCCACATCTGTGTTTCCCTCTGTTGCCCCCATGCTGGCCACTGGACACCTGAGTGAGCTGGGGGGTTTGTCAGTTCTGAGCATGGCTTTTGCAGCTCTGTCCCCATCAGAGGATGATGGCCTGGGCCACAGAGGCTGAACCTGCCTTTCCTCCCTGAGCTGTGTGTCTGGAGGCAGCAGCCACACACCAAGTCCTACAAAGATGTGTAGCAAGGAAATAGTCTCTGCCCCAGCTGAACTGTAGCCCACAGCAAGCAGCTAGGGGAAGTGTAATCATATTTTTTGTATTATTTTTATATAACTCTCTCTGCAATAGAGGTCATCCTTCTGCTGTGTTTTATAGTTAGGGGGAGCCACGGCACCAGCATTGAAGGAATTGCCAAGGTGGCTTGATGCAAACTTGGAGTATGCTGTTGCAGCTGACTGGGCTGACATTGTTAAGCTTTCAGTAAGTTAGAGCTTTTGGAGAAATCTGTATCATGTCATCTTTTCTTTACCCTCCCCATCCCCACAACCTTTCTCCAGTGAGGATCCGGGAGCTGCGTGGCAGGCCCTCGGCTGCGCATGTGGGAGGGCAGAGCGGCAAAGCTGGGGCTCTGGGCACGGGGAGGGTGGGTGTGTGCCACTGCTCTGCCCTGTGGCCAGGGTGAGGAGAGGGGGCCCAGCGCCCTGGGAGCAGGGTCAGCAGCTCAGGGTGGCTGGCTGAGGAGCCTGGGGATGTTTAGGAATAGCAGGGGCAGGAGGAGTGCCCTAGGAGCAGTCATTCACCGCAGGTGCTGGACACAGGGTGTTGGCAAAACACATATCAAATTTTCTGATACACCTTTAGATGATGCTTTTTATCAGCTCCTGCAAACTCTGCCTGCGCAGCCATGGGCCTGCCAAAGGCCCCACAGGTCAGCAGGCCTGGAGGGGCAGACACAGGCAAGAAGAGGGGCAGGACGGGGTCTCACCCACCACGTTCATCCACCCTGTTCACCACACCAGTCCATGCTCTGGTGCAGAGCCTGTACAGGAGGAGCGCTCTCCCCTCTGGCACACGGGCCCTGGCATATCCCCCTGCCCTGCCCCATGGGCTGGCCTGATCCAGACTTCTTCCTACATTCCCCATCACCTGCTGCCTGCTTTTGAGGCTGCAGTAGTTTGTGTGACACGCGTGCTGGGGGCTCAAGAGGGAACCAGTTGGCTTAGAGGTTTTTACTGCTCTCAAATTGGTTTTTAATTAGTGCTGGAGGTTTGGCATGGTATGTGCCACTGCCCAGGAAATGGCTCCATGTCCAGGCTGGCATCGGGGCCCCATCCAGGCAGCCAGCCCTGGGTGAGCTGGCAACTCTTCCTTCCCTTTGTTTAAGGGGATAGTCTCTTTGCTGCAGGAGCAGCTATGTGCCTGGCACTGCCCGGACACCTCTCATGTGCCCTGCTCCAGCAGCTGCATCCCAAGAGCATTCCCATCCTGAGCCCCATCCACACTGAGCTCCTGGCGACTGCGTATCTGTCCTGACATGGGCACACACAAAGTCAGGCAGGCAGCAGCTCCTGGCACTCAGGCCAGCAGGAATGTGGAACTGAGTGCCCCACAGAGTGTGGGGGCAGCCGTGGCCACAGGCAGGTTCCCCCATGTACCAGTGGGACATTCTCCCATCAGGTCCTCCCTCCTTAGGCAGAAGCTGTACTGAGCAGACTGCCAGGAGCATCTGATTCATGTTTCTGCACTGCAGGTGCTGACAGGAAGTCCTTTTCCTACCTAAATATATTATTGGGAATGATTCAATGTATTGGTGGTACCGAAACTCAAGGGAGCCGTGAAGGGAAATGTTTAAGTGTCTGTGTTGAGGATGCTGAAAAAGGGAGTTCTGAGCTGGGCTGTGGATCCCCCCGCAGTGCTCTCTGTCACCAGACACTCTTGCCCAGTTCTGGCCGCTGGGTGTTGGTCCCGTGTCTGAACACTCAGAAGAGCTTTCTGAATGCTTCCTGGCATCTCAGCAAAGCTCTGACCAGGAGCTCTTCAGTCAGCATGTCCACTGTCTGTGTGTCATCCCATGAGCTTTGCTATCCTGCAGAGCATGGAAGATTTGGCCCTTCACCTCTCAAAGATGTGATATTTTCACTTGTTGCTGAAGGTAGAGTACTGAGATGAGTAGGCAGCTGACACCACGCTGCCCTGGTGCTTCTGCGCTGTGAACAACTGCTACTGAGGGCTGCAGTGGGTTAAAAACATGTTTCCTCCTCCCCTCCTTGAACATTTTGACACTGCAGGATCCTGCTAGGGCAGAGTGAGGGTATTTTGCATTTGACAGCATCCGTTGGGGGAAAGTTGTGTGTACCTCTCAAATTCCATATCATGTAGACAGATATTTCTGTGCTGACACCATCTGGGTCACAGATGTGAGCACAGACAAGGCAGATCCCCTTTGCTGCAGTAGTAACTGTTGGGTGTTCTCTGTTGTGTGTCTTTCCTTTTCAGGGCTACTTACCCGAAAACAAATTCAACCGCGTCCTGACCGAGCCGGTGCTCCGGGACACGGGACCGCGCCGCAGAGGGAGGAGGCCCCGGAGCGAACTCCTGAAAGGCCCCGGTGTTGTAGCAGATTCTTCTTCTGGAATGGGACCACTGTTCATGAACGGACTCATTGCTGGGATGGATCTAGTGGGACTTCAGAATATGAGAAACATGCAAGGGATCCCTCTGACCGGACTGGTCGGGTTTCCTGCTGGGTTTGCAGCGGTGCCCGCTGGTGAGGATGTGAAGAGCACCCTGAGCATGTTGCCCATGATGCTGCCAGGCATGGCTACTGTACCCCAGATGTTTGGTGTTGGAGGACTTCTCAATTCCCCCATGACAACGACTTGTACTGCGACTGCTCCGACTTCGTTAACAAGCACAACGAAAGGCGGCGCAGCCAGCACCGAGAAAGCCAGCGAGGAGAAACAGGGCAGCCAGGATGGGAAAAAAGAGCCTCTCACTGAAGACAAGCCCGGGCCTAGTTCCTTTTCTAATCAGACAGAATCCGCAATAACTACCAGTAGTCCTGTAGCTTTTAACCCATTTCTTATCCCAGGGATGTCTCCTGGACTGATCTATCCCTCCATGTTCCTCTCCCCTGGCATCGGCATGGCGCTGCCTGGCATCCAGCAAAGCAGGCACTCAGAGGCAGCAAACCTGGAGAGCCAGAAGCGGAAGAGGAAGAAAGCAAAAGGGGAATTGGCAAATCCAGAGCCAGAAACTGTCTTACTGCCGGAAAAAGGAGCTGCAAACACTCAAAACTGTGCAGAGCAGAGCCCGCCACCGTCTGCAGAGAAGGAGCGGGATGGACCAGCAGAAGAGGAGTGCCAGGCAGCTCACGATACTGATTAGAACTGTTGTTTCCTTGAAAAAAAACACAAAAAGATTGTGGCTTGTGAGTTTCTTATCCCATAAACTCTTTGTTACTTCCCCTTCCACCCCACTCCACCTTCATAAACCTGTGTTTCCATGAGTAATATTACCTACCTAATTCCCTGTCAGAAAAAACTCTGGTGACATGCTACATATTAATAGTTGCAGGGTCTTGCCACTTTATTAGATAAACAGTGTTGTCTAGCTAGTATGGGAGGCACCAAATTCTTGTTCTGTTTTTCCAGTCGTTCATCCCAGCCGACGATAGCAAATCCGGTACTTGGTCACCCCACCTGAATTGCTCACTCCTTTGAGAAGAAAAAGCAGCAAAAAAAACAAGAGCAAAAGAAAAGTCTTTACCTCTTGGTCTACATGCAGACAAGGGTATTTCTGTCTACAGTGACACTGAACAAAAAAGCCTGTATTTGGGCTAAAAGCACAGCTATAGTAAGTGCTAATGTGTATTTTTGATTTAAAGGATTTCCCTATTTTATGATGGTTACTAGGATAGTAGTATAGACAGAAGTATATAACTAATGATTGAAAATGCATATATTCATTTCTTTGAAAGGAAAAGCATAACTGGTAGTTCTATAATTTCTTGATCACCCCCACCTCAAAGGTTTGGAGACAAACTGCAGAGAGTGAAAAGACGATGTAGACATTCTTTTGTATTTTTTAAAACCAAAGTTTGGTTTTCTGTTACATGGAGTTTAGTTGCCCTTTCTTTGGTAGTTACAAGAATTTTGCAGCTTGAGCTGGAAAGGTTTTGCACACTTGCATGACTTTTCTGGGCTTACTGTACCTGTAGCTACCAGTTCCCTCATCCTTCTGCTAATCTTCAGTTCTCCTCTCTGACGTTAGTTCTCAGCTATGGTGTTATAGGTGCTCTAAAGGTATTTTTTTCCAGTCGTGAACAGGCCATGCCAATTTTAAAACTCTTACATGAACACTGAGGCTTTTTGAGTTTTCATATTCCTCACTCCTTACCCCAAGAAGTGATGTCCTTTCAGCAAACACAGAGTAGGCTGTAGGCCAGCTTCACTTCTTGGGGAGTCTTCTTAGAAGGAGCTTTCAGAGCTTGAGTTTCTTCCTTTCTAGCATTGGACTGCGAAGAGATAACTTTGGCTTCTTCCCATTCCATTTGCTGCTGAACAGTATTCCAATCCCTCAATGGTTTCAGTGTCTGCATTTCAATGGGACGGGTTTTAATGCTGCCAGCCCCCCCCCTGCCCCCAGCTCTGGGTACTGAGACTCCTCCACAGGCAACTCTTCAGATTTTTCCTTCCCCTCACTCCTCCTTTAATTCTTTTCACTTGGGGTTGTTCTTATTTGCAGCTCACAGTCTGAGACTTGAATAAAGCCGTGGTGGTGCCGCGGTGAGCGAAGGGCAGGCTGGGAGGGAGTTGGAGCGTGCTACTCATCGGTTTCACACTTGGTTGTCACAATTTACTGTATTTTTTACTTTTTTTTCTGTTGCAGTTTTGCTAATTTATCAGATGGTCCAAATGTTTTGACATAACTATTTCAGTTTGCATTATTTATTTATGATGCTTTTTGTCATTGTCTTTTATACATTTGGGATTATAAATTATGTACATGTTAAAATTAGCATCTCAAAGAAGTCTGTTACCCACAGTTGAAAAAAGCAGTTGGTTTATATTTTCACAGGATTTTTTCCCAGTTTCCTGGATTGGATGATTTTTTTTTTAAAGTATGTAACCAATCATAATGCTACCCCCTGGATAATTAAATGTGTTCTATTTAATAACACTCTTGTAGCATAGATACTGTATCACTATCAACAGATTTCTTAGAAATGCTGCTATCTCTATTTAACTAACATTTTGTTCAGTTTTTGCCTCCAGTGGAAGCAGAAAGGGTTTTTTCAGCTGTTAAATCCAAAATCAATATAATTTATTTATGTAAAAAAAAAAAAGTCACGATTGATATATTTTTGAACCTTTTAAGTACTAACTTTGTTTTTATTCAGTGGAAGAACATGTACTTGCCCTAAATCCTTAAAATACAGATGCTATAAAACTTCCTATATCTTCAAAGCCTTACTGTGAATGGATACAGAAATCTCTTCCGAGTTCATTTCTTGTTACGGGATGGTTTTTCCAGGGTTACACGTGTAAGGAACAGGGTTTAAAGTGGAATTTATTTAATTAGCCAGCATGCTCTATACCTTGTTCTTTCTTAGCAGACACGTATGCTATGTCTCTGGGTGTTTAGGCTTCTCTTTGCTACTTTGTGACCCTTTTGCAACCCAGTATACTCTGTGGATTATTTAGACTGTAAGGCGTAAGTGGCTGCTTCTTCTTTTCCATCATATCCCAAAAATATGCCAAATTTTCACCAGTTTTCATGGCTACTCACACACATACATCCTTCACCAAATGTGCTAACAAAATAAACTGTCTGTGCTCTTGAACATGGATAAAAAGAAAAAGATTTAAAAGTCAGATTTTTATTTTTTTAATTTAGTGACTAGATGATGCTTATCTTTCAGACTTGGCAGAGCCTTGCTACAGATGTATATAATTTTTTTCAGCAAATATATGTGAATGTTTAATTCACCTGACTCAGTGATAAACGTGACTTGCCTTTTTCTCAGCATGACTCCATGGAGAAGTTCTTGGACGCAGTGACCTGCTGCCTGCCTTAGGGTGCTGCTCATGCCCTGTGTGTTGCTCCGGGAAAGGGCTGCTCACCTTTTCCTGCCACTGAAGGAGTTACTGGGCTGAAGCCCTGCTCTCACAGTGCCCTGGGGGTTAACTCACTGTGCTGTGAGAGTTCACTCACTGTCCTGCAAGAACCCAAGAGCAGACTGAGCTCCAGGATCAGGCTAAGCCCAGAGGATGTACAGGGGCTCTCAGAGGGTGGGTGGAAGCCCAGAGACCTCCACAGTCATCTCACACACCCTCACCCCAAGCAGTTCCTGCGTGGCTTTTATGTAATAGGACACGAGAGAAGTCTCATCAGACATTTAGGCAGGATCTCCAATTCCCCTTATGGTCACAAAAAATGGGGAAGGATTTCCCTCAGCACTGACCCATGGCTGGGGGACATTTACATGCCCCAAGTGCCAATGTCCTCACTCTGGGCTCCTGGCAGTTACAAGAAAGGATTTGGGGTTGGAAATCTTAGCCAGCAGAGAGCAGAAGGCAGTTTGTCTAATGACATTTGGTTTGCACTGAATAAAACTTGAGCTTTTCAGTGCGTTTTTGCTTTCCACCTCTTTGGAAGCTGCTTTAGTCCCAGGGCTTTGGAGCATGGGCTGAGTCACAAGACAATGAATTCTCAATTTTTGCAATGTCAAAGAACTATTGGGGACAGGTCCAGGCACCGTTCCTGGTCCCCGAGTGCCTCACATCCTGTGCCAGTGCACATCTGCCCACGGCGCCGGTGCTCGGCCGTGGGCACCGCACAGACGGGCAGCACTGCCAGGGAAGGAGCCCGCTTGCCAGCAGGGCAGCGGCTCTGCAAAACTGGAGGAAGACACATCCAGTTTCTCTCTCATTCTCCTTCCTATCTGTCAGCACACCGTGCCCTGTACACTTGCATAGCAGGCCTGGGAACACCATACTCACCCTCCAGTGTGGCTTTTTGGGGTGTTGGTGGTTTCATGGTGCACCCAGGGTGGCTGGAGGTCATCGGTGCAGTGCCAAGGTGGCACTAATTCCTGTAGAATCAAAAGGTTTAAAACAATGCAAGATCTCCAGCCCAGCAGAAAATCAGTCCACCCTCCAGTGGTGTTTTATTTGTGGAACAACTCAATGCAGCACCACTACCTGGCTCCATTTGCCAGTGGTCTGAATGGGCTGGGGCCTGGAACTCAATCACAATCCCAGTCTGCCTGAACACATCTCTTCAGGGAAACCCAGCACATGTCCTTGTAGGGTTGCAAGGACTTGCAGTGACATGGACCTGTTGCAGGAGCAGCCAAGGGGAGTGGGAGCCATGGCAGATGGTCCAGGCCATCTCTCCTCTCTCTGGAGTGTCAGGCTTTTCAGCTGGCTGTGCTGTATTACTAGCACAACTATACAGGAATTTCCTGCATCATTTGGAAAGACAAAATTTCAAAGGAAAACCTCACAGTGACTATTTCTCCCCAGAAAAGGGCAAAGATTTTTGACAGAGGAACAGATGCACAAAAAGCAAAGCTCAGTTTACCCCAAGGAAGGCCCAGCCTGTGGTCCTGAAGGAATAAATAAGTGTGGGACTCATAGCCCCATTATCCCAAATTAAAGACACTCCCTGGCTGCTCATGGCAGTTTCCTGTGCTTTGATAGCAAATCTTTTTTCCGAACAGACTTGAGTGTTGGATTAAGGCTGGCTTTCATGGAAAACATCATTTTGTAAAGCACGGACCTGAGCCAGTTCTCAGTCACTGACGGCCTTTACAAGCCTGTGGATCCCAAGAACCGATCCCTGCGCTTTGCAAATGGACCTTTCCAAGGAAACCAACTGCGGGATGTGTCCGTGGGGCAGGGGCTGCTGCGGGGCCGGACGGCTCCGGGCGCTGCCTGTCCCGGCCCTCCCGCAGCAGCAGCAGCCGCGGGCTCGGGGCACGACACGGGAAGGTGGCTGGAGCATCCTCCGAAGTTCCGCGGGGTCAGAGCCGTGTTCCCCGTGCCCGAACCAGCGCTTTCCGGGAGTTCGGGAGCTGTAGCCCTGCCCGCGGACAGACGGGGTCCCCGCGGCTCCCGGTGCGTTCAGGAGGGCTCTGGTTACCGAGAGAGGAGGATCTGCTGGAACCGGCGCCTTGAAAGGCTCTGAGCGCCCGCCACGACCGGGACGGTGGCGGGGCCGGTCCCGAGAGACGGGGAGCGCCACGGGAGCGGGGACGGTGCCCCCGGCCCTGCAGGGTGGGGGAGAGGGGGTCCCACCTGCGCCCGCCCCACGGCCGGAGGCGCTGCCGCACCCACGCGTGTCACAGAGCGCTGCCGGACCGCGGCCGAGAAAAGCCGTCCCCGCCTCGGACACGAGGGACACGAGTGCCCGCCCCACAAGGGTGTCTGAGTGTGCTCTCTGCATGCTGTGCTCTGTGCGTGCGTCTGGGTCTGTCTGTCTGTGTTTATCTGTGTGTCCGTGTCTGTCTCTCTGTCCTTGTCGGCCTGTCCCTGTCGCCGTCCCGTGTCTCTCCGTCCCCGTCGCTCTGTCAGTGCCTCTGTCTCTGTCGCCGTCCCGTGTCTCTCCGTCCCCGTCGCTCTGTCAGTGCCTCTGTCCCTGTCTTTGTCGGCCTGTCCGTGTCTCTCCGCCCCTGTGTCTGTCTGTCCGTGTCTGTCTGTCGGTGTCTCTCCTCCCCGCTGTCAGTCAGTCAGTCAGTCTGTCTGTCTGTCGGTCAGTCAGTCACTCACTCTCACTCTCTCCCTGTCACTCTCTCCCCGTCCCGCCCCCCGGCGGAAGCGGTGCGGCGCTTCCGGCGCGGCCGCTCCCTCAGCTCCGCCATGTCCGGCGCCGTCCCCGCCGATCCGGGCGCCGCCGTCGAGCGGCTCTGCCGGGACCTCAACCTGGATGCGGCGAGCGCGGCCGAGGCGCTGCGGGCCTTCACGGCGCTGCGGGGCACCTACAGCCTGGAGGTGAGCGGGGCGGGCCGGCGGGGCCGGGCCGGGCGCTCCGAGCCCGCTCCGACCCCGCTCCGACCCCGCTGTGCCCGCAGGGTGAGGCGCTGCACTGGTTGGCCTGTGCCCTGTACGTCGCCTGCCGCAGGAGCCGCGTGCCCACGGTGGGGAGCGGCCCCATGGAGGGGAACGGCGTGTCCCTGACCCGCATCCTGCGCTCCGCACATCTCAGGTGAGCGCTCCATTGCCCCAGGTGAGCGCTTACCCCCCCACCCCAGGTGAGCTCTCACCACCCAGGTGGACGCTCCCCCACCAGGGCCAATCACACTGCCCGAACCATGACTCGCTGCCGCTCCTGGTGCTGCCATGGCAGGCCCTGAGACAGCAGGGTGAAAGCAACAAACCCACAGGGTTACAAGGGGAAATCAGATGCAAAGAGATAATTTTCAATTCCAGACCTTTGGGAACCCACCCATGTGGGACCACCAGTTGTTTCCCCCAGGGCAGTTGTTTCTCTCTAGTTAATTTGACTGCAGACAGCGTGTGCCGTGCCCGTCCCGGTGCCCTGTCTCAGGATTCAGGGCACATCCCGCTGGGGTGCTGACCGGGGTGCTGGCGGCTCTGGGGTGTCGTGGGCTCACAGCACTGCCCCTCTGCTGGAGGCACAGCTCAGCACGCTTCTGGTTCCACTTAAAGCCCCGCTCCCAGCTGAGCTGCTGGAGGGGGTTGCCAGTTAATTACCCCCGAGCCAGCAGGTTTTTGTGCAGGTAACTTTGACAGACTCTTGATTGTGTGTTTGTGCCTGTCCTGCCTCCCCCTCGACAATGTGGAGCTGCATGTGACTTTTCCTTCCCACCCCTCCCCTGCCCGACGCAGCTCTGCGGTCAGCCTTTACATCAGATCAGTGTTCCTGTGCCTTAAAGAGGGTCAAGGAGAAACCCCAGAGAGATGAAAGGCAAATAGCTTATAACATATATGGTTTTGGAGTCTGTCAAAATAAATTGTAAACCTACATAGTAATCTACTCAGTCATTAAGAAGTAAATATGTTGCATTTTGGGTTTTTAAAAAATGTAGAATAGCAGTTAGTTAAAGCTCAAAGCAGACTTTTCTATTTTCTCTTAAGTTTAATTCAGTTTTTTAGTAAAATGAAGAAGTGGATGGACATGTCAAACCTACCACAGGAATTCCGAGAGCGAGTGGAGCGGTTGGAGAGAAATTTTGAAGTTTCAACTGTGATTTTCAAGAAGTTTGAACCGATATTTTTTGATATATTTCAAAACCCTTATGAAGAAACTTATAAACCACAGCGAAGCAGGAAGCAGAGGTATGATATTTTGAGATTTAATGTGTTTCCCTGGTAAGAATTATATCCAATATGGACTTGGATGTGAAAGTGAAATTCCCAAGGGATAGGACCTCTTTGAGCCTGACAGATTTGGTGGTGTCATCTTCCACACACACATCGAGCTTCTGCCTTAATTAAAGGAGCTTGTCCATGTTCCCTGCAGAGTGTGTTGCTGTTGCTGTGACATCTTTGTAGTGAGAGTGTAACTGTGGGGGTGAAGGAGCCAAGCTGTGGCTCTGCAGGGTGTTTCTGGGAGCTCACATGGATTCTCTGGATGTGAGGGGGGGATAATATTCTGATCAAATACTCCAGCATAGCTCCATGTCTGCAGGTAGAGTGTAGTGGGGGAGCTTTTGGGTGCTCTCTTTGTGTCCCTCAGAGCAGCATCACCACGACTTTGGCTTCTCCGTGGGCTGTTTGAAGTAATGTCTTCCCTGGTCTTCCAGCCCCGTGGCTTTGGATAATCTTTACCCCAAACAGGATTCAGCAGCTGAGCTATAGCACAAGCCATAATTGTGTGTTCTGAAGGCATGACTGATGCTTTAGTAAAATATTTAGGAAAAATCATCACTGGAATATACATAGCCCTTGTCATCTCTGGCTGCAGGAAGGTTCTGTGGGAGATGTGGCAACAGCAGAATAGCATGACAGGGTCAGAGGCCAGAGGCGACCACTGGAAATAGGGTTGAGAGGCTGTGAATGCTGTGCAGGTTTCTCTGGGAGCTGGGTGAGAGGCTGGCAGCCAAGGAAAGCTGAATTGTAGCTGAGACTGTGCCTTAGTGTGACCTTAAGACAGACAACAGCTCCAGCTGTTACTTTGAGCAAGGAAATGGAATGAAATTCCTACTGTAAAACAAAATTCAGCTTCCTGGAACTGAAGAGTGACTTCTCCCCCCCTTTCCTTATTGCCAGGCGAGTGCCATGCAGTGTCAGAGATCTCTTCAACTTCTGCTGGACTCTCTTTGTGTACACTAAGGGTAGGCTTGCTTGCTTTAACAGTGCATTCCCAGCTGTGAACTTCTGTGGTGTTGCTTGACGTGATGTGCTGTCTCTTCAAGGTAATTTCCGTATGATTGGAGATGATTTAGTAAATTCCTATCATTTGCTTCTGTGCTGCTTGGACCTGATTTTTGCCAATGCCCTTCTGTGTCCAAACAGAAGAGATTTGCTAAATCCATCATTTAAAGGTATGGTGGGGAAAGATTATTTACAATCAACTGTGCTCTGTTGGTTCTTTTGAAATTATGTTGAAGATTGGTTGTCTTCCCCCTCCCTCCCACCTTCTCAGGCTTCCCAGTGGAATTCCACACTCCGGAGATCCAAAGCTCTGCAGACCCTCCCTGCATCATTGCCACGCTGTGTGAGCTGCACGACGGGCTCCTGGTAGAAGCAAAAGGCATAAAGGAGCACTACTTTAAACCATACATTGCAAAGCTGTTTGATAGGAAGGTACATCTCACTGGTTTTATGAACACACTGCGCTGCTCCATGGAAGTTCTGTAGGTTCCTCAGGGAAGAGTGTAAATGATCAAAGGAACTTGGGCTTGGCCAGGTTTTCTTTGTGTGTGTTTTACCAGGAACAATATTCACTGTCACTTTTAATGCTGTATGCTGTAAGGTCTTTTCTCTTTTGGCTTTTTATGTCAGTGGAGGATCTTTGCTTTCCTTTCTTGGCAGTATGGACTGAATTGTGAAGGATGATGTTTTCTTTGGGCAAAAAAAAAAGTGATCTCCTTGTGAAATAATTTTATGGGATGCCTGTCATGTGAGTCTGCTGCTTGTCTTGAATGAAATGCTTTGGAAGGAAGGAGTTGAGGTTGCAGGTGTACGAATTGTTCTGTCTGGTTTTGATTCTGGAGATGTTTTCCAAGCTTTGTGGAAGTTTCTGTGTAGCTGTTTGTCAGGGCAGCCCCTAACCTGGCAGTGAACAAGTACTAATTGCAGGGCTGTGTCTGAAGAGTTTATATCTAAACACTCAGAAGTGTCTGAGTTTACCTGGAGCTTGGATCTAGTTGGGCTTTGTCCTCCTCTGTTTGTCTTGCTAATGGCACTGTAGCCCTTTGGTCTAGGAAAAAAAAAAAAAATTTGAGTTATGCACCTCAGTCTCATTTCCTTTTTGACTAAAACCATCATACCCTCACACTTGGAACAATTTTAATTTTATTATGTAAGTTATTTCTGCTTTTTATTCTTAGATCTTAAAAGGAGAGTGTCTGTTGGATCTCTGCAACTTTACAGAAAACAGGTAAGTTCCAGCTTTTTTTCTTAATCTTGGGACTTGGTTTCATGTCTCAAACACTGGCCTTTGTGAATTAAATCTCACGGTTTCCCACTTCTTTATCTTACCATATCTAATGGGTTTTTTATTATTTGACCACCAGAGCTGCTCTCTGGCCAAAATGCTTTCTGGATCCAAGATGTGGCTGATGTCAGGGATTCAAGCTGCAGAGGTTCTTCCTTGATCAGGCTTTTTGCTCTGATTTTCTGGTGACTGTGACGTTAGAGTAATCCACTACAAATCAAAACCTTGACTCTCAAGTATACAGATGTGTTTCTATGCATGTATTATGCGCAAGTAGGAAAGTGTTTAAATTAATCTGTCAACCTCTAATTGAGGGTATGAATCTGTGGGTGCAGCAGAAGGACATAAAAGAAAAAGAAGCAACAATTGCAAAACCACAAAAAAGAGGTGAAGTGTTTCTGTGGGAGTCAATTGTAGTGGTTTCAGTAACTTTGAATGCACTTAAAACTAACTTAGATGCAAAATAGGAACAGCAGCTGCTTTGTTCTGGATCCCTTACGGTTTGATTTTTTTTTTCCTTTTGTAAAAATACTTCTTAATTTGTTTTTGATGGGTGAGCTTCTAACTTGTTTGTTTGCTGTGGGAATTTTGAGCAAGGATTCGATAGTTTTAACAATGTAGATAATACTTAAGTTTATATATAAACCTGTGTTTCTGTGATCCATTGAACATGGAAATTAACTTAGTATTTCTACTTTGAAATTAATAGTATTGCATACAGTAGTCCCTGTTCTTTTGCAAGTAGCCTGACAGCTAAAATAAACCTGAAAGACTCTTGGATTTTTTCTTCTTTTTCTTTCCTTTTTTACACTTTCTTTTTCTTCCTAAAAGACACGGGGAAGGTGAACCTGTGGTACAGTCAGGTTTCCTGTGGGATCACAGAGTCACTTCTGTCACAAATACATTATGTTCCATTGATATATGTGGTAGCTGGGTCTGCATTCCTGGCCCATGGAAAAGCTGCAGGTGGGATTTATTGATGTAAGCCATTGCTTGCTTTTATCCAGAAGTTCCATTCTGCTTCCCAAGTACAAATTTAAACCTTTGCAACCTTGGTGAGATTAAACAGTCCTGTTTTCCAGTTGGCTCATCTGGAATAAAGAAAATGAAGGATTTGTTTGGACTCACAGCTAGCAAGCTCTTCGTTGTCCCTTCTCCTGCACCGTTGGGAAACTTATGGGCTATGGAGTGGCAAAACTAGACATCCAGATGAGCTAGTTGGGTGCAGCTCCTATTGGTGTGCTCTGTGTTGACACAGATTTAACCTGTGATCAGCTGAGCACTTCCAGACTGGTTTATTCACAGCTGGGGTGGAAGCGAAGTTGGGTTTTGTAGTCTTCTTTCTGAGAGCCAGACATTGGTGGTCACTTAGGAGGAAGAACAGTCCTTACAGCTGGTCGTGGAGAGTTTTCAGTCCAAAGGCAGGCAGGGATGACCACAGGCAGGTTGCCTGGGGAGGTGGAAGCAGCACTGCTGCCCAGAGCATGGAGCACTTTGACACTGTGTTGGTTTGGGTTTGTACCTGCGCTCCACAGGCACCGCCTTTGTTTCTTCAGCAGTTAAACCTTTGGTATCAAAGCTGGACTTCTCTTTCAGCAAAACACTGAATAAAGAGTATGAAGAATATGTTCTGACTGTGGGTGATTTTGATGAGAGAGTTTTCCTGGGAGCTGATGCTGAAGAAGAAATTGGCACTTGGAAATTCCCTACAGAGGTGCTAGTAGAGAAAACAGCAGCAAGAGCTCCTGTGGAGTGTCATCTGCAGCAACATTTTGAAAAGGTGATTCATTTAACCCATCAGTCTCACTTGCAGTACTCCTTTTAGTTTTACCATCCTTACACACTCTTTGAATTATTGAGGTGGCTTGAAATTTCTTTAACTTCTTCCTGAGAGGAAGATGGTGAATGCCATTTGCAGGCTTCAGTACTGTCTTGCTAAGGAGAAATGGTGATGTCTTTCCTATGGAATTTATTGAATAACTTCCTTAAACTGGATGAGAGCATTTTCATGTGTATAGTCCGATTTTGTCCAAGAACATTCAGTATGTAGTTAGTACCTAAATACGGTTTTGTTCGAGCTCCTTTTATACCCCATAATCATACCACGAAACCTGGCACTGCATTCATTTATTTGTTTTCTCAGTGTTTCCTCTTTTAAGATAGTAAAGTGTGTCTTCAGAATGTTGTCTGTTCTGGTAATTAAATCCAAAAACTTTGTGTCACTTCCAGAGAGTAGGATATGAATAGGTAAGTGCAGTCTACGCAGCTCCATCTGCTCAGTGCTGCATCATCCTCTGGATGAAGGGAGGCTCGAGGTCCACCTGGACAGCATTTTCCAAGGAGTATTTTCCTGTGAACCATTCCTGGGCAGCTCTGTCACCCAGCTAATGCAGTCAGGGACTGAGAATGGAAGCTTGTGCTGTATTTTTCGGTGTTCAAATGATCTTAAAAGATTGCAGGCTGTAAGATCTTGGGTCTTGATTTACTGTGTTTTATTTTTAAAAACGCTTTCAGTTAATTTTTGTCTGCTTGAAGATTTGTTACATTTTGTATTTATGGAGTCCTGGGAAAACTTCAGCTCATTCTCAATCAGTTCTGTACTCACAAGTTGATGAAGCCTTCACAGTGTGTTGGTGGTGTAATTTTATTCTTTGGAGGCATTTTTGCAGGAGGTGCTAATTGGAAAGGTTATTGAAACAGTTGTGTTGGCTGATTTTCCTTGCTGTCTTTGTCTGCCTGACAGAACAGATCGTTTGCACCTTCGACTCCGCTGACGGGCCGGCGGTACCTGCGGGAGAAGGAGGCTGTGGTGACTCCGGTGGCCTCGGCCACGCAGAGTGTCAGCCGGCTGCAGAGCATGGTGGCGGGGCTGAGGAGCGCGCCCAGCGAGGCGCTCACGGCCATCCTCCAGTGAGCATGTCCACTTCAGCTCTTCTCATACACACAGGCACTCACCTTTTGGCTTTGTTTGTTTGGTGCAGGGTATTTAGGTCTGTGTTTCTGTATTATTTCTTCTTGAAAGATCTTCTGTTTTCTAGATGATCTCCTCTGGAGAAGGATGGGTGAACACACAGCCCCTCCCATCGTACTTGTCACCACCGTTGTATTAATGGATCTTCAGCTTTTGCCGCTGTTAATTTATCTGTTTGTCTGCTTGAAAGCCAAATGCCTTTTGTGTTTATTTGTTTCAATTTTAAACAAATATGGCTCTAGTAAAAGATGTGGTGACTGTGTTGGCAGAGGTTTTGGAAGAGGGCAGAAATGTGAGAGTCAACAAGCTATAGTGTTGGCCTTAGAGTTGGGAACACAGAACTAAAAGCAACCTACAGGCTCCCCATTTGTCCTTCCTACTACTTCAGGATATCTTAATCTAACTCCATAGCACATGTATAAGCCTTGCAGGGACCCTAATTGCTGTCAGTGCTGACCTGTCCTGCAGCAGCTTTGTTTCCCATGCTGCTTGTTCTAGTGGCTGTTCCCTGAGCACTCTTCAGCTCACTGGTTTCCTTCCTGAGCCTAGCTCATAAAAAGCTCATTAAAAGTAATTGAATAGGAAATTCTTGTGAAGATGCTACGTGTTTGCTTAACATCTGCACGTTATGGCCTTGCTGTATTATGGTGTCAGGTCTCCAGTCATGTTTTTATTAATCAGAATTGACATTTATTATTAGCAATATATCATAAATAGGTGAAAAATTATATTTGTAATTTTCATCTTTGTAGTAACATATATTTTTTTAATTTTCCTAGTACTAGTTCTTAGAAGTTTACAACTGCTCAGCAGGATGCAATTTGTTTTGAATGTTTCTTTGATTGTTTCTTAAGGACTGCTATTATTTATATTACACAAGGCATAAGGTGTCTGCAATCTCATGAAAAACATGTTTGTTCCAAGTAATAAATCAGTCTGTCAGGAGAGAGGTAAAAAGGGAAAAAGAATTGAGTAAACCTCTTAATCCATTTCTAGTACGTTGTGATTAGTACTTTGCTCATACTGGACATGATTTCAGCAAGCACTAGGATATGTACTGTGTGGTTGGAAGAAATGGGAGAAACTGTAGTTTGGACTGTGTAATATGTGCTTTTCAGTATTTTCTTTCTCAAAATTCCACAGAAACAACTTTGGTGTTAATTAGAAGGCTTTATTCAAAGAAACCTTAGTTGTTTTCAGTGCTAGCTTTTCAGAATAGTTTAGTGTCTTGATTTGGCATCAGTCACAAGCCACTGTCCTCTAAAACAGCTGCTGGAGGATCTGGAAGCATTCGGAGAGAGCACCTCCAGCCAGAGATTCTCTGGCCCATTTTTATGGTAGTGACTGTATGGAGTCCATCAGTTTCTCTGTGTTTTGGTAGTAAATGCACTCCAAGCTTTTCTGAACTGAGCCTGGCTTGGGTGGTCTCCTGGATGTGTTTGGTTGGTTGGATGCCTTTTGCAGCATGCTTACTACTGCCTTGCTCTTAGCAGATAGCTTTTTTCCTGAGTGTGCTGCTCTAGCATTTCCTTTCTCCTGCGTTTGTTCCAAGATCTACATAGTCTCCCTAACCCTGTTAGGAAACAAAAAAAGGACACTGTATTTGTATGTTTTGTGTTTTCCTATCTGTGTAATACAAGTTTGTTATTGCTGAAGATGAATGCTCAGTATAATTAGCTTCCCTTTCTGTTTTGGTGGCATGGTTTTTTTGTTGTGGCTTTTGAGTTTGTTTGCTTTTTTTAAAACTGGATATTAAATTATATAAACAAGGCTTTCTCTTTTCCTTCAGGTCTTGTGCTCGCAGCCCCATGGAAAGCATCATGAGCAGAGTGAAGGAAATCGGGGAGATCTTCTGCTACAGCTACACTCAGTCAACGGATGAGCAGCCTGGGTCTCATATAGGTATGGAGTGAAGGGCATGGGATGTTTCAAAATACTGAACCAGGGCACACAGAATACATACATATACTCTTGGCCAAGTATTTAATGCAGTGGAGCTGTTTTTGTCCCAGAACATATCCAAACAGAAAACTGTTGCTGTCAAACAGAACAACGTGAAAAATAAAAATTTATGACAGGATAAACTCAAAGCTGCAGTTCAGACTGGGATAATGGAGAGATCATGGAAAATCAGCTCTGAACAACGTGTAAACTTGTATTCTTCTTAGCTTTAGAATTTAAAGGAAACAATAAAAATAGAAAAATACTATTGCAACATTGCAAAACTGCATAAGAGAAAATATTAAATAATCCTTTGAAACATCTATAGAATTTCATAATGTGCTTGAGACTAGTGTATTTCTGAACGTCCTTTTACAGTTTGCAAGATGTGTGCATATACACAGGCTGTTTTCTTGGATGAGGACAGGTACTGGTGAGTTTACTCTCAAGACTGTGCCAATGGCAATGGACTTCATCTCTATTGGTTTTAAATTTCAGATTTTGCTGTAAACAGATTAAAACTGGCAGAGATCTTGTACTATAAAATCTTGGAGACTATAATGGTGCAAGAAACACGGAGACTCCATGGGAAAGATCTGACTGTAAGTAGAGAACTGGTGAGAGTAGAACATTTTTGTAAATGTTTCTCAGAGTTTGTCTTCAGGCAGTTCCAGAACAGAGCATTGTAAAGCACTCTGTGTGTATTGTTAATGTTAAAAAGGGGAGATCCATAGGAGGTGCCTAAATGTATTTTTTCTACTATTAAACTCAGTATAACTGGCAGAACTAGCCATCTGAATTTGTGTTTCCTTCTGGAATCACAGCTTTATGAACAGATGACTTTTATTCTCTTCTTTATCCAATGAATAATATCAGTACTTCACCTTAGGGAGCATTGTCTTTGTGCTGCTTTGTGTTGCACAGTAAGGAGGCCACTTCATTTGTCCATAGTATGCAAAATGATGGTTTTGGTGCTGGTACTCTACATCTAGTCTTCTATATTTCCCTGTGAAAAAGGGGAGATTGTCAACAGTGGGGAATAAAGCAGGTTCTTTCACAAAATTCCATCTTCCCAGACATCTGACCATTGCCACTTTCTGTGATGTCCTCAGGCCCTCCTGGAGCAGGATCTCTTCCACCGCTCTCTCATGGCATGCTGCTTGGAGATCGTGCTCTTCACTTACAGCTCCCCTCGCACCTTCCCCTGGATCATTGAAGTTCTTGACCTCAGGCCATTCTATTTCTATAAGGTAAATAAACACTGGCTTAGGAGAGTATCTGTATTAAAAATGGCATGTTACTGGATTGAGAGTTGTAAAGGATGATGCTCTTCCTCCCTGCAGATTCAGGTAAGGACTGATGTTACTGTGCACCATGCCTGTTCTAGACTCTGGCTGTCCTGAAATCAATTACCTGGAAGTTGTAATTGATGCCAAAAAGCACGAAATAAATGAACTGCTTAGAGCCAATTTGATCTTTAAGCAGCAAAGGTATTTATTGCAGCGCCGGGAAGCGAGGCAGCTCGCACTGCACAAACTCGCTTCAAAGTTCCAACGAGAAACGTGGCAATTTATCCAGTTGACATTCAGGATTACATCATTTTAATATGCATATTCATAAAGTCGTGATAGCAAATTATCATATTCATAGGAGGTGGAGTTAGGGCGGAGCTTGGGGCGGAGCTTTCCAGGATCTTCTTTTGGCACAGTTTTTAGGTGGTCTTTCCGGCCTTCAGCCTCTCTTCAGGGGTCGTTTTCTCCTCTTTCTCACCGTGACCTCTCCACTTTCTTTGTTAAATGACCTAGCTAGTCAAGCTTGCAAAACTCCTTGGCTCAAGGCCTTTCTACCTTATTCAAATGTCCATGTTGCCCTTATTTATGACCACTGCGTTTATCGTATAGCACTCTTAGCAGTCTTCTGGTTTTGGTACAGTAACTAGAACAGGACAAGTTATTCATTGGGTATGAGGCAGAACAAGCATCTAGCAATTTTCTAACAGAGCAAGGTACCTTTACTAATTCAGTTAACTCTTTTAGGCCTTGCTTCTGCTTCATAATGCCAGAACTGAAACTGAAGTATAAAGCAAAAAAATCCATTTTGTAAATGGTACTGAACTGTAATATACTGTTGATCAACTTTTGGTTCTTTATACACTTTTAGCAGACTAAAGCATTCAAGCATGTATTTTGTTGATACTCATATTTATTGATGGCAAGCTATAGTTCTGAAATACCAATAATATTCTTTATTGCCTTTGGCTGCTACTACTTACCCTAGTCTTGCTTCGTTAAGTTGCCTTTTTCCCCCTGTATGTAACTGAACATAAAGTACGCCTCGGAAAAAGTACTCTTTCTGCTCAGTTTTTTAAACACATTCCCCCCAACACCGTTTGTTTTTTGATTCCTTAATTCCTTTTATCACTTCTCCATATGCCTCCAGTTTTTGCTCGACACCTTGCAGGTTACCATGGTTAGTCCTGAATAAATCAAGTAGTTCTGTATAGATGACAGCAATCAAGAAATGGAACTCTTTGGAAAAGCTCCTTTGTATTCTGTTCTCCCTTTTTCCTTTACTCCTCAGCTGTAGGGCAGTACTGAAGCTGAAACAAATCTGTCACTATTGCTGTGACTGTTGGTAACCTCCTTCAAAATGAAATACGCTGGTGCAGGTCCAACTTCGTGGACCAGATTTATGTTTGGTTTGAATTGTCTCTGGTATTCAGTGTATATTCTTGCAGCACTCTTACTTGAAAAAAATTGCCATCACAAAGACTTCACATGACAGAGACTTGTGACATTTGTACCTTTGTTCTCCAGGTGCTTAGTTTCTGTAGGAGGAATAACTAAAAGTACCAGTAAGTTCTCCGAGGAAGTTTTATGGCATTTCCATCTCTGGAGCCGTAGAAAAACAGTGTGAATGTTCTTCTGTCAGGAGTAAAATAAAGTGGATCTTGTGTTGGAGCATGGGGATGGAGTATGGCACTGCAGGGGACTGGTCAATTCTGTTCAACCCGTCTGTCCGTGTTAAGGGTTCTGAGCATTTCTTAAATAAAACTTTAAAGCAGTGGTTTTCAGCCCTTTTTGTTACGGGGTGCTTGTTGGAAGGGCTGGAATGCTGGGGTTGCCACGTGTCCTGCTGAGCAACTGTACCTGTTCCTGCCTCCCCAGGTCTGCACCATGTGCAGAGTGAGCTCTGTGTGTGCTCAGTGCTTCTGTTCTGTGCTTGCTTAGCAATGGGGAGTGAGTGCCCTAAAAACCCCTGGCGGGAGTTATTCTGCATTGATGGCACACCTGCTGTCTGCTTTTACCTCCTGAGTTGCCTTTGGGAAAGGGGGTTAAAAAAAGAGGGATCAGAAGAGGGCTGGGGAAGATGAAGATCCAGGGAGAAGGCTGGATCACTCTATGTGGAATTTTCAAACAGGATCCTGAAATAAGTAACAGTTGGATAACATTAAACATGAGAGACCTGACTTTGTGTGTGTGATCACCATCAGGTAATTGAAGTGCTCATTCGATCTGAGGAAGGGCTTTCCAGAGACATGGTGAAGCACCTCAACAGCATTGAGGAACAAATTCTAGAGAGTCTTGCCTGGACACGGAACTCTGCACTCTGGGATGCTCTCGAGGCCTCAGAAAATAAAGTCCCAACCTGTGAAGAAGTATGTGATCTGTTTTCCTTTTATTGGAAAATTCATGTTTTTTTTCTTACTGCTGTTTTATACAGAAAACTATTCAAATGAGACAATTGCTGCAGAAAATCTTCTATTAATAGATTGGGACAAAGAAGGGAAATTAATTTGTTATCTTACACTGACGTTTCTCATTTCTCAGGTAATATTTCCCAGTAATTTTGAAGCCAGCAATGGAGGAAGTGGGCTTGGGCATTTGCCTATGATGCCATTATCTCCCATAATTCATCCTCGAGTAAAAGAGGTTCGAACAGATCTTGGTGGGAGTTTAAGACGGGGTATGTTCAAGTTTTCTGATATGATTTGAATGTGTGAATTTGGGAGGAGGAGTTTTAAGTTGCTTGTAATTGCAAAAAGCAATCTTGAATGTGAATTAAGCATTCAGAATTGTGAAGTCTCTTATTTGATCAAGGGAGAGTCTGGATGCACTCAGTCAAACCAGTGCTGTGTCTCACTGGCTACAGACAGTGATGGTGGTGCTTCCCTTCTGGACTGCAGCAGGTTTTGCTGCTGGTTTGATGCTAGGCAGACTTTACTGTCAGATGGGTTGTCATGTAGTGGCTTATTGTCCACTGATGTTCAGATTTTTTCTGGGTTTTTGGCTTTTTGTTTATTAGTGAGTTTGACTGGATTTTAGGTTACTTTTTTTTTAATTAAATGACAGGTCCATTTATTCCTGCTTTCTAACGGTACTGGTTTTGTGCAGGAGGGGAGGGCAATACTGTTCCTGCAGTATTCTGTGCTCTGAAGAACTGTCCCCCTTGCATACTTTCCTGGTTAGGAATTGCTGCTTTCATTGTATGCCAGGCACCAGTCCATATGTTCTTGGAGGTGCACCATGGACTGATTGGTTGTGTCATGTTGTCTCCCTTTGTGTTTATCTGGCAAATTGCAGGACAAGACTGTTTGGGGTTTTTTTAAATACTCCTTAGGAAAGAGATGTATAAGCAGTTGCTGTAGGTGTTATGGTCCATTGTTTGATGGAATGGGAAGCAACTTGGAGATGGTGTCTTACATACGTGTGTAAGCACTGTGTGAGACTTGACCTTGTATATGAGAATCTGGTACCAGAGGCTCCTTCTGACTTCAGCTGGAGAATGGTGGGGATTGGAAATGTTTATTTGCCCCTGGTACCAAGGGAACCATCCTGACAGAGTTAGAAATAAGGTCTCCAATCAGTCTTACTTGACCAGTTATCCAGGAAGTTTCTTCTTCGTGGGAAATGGGAAACTGCTGTCACTGGTATCCTTTCAGGCTGCAGCAAAAATGCAGAAAGCCTGTGAACAGAAGCCTGTACATTAGTGCTGTGTACTTCAGTCTCACTGCTAGAGTAAGGATTTGAAAGCAACAGAAAAGCCTGAGAGGAGCCAGGGGGTTGAGGGGGGAGTCACCTGACTTGGATCAGTGTAGAGAAAGTTTGAAAGCCAGAACATAGAGAAGACAGCATGTCCAGGGAATGTGGTCAGTATTCCTGTAGAGGAATGTGGTCAGAGGAGGAGCACTTGGAAATATTACTAATTGCTAACCAGACTGGATTACATATGTGTGATCCTGTGTGTTCCTCAGTCTATGCAAATTTAGTCACTCGGCTTCCATGTGACACCTGATGGTAAAACTGCTCTCTGGGATGACTGCAACATGACAGGAGTCAGCCTGTAGGTCTTGTTCATGTCACCTGGGAACAGGGAGCTCTGAGAGCAGGTCTGAACTAGAAGAGGTCTCTGGTACTCTGGTGTTGTAGTTGGAAGGTAACCTTTCCCCTTTTCTGGAAAAGTATTCCCATTAGGCTGCTGCTTAAAAGGTTTTGTTGATTTTATCTTTTTCTTCTTGGCACACCAGACATGCAGCCCTTGTCTCCAATCTCAGTTCATGAGCGCTACAGTTCTCCTACAGCTGGAAGTGCTAAGAGAAGGCTCTTTGGAGATGACAGTCCCAGAGAAATGCAGATGGAAAAAATCTTAACCAAAGGAACTAAGCTGACAATTGCTCCAGCATCAAGCATTGGTGCTGAAAATGTGTCGTTGTCTCCTGGCCAGACAGTACTGACCATGACAACCTCTACGGGACCGGGAAAAGTGGGACAGAAGGTCACTATCCCACTGCATGGTACGAATTCTTCCTGGTTTTCTTTTCTAATAGATGTTTTCCTTGCTCTTAAGATCTTCTTAGGCCAACCATGCACTTTGAACATGTATTTCTTTTTCTTTTTTAAAGAACACTCACTTTGTCAACAACAAAAAAAAAAGCTTAAGTTCGTACTGGTATCTTCTCCTTGGAGACATCTGATCCCTGACAAATAACCCTGAGGATTCAGAATCATGAACAGAGTTGTAAAGTTCATGCTTCTTCCAGTCGCACTTCACACAGATTAAGCAATGCTTTGGTTCTCAGCTCCAGTAATAATTTACTGCAATTGTCTTAACTTTGGTCTGTTATAATCTTAAAAGGTTCTGGAATTTCTAGATAAGGGTTACGTGTTAACATTAGGAAAATACTAGGAGACTTTATTTTGTTGACGTTTGGTGATGATTGAATATTTCTGAAAATTACACATGAACAATGAGTTTTATAATAAATCCAGTTTTAATTTAAAAATTGAGTCTGTAGTTAAAGATGAAAAAAACCTCCATTTTTCATGTTTAAGGAGATTTTCAGCAAGAGAATTTGACTACTGAGGAAACTAATGAGGACTGTATAGGATATGCTCTTGGGTTTGCAGAAGAGTTAAGGAAAAGGGAATGCCCACCTCCCCCAAAAGAGTGGAACACCAAGTACAGAAACTGTGATATCTTGTAAATTTTGTACTTTTCAGATTGTTTTACAAATGATTATTCACATTCATATTCTTCCTTTAACCTCACCAGAAATGTAATTTTTAATAATTTCTGAGGGACAGAGTCTTTTTAGCATCTAATACAGAGGATAAGATGCCTTTAGTATGAAATGCTGATAAATGAGTTTGGTTTGCAGTTTAGCTCTGCATCATGAGGAGGGCAACCAGTTTGTTTCTGGGCGTGTATCCTGAAACGGGTGGGATCACCTTGATCCCCATTTCAGTTAATTTAGGCCAGCCGTGCAAAGTGGAGGCTCAGGCTCCCTGCCACCCTCAGGGGAGTCCAGCACAAGAGGGCCAGGTGTCAGCAGCAAGCAGACCGAAGCGGACGGGCTCCTTGGCGCTGTTCTACAGGAAGGTGAGTGTTGTTCCTGGGGAGCTTCTGCTCCTGGCCATGCTGGGACCTGCCTCCTTGTGCAGTTTTCATTACCTTTCAGTTCTCATGTACCTTTCCTTTGGTACGTGCAGTTCTTACATACCTTGAAGGAGAAGGGAAAAGATGCTGAGTGTTGCAGAGAATCCAGTTTCCCCCTTTCGATTTCTTTTAATTAGGAGCTTCTGTAAATAACTGTCAAGGGCATATTAGTAGATTTTACTTGTCTCTTTTGACTGCTTCCCACATTTGCAAGGATTGGACATATCGGTGATGGGATGATTCTCTGTGTCTTGCTGAGTGAGAACTGCACTGCTGTGGATCCAGCATCTGGAGATTCTCATTTCCCACTTTGAAGCCTGCCTGGTCATGCTGGTCTTGCTGAGTTGGGGGCTCAGAAAGCAGTGATGAATAACACACTAGCTAAGGGTTTCTAGAAAGAAGGGACTTCTTAAAATAATGCAGGACTTAAGGGGCAAGTTATGACCTGGGTGTGCTTCAGAGAAACTTCAGGTGACTTACCTGTAGTTGCCTTCATTTGTAGTGTGGAGTGTGTGAGGGGTCTTTGGAGGAGGCAGGGTAACTTGGTGTAAATGACTGCAAAGAATATATGCCTAAATTAATATTTCAAAAATACTAAAAGATTGGGGTTTTCCTGTTACTTGATTACTAGAGAAGTTATTTTTAGAGGTTTTCCCCTTTGAGGGTATCTGTATTAAAACACAGCCTAGAAAATTCTACAGTGAACAATCTTTAAGATACATTTTAATACAGAAACTAAGTCACATCCTGTGTCTGAACAATTGGTTCTTTAATTTTGCTAGTGACAGTCTGTCTGCCTGAGAACGGATTCAGAATTGACTAGCCAGCAGCTAGGTGGGAACATTGCAATTTGGAAGGTTTCCCCTCAGCTAGGGAGGGCTTCAGCTGTAGCCATGTGTTTGGCCGATGATGTAATAGGCAACATATTGCTCTTAGTTATGAAGAGGAACTAAAATCTTGACTTAAATTTGTCTTTAAATTTTAACCCTCCATTTGCATTGATCATGATATTCATGATAGTTTTTCCCTACTCTCCTTTCTTGCTCCTGTTCAGTGGAGCAAGTGAGAACAAAACAACCTCTTTCTTCTTTCCAGCATAAAGATTGGGCCTAATTAATTAGTGAAGGATATGGTGTAGAAGCTACAGGCAAAATGTTTTTAGGCAGATTTTCTGTAAGCATTAGATTCAACAGCTGAATAGTGGACAAATTAATCTTTGAATCATAGAATCCCAGGATGGTTTGGATTGGAAGGGACCCAGAAGATCATCTCGTTCCACTCCTCCACCATGGGTAGGGACACCTTCCATTATACCAACCTCGTCTGACCTGGCCTTGGACACTTCCAGGGATGGGGCAGCCACAGCTGCTCTGGGCAGCCTGTGCCAGGGACTCACCAGCCTCACAAGGAATAGGTTCTTCCCAATATCCCATCTAACTCTGCCCTCTGGCAGTCTGAAGCCTTTCCCCCTTGTCCTGTCACTCCAGACCCATGTCCAAAGTCCTTCTCCAGGCTGAACAACCCCAACCCTCTCAGACTTTTCCTCCCAGGAGAAGTGTTCCCTCCCTCTAATCATCATCATGGTCTTTATCAAACAGCTCTGCTTTGAACCATATCATTTTTGCAGGGTAGGATAAGCTTGTTTGGCTTCACTCTTCAGTGTGTGTCATCTTCTCCCAGGTGTACCATCTGGCCAGCGTGCGCCTGCGTGATCTCTGCTTGAAGCTGGATGTGTCCAATGACCTGCGCAGGAAGATATGGACGTGCTTTGAATTCACGTTGGTTCATTGTGCTGATCTTATGAAGGACAGACACTTGGACCAGCTCCTCCTCTGTGCCTTTTATATCATGGCAAAGGTAACTTGTAGTTTTTAAGAAATTGAGGGAATTTTATGTTCAATTGAAAATTTCATGTGTGTTCCAAGTTTGTGATTTGAAAAGTCCTTCCAAGAAGTACATGAAGTCCCAGTATGTTTTTTGCCTTATTTCACATATCTTAAAAAAGTTCCCACCAACCAACCAGCCAGTGTGTTCAGAGGGTTTTTCTTCTCTTCTTGAGCACATTCAAAGTGAGCACTGGTTGATACAGACAAAGCACCATGTTTGTTTTCTATCCTATTCATCATCTTCATATATAATCTGAATCAAAAAATCCCTTACAGTTATAGAATTAGGCAGGTGCAGAAATTCACAGGAGCAAATGTATGTAGTGAAGGTTTCTATTCTCCAAAAATCCACTTAGCTTTTGAAGGTCCAGGCTGAGGATTTGAGATGATTGTCTGCTACTTGTACTTCTTCATATTTCATTTGCCAGCTTCGATTTAATGTGTTGTTAAATTGGATTATAAAATTGGTTTAAGTCTAATTCAGACACAAAATTCAGGCAGGTAAAACTGGGCCCAGGCTCTTTCCACTGAGGCTGAGTTACCTTTCTTGAAGCAGACAAGTGAAGAGGAGCACTTTGTGTGGAGGGAAACTAATGTTTCAGTTATGACTACCTGTTCCCTTCCCTGCAGCATGGCTTGACATTGATACTGAGAGCTGCAGGAAAGCAAAACTTTTGAATAGTCAGTGCTCTGAATTTTATCATGTAATTTGCCAGTTGTGTGGAGTTTTTTCGTAACACAGGCTTTCAAGTGCTGTCTCCAGTGCAGAGTGAGACCTGATAACTTAGCCAGAGACAATGCTACATTCTCTCTTGGCTCCTACTACAAAAATTTTTGCTTATCTGCTCTTAAAGTTACAAATGTATGGCTGGAAAACTGCTTTAACAAGTGAGCTATTTGGAAGTACAAAAGCAAGCTGAAATTGCATGTGTACATACCTGCTTAGTGTCTTGTTCAAGATTTCCTCATCTTCTGTTTAGAAAAGTTAAGGGGTAAAGGTAAGTTTTCAAATTTACAAAATATATTTTTGACTTTGTCATATTTCTCTTCTTTAATTTTAAGTGTCACTAGAAGAAAACCTGAAAAAGAAAAATGGCTAAGCATCGTAAGCAACAAAAGGCTTTAGTGGCTAAGAAAAAAAGGAATTGCTGAACAAGAAAAATACTTGATGTTCTCTTATCACCAGAACTAAACTTTAAAATTCTGTATTCATAGTAATCGTCACCAAAAACCTGCATGCTAGACCTGAGCAGCCTGGCCCTCATGCTTGCACTTGGTCTTGAATACCCTTTTCTCTTCCAGGTAACCAAAGAGGAAAGAACTTTTCAGGACATAATGAAAAGTTACAGAAATCAGCCACAAGCAAACAGCCATGTGAGTCAATAGCATTGCTTTTCCTTTCTGCAGAGCTCAGAGGTGGCTTTTAAGTGTCTGTGCTCATATATCCTGTGCAATGTAATATTCCTATTCAAATGGATTTCATCTGGTCTCCTGACCTCCTCATTTTCCTTGACAGGAGTGTTTTTCCCTGGTGTCTTGTAGGTTTATAGGAGTGTCTTGTTGAGAAATGTTTCTGCTGATGTCTCAGACAAAAGTGCAAACTCAGAAACGGAGATGACAGAAGGTGGGTACAGCAAAGGAATCTGCTCTTTTCAGTAATGTACTCACGGGCTTTTAAAGAACTGAACTGTTAAGTAATAAGGTAAAATGGGGCAAGTTTTACAGTTTTAAATATATTAAAGGAAAACAAACGTATTGTTGAAAAAGAAACCCTCTTGTCAGTAGCTCTCCTGTGTGAGAAAGCCATGGAAAATACTCCTCCTAGTCTACATCCTGAGGACCTCGCTGTCACCGTCCAAGCTTGCTAGGCCCTGGCAGATGAACCTCAGGAGTAAAGGGTGGGGCCAGTTCTGCGCACGCTGTGCCTCACCTAAAAAATCCACTGCGCAGGGTTGAGGGATTCACCCACTTTGTGTGGGTAAAAACGCTCCCAAATCTTCGTTCGCGAAGTCTAGCCATACACATACGCTCCTCCTAGTTGGAAAGAGTGTTTAATTTCTTTTCCCTAAATTTGGTTGCTCAGGGTTGATGTATTTTCTTAGTTTGTCAATGATATTATAGTTCTTCTTGGACAGCAACACTGGTTAAGAAGGAAAGATGAAGATAAATAGTACTTACTCTGAAGACTTGGGGAGTCTTGTAGGGAGAGCTTGTTTCATAAAATAAAAATCCTGGCTAAGACCAGATTTCTTTTAAATAGTTGAAATTTTCTTTGCTCTGGGTTAGAGGAGAAAAGGGATAAGAGCAGTATTTGAGAAAAGCATGAGAACTGTGCTGTGCCTGTTTTGAGTGATGTGTCAGGAAAGTGAGAGATCCTGAGCCTGTGTATGAGCCCATGAGCCCAGCAGGTCTGCAGCCAGGACGCACATGGAATTTAGGAGTTTGTCCTTCGTGGTAAATTCCCACTGTGACTGGGATTCAACTGCCTGAAGGAGTATTAGAGCTGATTTTAAAGGCCTGTTGAGCATTCCACCAGGGTCCAGGAAAGTGCTGATCTACTGTAGTTCAGCATCCTGTCTAACAAATTGACACTTCTTGGATGTCTTGTAGTATTTGAAGTGGCACTGGGCTCTGATGTCTTGTCAGACAAATGTACTTCGTTACAAAGTTCTTCAGTGCCTTTTATTGCTAGATTTTTTTCTTTGTTTTATAGACTCATGTCTCCTTTATCTAGTAACACCTGCTCTTTTGACACCAGCTCACAAGAGCATGTGCCTGTGTTGTGACATAAGGTAGACAGATGAAGGAGTTACACTTATAGGTGTCAGCTGGAGCTTTAGATGTTTCTTTGTCTCCATGCAGTGATGGCCAGAGACTTTATTCTGTGCTGCCCTGCTTTACGTGGCAGTAAGCAGAATGGAGGAGGAGACATAGAAGGTTGTATTCAGTAGCACTTCAGCTTAATTAAGGGAGAAAGAGCCTTAACAGAAATATACTTGCTGTGTGGCTGCAGCTTTTCCCACTGAACATAACATTAACAAATGGGGTCACAGCTCCCTTGCAGCAGATGTGAGTTGAGCACCAAGCTATTCTTTGCTAGCTGATCACTAGAAACTTTCACGGAAACCAAAAGCTGGGGGGTGTCAGACTGCTTAAAACATAGTTTTAAGAGCATCTAATGACTTTGTACCACCCGCCAAAATAAGCATGGGAGAAGGGGTCAGTTGTTCTACACTTTCTTGCTACAGCTGTCTCCAGGTTTGGAATGAACCTGGTATTGGCCTTTTTAGCTATAACCTACTAGCCCACTCACACCAATTGGTAGCTTCTCCTAATGTTGAAAACCATCTGCAGCAGACCCTGCTCCTGCCTCAGGCACATTTCATTAATTCCTCTCATTAATGAGTCAATTTATGGACAAGTTTTTGCCAAGCTGGACATGGTAAGTTTGACTCTGAAGTGCCCAGTTTGCCCATGCTGTTTCTGAAATCTGAAGCTCTCTCTTGTTGTTAGACTCGGCTGTGAAAGCTGGCAGTTCCTCAGGACGATCCACAGCAGAGAACTCCACTGAGCTGGAAACAGAGGAGAGAGGAGACCTTATTAAATTTTACAATGCAGTCTATGTAGGAAGAGTAAAGTCATTTGCACTGAAGTATGATATCACAAACCAGGATCATGTAGTAAGTAAAGTATTTTGGAATTGATACTCAGTCATTTTTCCTGACAGTTAGACGTATGTCTATAGTTTTGTCCTGTCACTCACTAGGTGTGGGTGAAGTCAGATAGTTGTAGACAATGGTATGAAGACTTGGTATAACAGCCTTTCAAGAGGACAAATGCAGATGCTGTTCAGTTTGCAAACCTGGTTTCAGCTTCTTTACATTGATGCAACACCCATTTGCTCAAATGCCTATGGACCATTTCTGTAATGCGTCTAGGAAATTCGTTGTTATGTGATCAGTACTTGATCTGTTGTGTAACTGTCGCAAGATAAAATCATTTAAAGAAGACCTGGAGGTGTATTATGAAAGTGTATTAATCTTTCCTTCTGTGAAGTTACTGCTCTTGAGCATGTCCTGCTCCAGTTCCCATGCAGATTTGTGCTCTCTCACAGGTGGAAGCCCCTCCCTTGTCCCCGTTCCCCAGCCTTCGGCAGCAGACAGTGTCCCCCCGGCGCATCTCCCAGCAACACTCTGTCTATGTGTCACCTCACAAGAATGGGGCCTGCCTGACGCCTCGGACTGCACTGCTCTACAAATTCAGTGGGAGCCCTTCCAAGGTAGACAGTAAAGAAACGTTGGAAGGGGTCAGCCTGAGAGAGGGTTAATTAGTCTCCTAATTAAGATGTGGTATAATGCAGTTCTAATGTGCTATAATACATCTAGACTCTTAGTTTGCAGGGAAGGGTAGAATTCTGTATGCAGAATCCATCACTCAGAGGTTCAGAATAACCTTTTGTTCTCAGATATTTGAAAACCAGAGTAAGTTTGAAATGGAGACAGAGTAACTCATGTTTTTCTTGATCACAGAGTTTGAAGGACATCAACAGTATGATAAAACGAGGTGAACACAGGAGCAAGAAGCGAGCAATAACAATTGATAGTGACACTGAATCCCCCACGAAGCGACTCTGCCAAGAAAATGATGATGTTCTCCTAAAACGTCTCCAGGATGTTGTCAGTGAAAGAGCAAATCACTAGAACTGCCTGCTTCCTGTGGGATCTAAAGGCTATGAAGCTGGATGCAGCTTTGTGCTATTTATTTCTTGGTTTTGTGCACAGGCAAGTGCCAAGTTTTTTTAACACTGAACTTTTACCTGACTTCCACAGGATGCAAAAAGCAAAAGTAGGAAACACCAGCAATCTTCATTCCCAAAGGCCACACTGTGGTATAACTTACGCTGAGCTGTTTTAGCAAAGAGTGTTCTGTAGAAAGTCATGTTGGATGTTCTCAGGCCTAACTGGGAGCATCGTGAGTTCTGAGTGTAACTCAGTTTCTAGTAATATTGGTTTGTTTTTGTTATCAGAATGATAAGGAAATGAGTGCAGTCATTTAAGTTTCCTCAAACTTTTCATATTTGGAGAAAAAAAATTTCAAAGTGCCTTACTTGAAAAGAATGGGGAATTTCATGCATTATTTTACTGTGGAGTAACTGGAGGGAGAAGAAATTAATCATTTAACCTCGGGAAGAGCTGAGCGGTTTTGAAGTGTCAGAGCTTCAGTTCAAGTGTAGGTTGTGACATGGATCTGACATCTTTTGCAGTATTGAGGGCAATAATCAAAAAATACAAATAGCAGTGACTTAACTTGGACTCTGGTAAGGCACTGAGATACCGTTCAGTGAGTCTGAATTCCCTTCCTCTTGAGCCAGTGGGCGCTGCCACGCTGGGAGCTCTACAGCAGCCTGCCCAAGAAGCTTTTCATATGGATGGCAGCTCACCCATGAAGAAGGACAAGCTGGTTACCGTTGAAATCAGCAGCTGGGGCTTTGGCCATCTCAGAGCTGTGCAAATGCACAAATTCATTGAACAAATTGTATTTCTCTGTTTTGATTTTTCCTGAAGACCTTAGCCTCTTGTGTAGTATCTACACTGAATGTAAGCCCATCACATGAGGCTCTGTGTATATATGGGGGTTTATAGCTATTGAAGACTTGGATTCACTGGAAATACATAAATTCCAGCATCCAGTTCTTGTAATTGAGTTTTTAACACTGAGGATTTGGTAGGGTTTATTGTACCAAAACGGAGAAAAGTCAAGGTTTACTCATTACTGTAGATCAGTAGTTTCATCTTACTTTATAATTGCATTTAAGATTAGAGCCATAGAGAAACTTCTCAGCACTGTAATTTTCAGTTTCTGTGTAACTGAACTGAAAAAAAAAAAAAAGATTACATAGGACTTGTTTGAGGAGCTCCGTTCACTTCATTGGCAGGGTGGGTCAGAATGGAAGTGTTAGTTAGAACACTGCAATGATTTTGGGCAGTCTCAGCCAATGAATCTGCCTGGCAGTGATGGAGGAAAATTGATTACAGAGTGTGTGTGTGCAGGAACACTACTCAGCAAGGAGTAGAAAGTTTACAAACTTGTTTTTTAATTCTGAACTACTTGAATTTTTAAGTTTTTTACTTTCAAAAAAAGGTGCTTGGTTCTTGGCCATGGAAAACTGCAGTGTGAGGAAATGGCCATGCAGTGGAGTAACTTTCATGTAGATTCTTCTGTTCAATTCCTTTAATTTTATTCAAGTTTTAATGCTTGTCTTGGGATTTTGAGATAAAAGTGGAGGATTGTAATCTTTCTGGGTGGGAAATGTATGGTCAGGCATAACAGGGTCAGTCTTTCCACAGTATTGTATGACAAGAGTTAAGTTAATTTGGTTTAAATTTGACATTATATGCAGATCTCTTCGTGTGTCTGGTCCCCACACTGTCACTGCCTTCTCTGAAACTAGAAATCTGATGATGCCAAAATCCTTATTAGTTGTTGTTAAGTGTAGTGTTTCTCCATTAGGAAAATGAATGTTCTACAACTGGATACAGTTCAGAATTTTTCTCCTTTTCAGGTGATAAAAATATTTTGGGCGTATTGAGCAGCTAAAACAGTAGCTTACATGGAAATTTTGTTAACGGTTTCAAAGTGCCTTCACATGTAAATCTGTATTTTATAATAAACAACTAAAAACTATTTTAATCTGTGGTGCTGTATTTCCTGTTGTTTCTCTGTGCTAATTCACTAAACAGTGCCTTCTGTCTGTGTTTTCTGTTTTGTCAAAGATCATCATTTTTATGCTACTTCAGATTTCTTCGGGGGTTTTTTTATGTTTAAATTCATCATGTTTCATGCGTTTTGCCTGAAGTTTCCTCCTGAGGTTTCTTTGCTGTTTGTGCTTCAGTCAGATGTGGTTTCTGAGGAGAAGGTAATACATTACATGAAGTAACCAAAAGACACCTGAAGTGACAGGTGGCCTCTCCTCAGTGGGAAGTGTGACAGCATAGGTGAGCTGTTGGACTCCCTGGGGGCTCCTTGCTCTTTGTCTCCCAGCACTGCAATCATGAGATCCAGGTGCTGGTCTTGGCTGCCTTTCTCCAGAAGTGTTTTAGAACCAGCCTTGGACAGGTCCAGATCTGTGCCAGCTGGTTTGTCACGCCAGGTAATCATAAAGCTGCCATGAACTCGGAGCGTTTTCAATGACTCTTACTCATCTGCTCTAGGGCAGGGGGGAAGGCTAATTTCTGCAGATTCTGCTGTAATGACTTTTTTGTTGCCAGAGCTTTTGTTTTAAAAGACTAATCTGTAGTTCATAGCATCACAAAATCATAGCATATCCTGAGTTGGAAGGCACCCACAAGAATCATCAAAAGTCCAACTCCTGGTCCTGCACAGGACACCCCAACAATCACAGAATCACTGAATGGCTTAGGGTGGAAGGGACCATTTAAGATCATCTAGTTCCCCACCATGTGCCTGAGAACACTGCCCAAGCACTGCTTGAGCTCTGTTCAGCCTTGGGGCCATGACCCCTGCCCTGGGCAGCCCAACTACCCTCTGGGGGAAGAACCTTCCTTACTATCCACCCTCAACCTCCCCTGACACAGCTCCAGCCACTCCCTCGGGTCCTGTCCCTGGTCAGTGGGCAGTGCTGCCCCTCCACTGCTGCTCGTGGGGGAGCTGCAAACCCCAGTCAGTGAGGTCTGACCTGTCTCCTCCAGCTGAACAAGCCAAGTGCCCTCAGCCACTCCTCATATGGCCCCTCAAGGCCCTTCACCATCTCTGTAGCCTCCGCATGTGCTCTTTAATATCTTTATGCCCACATATAGAGGCACCCCAGGCTGCCCCAGGACTTGGGGTGAGGCCACCCCAGAGCAGGGCAGAGTGGGACAGACCTCCACTGTCTGGCTGGCGATGCTGGGCCTGATGCCCTAGGACAGGGTTGGCCCTGGGGGCTGCCAGGGCACTGCTGGCTCCTGTTCCACCTGCCCTGATCCCAAACCCTTGATCCCCAGAGTTCTCCAGCCTCTCATTCCCCAGTCTGTCCGTACATCCAGGATTGCTCTGTCCCTGGAACAGAATCCAGCACTTCCCATGGCTGGTGATTCCCAGTGCTCTGATCTGTCCAGGTCTCTGCAGGGCCTCCCTGCCCTCCAGGGACTCAACAGCTCCACACAGTTTTGGGTCATTTCCAAACTTGCTCAGCGTGCCTTCCAGTCCTGCTTCCAAGTCTGGTATGAAGATGTTGAAGAGCACAGGGCTAAGGATGGAGCCCTGTGGAACCCCACTAGTGATAGGTCACCAGTCTGATATCACCCCACTCACTGTCACTCTCTGTGCTCAACCCGTGAGCCAACTGCTCACCCTCCACAGGATGTGTTTATCCAGCTGTGGGCTGGACAGCTTGTCCAGAAGGATCCTGGGATGGACAGTATCAGCTTTACTGAAATCCAATCAACTGGCTTTCCCTGATCAGCCAGGTGGGTTACCTTGTCAGAGAAAGAAATCAGATTGGATAAGCAGAACTCTCCTCTCCTGAAGCTGTGCTGGCTGTGACCATTGACTGCATTGTCTTTCAGGTGTTTTTCAGTAACTCCCAGAATAAACTCTATAATTTTACTAGATTCTCAAGTGAGAGTGTAGGCAGGCTGTAGTTTCCAGGATCATTCTTCTTGCCCTTCTCAAAAATCAAGACAATGTTCATCAGCTTCCAGCCAGCTGGGACCTCTCTAAATTCCCAAGAGCATTGAGAAAGGTCTCATGATAACATCAGTCAGCTCCTTGAATATTCTCAGATGAATCCCATCAAACTTTGAGGGATCTGTCTGGAGCAGCAGATCCCACACAAGTTCAGGGTCAAATGCGAGTTGATCTTTCTTGTAGCCATGGTCCTCCAGTTCAGGGCACTGGGACCCCCTTAGCCTGTCATCAATGTTGAAGACCGAAGCAAAGAAAGTTAAACACTGTGCCTTATCTCTGTCCCTGTTTGTGAGGTGACCATCCTCATCATGTAACAGGCCAATGTTACTCCTGTACTGCCTTTTCCTATCGATGTGTTTTAAACCCCTTTTTATTGCCCCCCACAATACTGCCCAGCCTCAACTCCTGTTGAGCTTTGGCTGCATGAACTTTCTCCCTACAGGGATGGGCAGCAGCTCTGTGTTCCTCTCACATTACCCAACCTTGCTCCCACTGACCATACACCTTCTTTTTTTTGCCTTAGCTCCAGAGGAAGATCCCAAGTCAGCCAAGCCAGCCTTCTGCCTCACCTGCTTGACCCCTGGTATTTGGGAATTGCTGCTCCTGTGCCCTTTGGAGGTGGTGCTTAAAGAGTCATCAGCATTGATGGACCTCAGCACCTTAAAAAGCTTTTCCCCAGCGAACCTTAATAATTCCTTGAGCAGTTTGAACTCTGCTCCCCTCGTGCCCAGACCTGAGGTTTTGCTGGCATTTTTCCTCCTGTCAACAGAGATTTTAAACTCAATCACTTCATGGTTGCTGTGGCCAAGACAGCCACCCATCACCATGTCACTCACAGGACCCTCTCTGTTAACCAGCAACAAATCAAGGAGAGCACCTTTCCCAGTCAGCACCCTTAGCACCTGTACCATGAAGCTTTGATCTAAGTGTTTTAGGACTCTTCTGGACCAGTTTGTACCAGCTGTGTGGTATTTCCAGTTATCACCTGTCAAGTTAAAGTCAGATAAGGACAAGGGTGATTGATTTAGAGGTGTTCCTTAGTGTTATCATCCTGGCTAGGTGGCCCATATTAGACTCCCATGATGACACCCGCTTTGTTTGTCCCTTCATATTACCCAAAGATTAGTTACCAGGCAAAGGGATGTTGAGGGGCATAGCTGGGAAAACCTGGGTGGCTTTTCCCTTTGTGAGTTTCCTTTTGCAGATAGGACTGCCAGTGAGGGTACAGCATGGTGGGCAGCCCAAAGCCAGAAACCAGGCTGTTGTATTCCAGACTCACAAACCATCCTGTCTGATGGGGCAGAGGTTTTTCATAAATCCTTCAACTGAAATATCACCTCCTCAACACTTCTTGAAGTGGATTCAGAGCTTCCATGTTTATTACAGCCCAGCCTTCTGGAGAATCAAAGTTAAAAGGTTATTAACAACCCTGGAGAGAATACCATAAATCTGCTAGCTTTTCACATACAAGTAGTATGTTAATACTATGTTGCCACATCCCAAGTGTTGTATTAAGATGTGGCCTCAAGACAATTTGTGGTTAGAGTGCAATTAAGCAGTGTGGAGAATTGAAACTGAATGTCTCTTTAGTTTCCTGTTAGAAATTACTCTTCTTGTGTAACTGTCCTGTGACTCATGAAGAGTATTTTGTTATTTGATGCCTGAGAAGTGGCAGGACTTGAAACTGGAGACAAAATAGAAACTGAAGCTATAAAGAACCTGTAAGCGTGTAAGGAGTGCTGGGATCTCAGACCAAAGACACTGATGTGTCTAAATCTGTATTAAGGCCAAAGTCACTGACTAAACAAAGACAACTCAATTTGATGACTCTGAGTACTGCAAAGTTTACAATAAGCACATAACTCATCACCCAAGCAGCAGTTTTTGAAAGACTGGTGTCAGTTGAACACAATGCCAAACTCCTAAAACTATTCAACTTCCTCGAGTGACCAGCAGTGCACTGGAGATGGAATGAATCAGAGGTGGATTAAGCTTGTGGTTCCCAGCCTGCCCCACAGTCAGGACTTGCACTGCCCTGCTCCACCTCAAGGCTGGGCAGAGCTGAGGGGGCACAGGGCTCACATGGTGCCTCGTCCTGGAGGTTTGTCCACCAGGGAGCCCAGTTTTCTCTGCACATGTGCACCATAGCAGCGTCCCTGTGATCTGGCACTGCCTCTCAGCTGAGGCATGAGGAACATGAGCTGCAGTAGCTTTACTGCAAGCTCCTTCTCTTACATGGTTTCCAGTCACAGCAAAACAGCTTTGTAAGGGCTTAGTAACACAGATTCCAGTTAGTTCATGTGCAAACACAGGGCTCAAGCAGATGAGGTTGTGGAAGAAACTGGTGCCACATCACAGGTGGCTTTGCCATGAACTTTTCTTGGTAGTGAGTTGGTAGTGCTGCTTCAGGGAGTCTGTCCAGTGGTGGATGCCCCATCCCTGGCAGGGTTCAAGGCCAAGGAGGATGGGGCTTTGAGCAATTTGGCTTAGTGGAAGGTATGTCAAGGCAGTGAGGTCCCTTCCAACCCAAACCATTCTATGAACACCAGGAAAAGTGCTACCAGAAACATACAAAATGAAAAAAAAATAAAAGAGGCCCTCCCTGCACAGGAATATTTCTCTTCACCCTGACTTTGACCATGTACCTTGAGTTTTGTTCACCATTGCAGGGGGACCCACTGGCATAATTTTGGGGTTCTGCACCACATTGCAGAAGTAGAGATAACTTGGTTTCCTGTTTCCTAGGTTTCCTGTGCAGCAGTGGGAGGGGATGGGAGGGCCCTCAGGCCACTAATATTGCACACAAACCAGTGCAAAATTAACTCTTTTTCCTCCATTCCCCTTTTTCATAGGCTTTCTTTACTTATGAGTGATTCATGCTGCTCAGAACAACACCCTGCTTAGTGCTGTACTTATTTTTCTTTTTCTTCCTGCTACCTGAGAGCGCAGGATTACCTGAAACTGGTAATCCCAGTCCTCCTGTCCATCTGGTGTTACAAAATCAACAGGTTTTATACAGCACCCAAGGAGGATGTCCTGTCCTTTCAGGATATTCTTCCATTGCTAATTTTAGCTCACAAATGCAATGACTTCCCTCTTGAATTTTTTTAATTTCTTTTTTAATAGCACTCCATATGAATTGGGCCTGTGGGTAGGATGCATGTCCTTCAACTCTTTCCCTTCCCCAAAAAGCTCTTTAGGTAGAGCTACACAAGGCAGTTTCTGACACTGGTAGAGGAATGGATTCCTAAAAAGGCCAAGGACCAGTGACATTTGTGTGTCATTTGCATCAGACAGGGGACATGAGGAAGGTGTGAGGCTGTCTTGTGGGGTCACATTCCTTAATGGATCTGGCCTGTTCTTGCCTCTTCATATTCTTTCTGAGAAGAAAACTCCCTTTAAATGGGTGGGACTCAGCCAGTTTCATTTCACATGCTGAGGTCACCATGCTGATGGAAATCTTGGGGAAACCCAGAGGGAATGGAAAGAAACTCTGAGTCGAATGAAAAACAGACAGTAAATATTAAGTGTACTTTCCTAACAAAAGCCAAGAAGTGAGAGAGCAGGATGTTTGTTTACAAGAGCAAATGACGGTACCATGACAGTAGAACATGTGAGCTCAGCCCTTCAGAAACAAAGACTTCAAGAAAAACCTAGAAGAGCCTTTTTGTTATTAAAGTGATGGGGGGGGTTGTTGTGGGTTTTTTCCTCCTCTCTACACATCTGAAACCTGGGAGGAAGGAAGTTGTGATAAGAACACAGCAATTCCCAGAGGTGTTAGTTTGGGCTGTGGTTGGCTGCCAGGTGTCCTCCCCATGCACTCTCCCTCCCCTTCCCTAGCAGGGTGGGGTGAAAATACCACAAAAGAGTTCATGGGATGAGATAAAGACAGGGAGGTCACTCACCAGTTACCTTCATGGGCAAAAGATGGGAATTGGGGAAGATAAATTAGACTGATCTCCAATTAAAATGAAAGTAGGACAATAAGACACAAAAACAAAACTAAAACCACCTTCTACTCTCCCAGCCCTTCTGCTTAGGCTCAGCTTCACACAACTATCTTACCTCCTCTCTCTGCAAGCATTGCAGGGAGATGGAGAAGCGGGTTGGGGTCAGTTCATAATGCTTTGTCCCTGCTGCCCCTCCCTCCTCATGATCTGCCCCTGCTCCAGCATGGGATCCCCCCCATGGCTGAAGGTCCTGTTTGGAGCCTGCTCCTGTGTGGGCTCCCCATGGGCTGCAGCTTCCTCAAGGGCATTTCCAATGTCTCCACGGGCTGCACTACCGGGGGATCTCCGGTCTGGTGCCCAGAGCACCTCCTCTCCCTCCTTCCTCCCTGGCCGTGGTGCCTGCAGGGCTATTGCTCTCACATCTGTCTCTTCCCTCCCAGCTGCAGCTGTGCCACAGTAGGTATGTCTTGAAGCCATTTGGAGCTGGCTCTGCCCAGCATGGGAACAGCTTCTGGTATCTTCTCACAGAGGCCACCACCGCCCTGCTCGCTGCCCAAGCTCGGTCACATCAACCCAACAGGTGTGTGCATCCTGCTGAGAGACAACATGCAGCCTTTGCCCGGGAGCCCCTGCAGCACTGCAGCGAGTGCAGCGTGTGCTGGGCACCATGGGACTGCTGAGGCACAGAGGGAGCGTGCAGGTGTCCTGCTTCGCTGGGATGTCCCTGTGGGGCGGCAGGCTGTGCCCAAGGAGGAGGGGGCCAGCACAGCCGCAGGGCCTGGCGTCGCCGGGAGCAGCAAGCAGGAGAGGGGGCTCCCCGAAAAGCTGGGCAAGGGGTGCAGCTGCACACGTGGTGGGCACAGCTCTGAGAAGACTGACAGGGTGGGTCAAGGGGATTTTGCCAGCTCTGCTCTGTAGGGTCTGTACTGGACAGCAAAAGTCTTGGGCCCCTTCTGGGGCCTTTCTGGCACTCAGAGGCTCGGGCAGCAGAGCTGTTTTCATGGATGTTGTGACACCACTTGTGAACACCACGGTGAAACGCAGCCCCACCTGTCAGACACAGATGGCACAGTGGCCGGGGTCAGTTCCCACAGCCACCTATGTGAGCAAGCTGGGGTGAGGGTGCCTCCGGCAGCATTGCTTGAGGGCAGCAGCGCTGGGGCAGTCCTTGTTTTGGAAGCGCCCTGGTGGCCACCCGTGTCTGTGGCCGGGCTGGGATGTGGGATGATGACCGGCCCGTGTCTGAGCTGATCCCAGGCATTTCCACGTGCACCCCTCACAGCAGGGCCACTGCCCACCATGAACACACGCCAGAGGGGCCCTGGAGGGTGAGCGGGTGTGTGAGGATGCGGGTGGTGCTGAGGGTGGGTGGTGGTGTGGGTGAAGGTGCAGGTGAGGATGAAGGTGCGGGTGTGGGTGAGGATGAAGGTGCGGGTGTCAGAGCAGCTGTGGGTGAGGATGAAAGTGAGGGTGTGGGTGTCAGTACCCGTGCGTGGGTGCAGATGAAGGTGCAGGTGATGGTGTCGGTCAGGATGAAGGTGTGGGTGTTGGTGTCAGTGTGCATGAAGGTGCAGGTGATGGTGCGGGGTGCGAGTGCGGATGAAGGTGCGGGTTGCAGGTGTGGATGAAGATGCAGGTGATGGTGCGGGTTGCGGGTGTGGGTGCGGATGAG